>CM060317.1:43282048-43307048 GCA_030674155.1 Stramonita haemastoma | reverse complement strand
GCTTTGATTGGCTAATTGATTTCGGTCTGTCCATTGAAACGGTGCTCCCCAGACAGGCTGCCTGTCTGCCCACATCAGTGATGCATTGGGGATGAAGTGCCAGCGCTAACAATCATGGTCAACATTGGGCTGTCCTCTGGGACCGCCCCAGACACTCTCCATGATCTTGGTGCTCCTCTCTGGGAGACTTGAAAAACTATCGCCTCACCTCAAATTAGCTCTTTCTCAGCAAACAGCTGGGGAAGGTCCTCTCACACTTTTCAAACACTTTCCCAAATGACTTGAAGGCTGTAGTCTGGTAACGGGCAAAAGTTCCAATTCATCCAAACAGCACGGTTGTAGAACACATGGTAAGTGTTCTGGTGTTGACACAAGGGAAGAAGGTTCTGATTTTTCTCTTCTGATTTCATTCATTTTCTTTTCTTTTCTTTTCTTTTTTATGAAGCTTTCGACACCTTGAATCATTGTGGACTTCTGTCTAGATAAAACGCCGTCTTTTTGCACATCCCATACTGCTCTTGCTTGTCTGATGATTGGGAGTGTCACCACAGGTGGTCTTCTGCCCTGTCTCTGGCCTGTCAGCTTTGCTGCCTCACAGAGCTCAGTCCTTGGGCCTGTTCCTCTGGCAGTGTGTACCTACCCTCCACACTGTCATCATGGACAGCACCATCACATATACGCCAGTGACACAATCTGAGGACTCACCTTCACACTGGGATATGTCTAAAATTCTTCAAACTGTCTCCTTTCCTGTGTTCTCTGTTAGAGAGTCAATGTTGCAAAGAACACTCCACTTAAACCATGACAACAAAGACAATCTCTCAAAGCATCTGTCTTTTGTGGTAGAGATGGTTTCACTAGGCTAGGGGATGGACCAAAGCAGTGAAACTTGTGGGTCTGCCAGCCTCCCACTGAGAAAAGGCCATTAGGCCACAGCTCTGAGAAAAGGCCATTAGGCCACAGCTCTGAGAAAAGGCCATTAGGCCACAGCTCTGAGAAAAGGCCATTAGGCCACAGCTCTGAGAAAAGGCCATTAGGCCACAGCTCTGTCCCTGTAGAGGCCACCAGTCAGCTGGCCACCTCTTCGTTCTGTGATGCCATGATGACGTGTTTCTGCCCTGTCCCTTCATGCAGGACACTGCTCCTGTTCCTTGCATTCAGAAACACTGCCCCGTTGAACCACAGAAACATCACCTCACTCCACTATTGAACACACTCCACTGCAACCAATCAGATTTGAAATAGAATTCAAAATGACTGGGATCTCAGTGCCATTTTGACAGGTTTCAGGCATTCTCTCCATCTCTTTTCTCTCTCCTTTAGTTGGGTCAAAAAAGATATTAACATCCCTAACTGCAATTCAATTTGGTCTTTTTGATAAATACATTAACATATCTTTATATGGCAGCGAAAAATGATATTCAAAGATGTGTAACAACACTATTCCTACAAAACAATATAAAAACTGAATATCTCCACCCCCCCACACACATACGAGATAAATGAAAACTAACCAGTCTTCGTCTCGATACGATCGTTTAGAGCAATTGTGAATGGTGATATAAAATTACAGAGAATAATGAAATCAATCAGCAACTGTAGCTGTGTGTAGAGATGGGGTTACACAAGTCCAAGACTGTAGCGGTCTCTGGGGAGAGAGGTGCCAGAGAACTGCAGGGGAGGCGTGAGGAGGGAAGGGGTGCCCACATTGTTCCCACTCCCTGTGTTTTATTTTATCTTATTTATTTTATACCACTTTATGTCACAGCAAATTTCTCTGCGTAAAATTCAGACTGCTCTCCCCAGGGAGAGCGCGTCGTCACAAGTGCAGCGCCTACCCATTATTACTTTTTTCTTTTTCCTGTCTGCAATTGTATTTGTTTCCCTTGATCAGAGTGGATTTTTTATACAGAATTTTGCCAGGGATAACCCCCTTGTCGCCATGGGTTCTTTTACGTGCGCTAAATAATCATGTGTAACACACAAGAGCTTGGTTTATCGTCTCATCCGAAAGACTAGCACCCAGACCACCACTCGTGGACTAATGGATGGGGGAAAAGTTATGGGCCCAAATGGGATTCGAACCACCGCACACTCCGACCCAGAGTTTTCACATTCTAGGCAGGCGCATTACCTCCTAGACCATCTTTCCCTGTTTCTATAGAGGGCAGGGACCACTCTTTACTGCCCTCCCTCCCCTCCCCTGTCCCTACAAAAGAGCAGAGAGCATAGAGGATGATGTAATTCCTCTGACCTCCCTCTCCTCCCCCCTCCCTACAAAGAGCAGAGAGCATAGAGGATGATGTCATTCCCCTGACCTCCCTCTCCTCCCCTGTGTCTACAAAAGAGCAGAGAGCATAGAGGATGATGTCATTCCCCTGACCTCCCTCTCCTCCCCTGTGTCTACAAAAGAGCAGAGAGCATAGAGGATGATGTCATTCCCCTGACCTCCCTCTCCTCCCCTGTGTCTACAAAAGAGCAGGGAGCATTGAGGATGATGTCATTCCCCTGACCTCCCTCTCCTCCCCTGTGTCTACAAAGAGTAGAGAGCATTGAGGATGATGTCATTCCCCTGTCCCCCCTCCCCTGTGTCTACAAAAGAGCAGGGAGCATTGAGGATGATGTCATTCCCCTGTCCTCCCCCCCTCCCCCGTGTGTACAGAGGGCAGGGACCATTGTGGATGATGTCCTTCCCCTGTCCCCCCTCCCCTGTGTCTACAAAGAGCAGGGAGCATTGAGGATGATGTCATTTCCCTGTCTTCCCTCCCCCTCCCCTGTCCCTACAGAGGGCAGGGTCCACAGACACCTGTCAGGGGGGCAGGGCCCCTGTTGTCTGATGCAGGTGATGTACCTCACCCTCTGGCCAGGAGACAGCCATGCTGTGAGCAGCGTCCACTGTCCACTGCTGGCTTTGGAAAAACAAAGGTTGTCATGCTGGCCATCAGTGTGGGTAGACTGTCAGTCCCTTTTTGTCTTTCTGTGTGTGTGTGTGTGTGCGCGCGCGCGCACGTACAAACACACACACACGCATGAGTATTAAATCAAATTTTTATTTCCAGATTGTACATTGAATAAACAATGCATTTGATTTCTTTCATGCATGCATGCATGCATGCATGCATGCGTGTGTGTGTATGTGTGTGTGCCTGTGGGAGTGGGTGTGTGACTGCACGCACAGGCATGTGTGTGTATAGGAGAGAGTGACAGAGAGACAGACAGATAGAGATAAAGAGACATATAGAGACAAACAGAGAGAGACAAAGCCAGACATCCTGAGAGAGACATAGACATGCAGAGAGAGCTTGTCAGATTTAGGGGCTGTTTGTTAGTTTTGGCTGAACCATGTTATTTGTCACTCAATGTTATACAAAAGTTTCGTGATATATTAATTTTATTATTTTTCTGGTCATGGTTAAAAACCAAACTAAACCAACCCCCCCTCCAACCCCCTTCCCCCCCCCCCCCCCCCCCCCCCGCTACAACATTGTTGACCAAAATGTGTCGTCTCCATTGTGACCTAGTTGCGGCAAGTGCCATAACTTTGAAAACTTCCGTTAGTTTGAGGCAGAGGTGATAAATTTGTGGAATCACTGTTCGCAAATAATTAAGCATCGAGGGTTAGACAGAAAGAGAGCCCCCACCCCTCCCCCTCTTCCCCCTCTTCTTTCTTCTCATCCCCATCTTCTGCCCTGTCTATCTTTCATCATTCTCTTTTTGGGGACTGATCCCAGCGCCACTTTGCAGTCTATATGTCCAGAACAGGGATTAAGCTGAGGTGGTGTGACCTTTATTCGGTCAGTGTTTATGTCCTCTCTTCCCTTTGTCGACTTGCTGAAAGTTGTTTCTAGTAAAACTGAAACGTTCGCCTGATCCACCTTTTCATTTGAAAGGTTTCTTACAATGGATTTGGACCTTTGACCTACTGACTTTTTGATCAGGTTTGCAAAGTTCCTTGGGGTGGACCTTAAATTTTGACCTTTTGACCTTTCATTATGTTGAAAAGTTCTTCATGATGTATCTGCCACTTTTGTATGTTCCCCTTTTCTGTGTGGAGACAGACAGCGGTGGAGACAGCGATGTAGACAGTTGAGTTGAGTTGTTGACCTTTTCTCAAAGTTCAAAAGCTTTTTCTGATTGGCTTGAAATCTTTCTCTTGTTCAACTTACCTTAAGTTTGAAACATCCCTTCTGACTGATCTGAAATCTCTATTCAGTCCTGTTATCACGAGCAGAAAGTGATCAGGGTTTGCCAGAAGCCATGTCTTGTCCGCTTTATCTTCTTCAATGTTTTTGTGGCAGACAGATAGTGTTGGCACTTTTTACATCTCTCTCTCTCTCTCTCTCTCTCTCTCTCTCTCTCTCTCTCTCTCTCTCTCTCTCTCTCTCTCTCTCTCTCTCTCTCTCTCTCTCTCTCAGTTCTTTAATAAAGAGATATTTTTTTTCTGCCTTGAAAAGAAAATTAATGTTGAGCTTTTAAAAATGCATGTACTTTTTCAGGAGTGGGTTGGTCATTGATGATGTTCCAGCAATCTTCACGTCAGGGGAAACACACTTCCATTTTGAAGACCTAACAGAAGTATCCAGGACATGTAAACACCCTGTATCAGTTATTTAAAAAATGTTGCTGACAGCAATTTTGATTTCGGATAAAAATTTTCAGGTAAAGGAGAAAGAACACACTGCTAAAGTAAAAATGATATTGTACGATGGCTTTGCAGTTTGGGCTTAAGTGTATGCAGTGGTTTGATGACTGAACTAAGGTCTTTTTCATTTAAGCCAGAAATAATCGTGGAGCATCGGATATTTTACATAGAGACCACACCGCAGGAAAAGGGTTTTCAAACTCTGGTTTGTTCTCCTTTTTCGTCTCTCTTGTCAGAGCACCCACTTTCCCCAGGCTAAGGTTCAGCAGCATTGAGCATCGTTACCAAGTGAATGGGTGACTGCGCATCTTAGCTTCAGTACAGTCCCCCAGTCCACCTAGCTGTAAATGTGTACTTGCCCTCTTTAGGATCAGAGAAGGTAAAGCAGCGAGGGAGAGGAGATGGGCACCGCCCTCAATATGCTGTCCCCTAGAGAAGCTGAGGTCTCTGACGCCTCGCTCCACTAAGACTGCATAGGTTATGGGAACACCTTTGCATTTACCTATCAACACATAGAGATAGATAAATAGATAGATAGATAGATAGATAGATAGATAGATAGATAGATAGATAGATAGATAGATAGATAGACAGAAACAGACAGAAAGATAGACTGACAGACAGATAGATGAGAAAGAGAGAGAGAGAGGGAGAGAGAGAGAGAGAGAGAGAGAGAGAGAGAGAGAGAGAGAGAGAGAGAGAGAGAGAGAGAGAGAGAGAGATTGGGTAAGACAAACAGACAGACAGACACAAGCAGTAAGCATTAAAAATGCATCTATCTAAAAAAGTAAACACACAATCAAATATAGGAGAGTTAAACAATAAAAATTGGAGGGGAGAGGAAAACGAAAGAAAAAAATGAAACAATAAAGAAAAGAGAGAGAGAGGGAGAGAGAGGGAGGAGAGAGAGAGAGAGAGAGAGAGAGAGAGAGAGAGAGAGAGAGAGAGAGAGAGAGAGAGAGAGAGACTGACTGACTGACAGACAGACAGACAGACAGACAGATACAGACAGATAGACAGACAGACAGAGAAAGGTAGAGAGAAGCAAAGAAGCCAGCAGGCAAAAAAACAAACAAAAAACAACATAAGCAGCTGCAGCTACTTCAAAACAGAAAGATGCAAACAGAGTAAAGGCAAACAACAAATAAACCAAAAGAAATAAGAAAAACAAATCACAGACACATACAAAATTGCAACTCAGTGTTTATTGCAAACAAACAAAATAATGATTCTCTCTAACAAAAAACCCCACTCACATTAATTTCAAAAAGGAGACTACAACAACAACAACAAAATCAACTAAAAAATCTAGGTTTTTGGGTGCACATGACATGGACAGGTGGGCACTGAAAACGACATTGTACAACATCTCAGTGGTTGTCTGACTATCTACGTCCTTCCAGGCCAACATCATCAGGCTCTTGTTTTGTTTTTTCAACATGTGCATTTGCAAAGCAGACACCAAGGAATAATATCAATAGTTACTGTGGTGTGCACATGGTTGTAAAACAATAGTGAGTGAGCATTAATAGCTTGGTGTCTTTTATCACATCTCCACACACACACACACACACACACACACACACACACACACACACACGCGCGCGCGCGCGCGCACGCACGCACGCACGCACACACACACACGCATACACATGCACACGCACTCACAAAATCGGGCTATATGAATCACACACACACACACACACACACACACACACACACACACACACACACACACCACACACACACACACACACACACACACGAAACATCAGGCTAAATGAATGCCATCGTAGTTTAGCATCATTTTATAATCGGTGGAAGAAAAAAAGGCAACACAACTTTTTTCCCTAAAAAACAACCAAACCACATCATAAAACTGTTATCCGTAAAAATTCAAAATCCATGAGTGCGTATCAAATAAGCAAAGCACCTTCCAAGTGGTGCATGTGATAGAGCGCATTGGGATATAGGAAGGTTCGAGACGACAAACAGACAACCAAACAGACAACCAAACAGACAACCAAACAGGCAACCAGACACCAGACAAACTTATAAACAAACAGACAAAGAGACAAACGGAACAAACCAATCAACCACAAAAACAAAACCAACCCAAACCTTAAGTAAACAAAACCGAGAAGAGACTGAGAAAGCCTACACACACAGCACTGTGGGGCAAACTAGTGCAAAATGTCCCATTTCTTCTTAAGGGTCCTGAACATGAAAAACATGACGTTACCAGATCAGAGAGTTAGATGAGCAGCATTCTGATTGGTGCTTACTGAGGACGTGTCATGGCCGCCCCCTGTGAAAAGCGTCATCTCTTTTACATGGCAGGACTGTCGCCTAATGCATTTCGCTTTCTTCGTTAAAAAAAAAGATTAAAAAAAAAACTGAACAAAACTAGCTTTTACTCTTTCAAAACTAGCTTTTACTCTTTCGAAATTAGCTTTTACTCTTTCAAAACTAGCCTTCACTCTCTTCGCTTGATTTGGAAACAAACATATCTTTCCTTTTATGAGTGTCAAACATTCTGCCCAGAGGGGTCTGCCCTTGAAACCTAGGTCGTCTTCCTCTACTACTGCTACTAATACAGCTGCTGCTGCTACAACAACAACTACTACTGCTGCTGCTACAACTATGCTGCTGCTGCTGTTGCTGCACTGTACTTTTCAAGTCTATTTTCGAATATGTGTTTTTGTACTTTCTTGTATTTTTTACAAAAAAGATGATTCTATTCGAAACAACTTTCAGTTTTCTTTCTCGTTTCAGCTATGGATGGTTGCAAACAAACACGCAAACAAACAAGCAAACAAGCATGCAAACAAAGCACCTCATTTCCTCGGCCAAATATTCTTGGAAGTTTGTCATGGAAGTTACTTTACACCTGCGTAGTTTAAGGGGAAACAGACAGACAGACAGACAGACAGACAGACAGACAGACAGACAGACAGACAAACATAGACACAAAAAGACAAACGAGCACAACAGGACTTCTGAACTAAGTGAATTAACACGATTTGTATCAGATCAATATTTAGAAAGTATATAAATGTGTAAATTGCAATTTGACAGAAAAGCACAGTACAAATAACAATGAAAATAAAAGTTAAAAAGATTGTTGTCTATGTCTTTGCTTAAGACCAAGGCAGTGAAGAGTAGATGCCAACACAATACTAGCTCTGAAACATAACAAAACATATTCTAACGATTAATGAACGATATGTAAAAGGCAAAATCAACGAACACAAAATTGAGCAACAATCTACGAAAGATGACACTCATATCAGTGCATGCAATACGAATGCATTATACATACACACACACCCACAGAGCAGAATAAGACATTTCCTGAATAGGCTACATGAACGGCTACATATCACAACAAATTTCCGTGGAATGAATAATAAAAAAGGGTGTATATTGGTCACAAAAACCTCCGCAACTGAAAAAGTCCAGCAAAAGCGAAAATAAAAACAAGAAAAGGAAAGTCAATCAACCCCCCCCCCTCCTCACCAAAAAAGACAAAATTCCAACAACAAAAATACCCACTCGCCCCAAATAGCAATAACATGTAGAAATAGTAAAATACGTAAAAATGCATGAACATGTTAATAAAACATTGTATCATAAATCTTAGGTTTCAGAAACAGCCAGTATTTTTTTTAAAAGATGGAATAAACGGGACTTAGAGTGCGAATAAAAATCCGAATAAAATCAAACAATACATTACACACACACACACACACACACACACACACACACACACACACACACACACACACACACACACACCACACACACACACACACACACACACAACACACACACACACACACACACACAAACACACACCACACACACACACACACTTACACAGAGGGTTTTTGGTTAAATAAAGATTCTGTTCCCACAAAATTCTCCAAAGAGCTTGGCAAAGCCGTACCATTTTCACGCTATTAATGTTGTTACCATGAGTATCATTAGCATCATTGTTTTATCATTTTGAGGATACAAAGGCCACAACAGAAACATGTAACAATCAGACATTCTACTCCCCCTCCCCCCTCCCCCCTCCTACCATTTCAAACACACACACACACACGCGCACGCACGCACGCACGCACACACACACACACACACACATGCACGCACGCACACACAGCACGCACGCACGCACGCACGCACGCACACACACACACACACACACACACACACACACACACGGGACTGAATGTAAAAACAACAACACAGGAGTGCTTTTCCCATTATCCTCGAAATAAAATAAATATAAAAAAGAACAAACACACACATGCAACACACACGAACGCACACACACGTACACACAGACACAGACACAGACACAAACACGAACGCACACACACATACACACACACAGACACATAGACACAGGCACACAGACACAGACAGACAGACACAGACAGACAGACAGACAGACAACACACACACACACACATCCAATATCACTGAGAGTTGACAAACGTGAAATTGAAGACGCACACACACACACACACACACACACACACACACACACACACACACACACACACACACACACACACACACACACACACGCACGGACGCACGCACGCACGCACGCACACACGGGGGACGATAGCCTAGTGGTCAGAACATTGCGCTGGCAATTTGACGACCCGGGTTCGAGTCCCGTCGAGGAGATTTTTCTCCTGGAGTTAACATCAGTGCTGACTCTACTCTCCCCAAAAGTCCTTCGGATGAGACTTTAAACCGAGGCCCCGTGTGCGAACGCACGCAGAACATCTTGCGCACACGTTTAATCCTGTTCCGCTTTTCGTAAGAGTAGGCCATCGTGTGCCGGTGGGAACAGATGACAATATTTACAAAAACTGCATACACACGGGGACCGGATGAAAAAAAAGCACATGATTGCTTATTCTGTTATCCTCGATATAAAAGATTAAAAAAAATAAATAAATAAATAAACACACACACGCAAACAAACATAGATACAAAGAGACAGACAGACAGACAGACACACACACACACACAAACACACACACACAAACACACACACACACGCACACACACACACACACGCTTAATATAGAAAACACAACTCTACAACACATAAAGACACAACGACAACAACAACAAAACCTAGGATACATCACGAAAATATAGTTGCTGGTGACACTGGCATGCCAGCTCAACCCATACTTTTCTTTTAAAATCCTCGCCCCCCCTCCCCCGAAAATCATTTACTCAACATACCAGTCAAATTTTATTTGAAACATACAGCCAGGAAATGTTTCCATTTCTACATTTCCCCCTTTCTGTAAGAAAACCAACAAAGACAGTACCGAAATGGAACGAGAGAATCTGAAATAGCTGAGCTATAGATACCGCAATACTCAGGGGATAGATTTCATCACCTGACTGTGGACTAACAGAACGTTTTTTCCTGTGAGGGGAGGAACTAGGGGGTATCCGTATTTACTGTACTGTATTGTTTTGCATTGTTTTACATTGTGCACTTTTCGAATTTTAACATCAATAAATCTTTCAAATTGCTATTTTTTAATTTGTCCTATTTCTTGTGTAAGAGAGTACCCGAGCCTGTATCTGCGAAAGAACAGAAAGCCTGGGTTACATAAAAGTGCGTAGAGTAATGTTGGACGTTTCTCAGACATTTTTGCAGTACTGTATCATCAAATCACAAATGCACAGTAAAATTGTAACAAGAATTATTTTCCTCACTCCCTCCCCAGATCCTGTTTCTATTACATTTTACCCAAGTCTCTCAATCTCTCTCTCTCTCTCTCTCTCTCCTCTCTCTCTCTCTCTCTCTCTCTCTCTCTCTCTCTCCCCTCTCTCTCTCTCTCTCTCCCCCCAATCCTTCTTCCTTTTGTTTCTCTCCTCTCCACCTCCCCCATTCTCGTTCATTTCTGTCCCTATAAAAAACGATGGGAACGTGAGCATTAAAATTCTGCTGGCGATTGGGAGAGCAAGGCTGTCAACAAGAAAGGATGGGAAATGTGCTCAGCCTTTTATCACACAGAATGGAAAATGCTGAATGAGAAGAAAATAAGAAAAAAGGCCAAACAACAAAACAATTCTTGAAGTAAAGTAAAATGATATCAAACACAATAAATAAATAAAAGAATCAGAATATAACAGATAACATATAATACGGTTATGGAAGAAAAGAAAAGAAAAGAAGAAACGCACAATTTCGTATTTAAAAACATGTAAAATTAAAGTAAACCAAACGTAAAGTAGAGAAACACTAAAAGTAAAGAAAACTAAGAGAAAACACAATGAATGAACACACTGCATTGGAATATAACAGAAAATGAATGGGGTTATGGAGAAAAAAAGAAAAAAAGAAACACATAGTTTCGTCTTTAAAATAAAAACTATAGACCCCCCCCCCCCTAAAACAAACAACCCCCTTCCCCAGAAAAATACGAAAACAAGCAAACAAACAAAAAAACACATACAAAAGAAAAGAACGAAAACACATATTGTTTCTCTTCAAAACTAAAAGAACACCAACAAAAAAAAACACGAAATTACAATCTAATTTCTAGCATGAGTTCTGGATTCCTGTTCTTTTCACATGCCACAGAAAGACGACCTCCATGGAATTAGTATCATTACACAGACAGGCTGTAATTACCTGGACAGCAAACATTGCACCAGTCTTTGTAAAAAGCATCCATTTATCAGAGTGAGACAGACAAAATGAATGAACAAAACAGATAGGTAAAGGAACAAATAAATAAATGGATTTATGAATAAAACAAACAAAACAACCAGGGACATGACCTCCACAACGACAACAGCAAAATATGAAAGTCAGAGAAACCACCCCCAAGATTCCGCATACATTCTATACATGGCAGAAACATGTTTCTGTCAGGTTTCTGACTGTTTCTACTGTAAGCATGGGTCATTCTGGCGTTAAATTTAAATGAATAAAAACACAGGTATAAACTGTGGCAGTGGGCAAATCATATGAAGCCAAAGTTGTGAGAGTTTCATGAGCAAAAAGTTTGGGTTTTTATGTTAGTTTCTATGTCCTACATTCTAGCAAATACCTCTGCCTGCCTGCCTGTCTGTCTGTCTGTCATACACACACACACACACAAACACAGACACACACTGACGTACACACACACAATCACACACACATACACACACAGACACACGCAAACACACACATACGTATATATATATAATTATATATATATAATTATATATATATAATTATATACATATATATACATATATTATATATATAATATATATATATATATATATAATATATATATATATATATAATTTACTTGGGAATAAACCAATGTGGAGACATGGCCATTTTAAGAGATTACACCAATCTGGAAATAGCTGGACAGGAGCTATTTTAAGGACTTTTCTTCAATACACATAGGACTTTCAACCTCTGTCTCACCTCAACAGTCTACAGCAAAAATGCGGACCTTCCTTTAGAGTTAATCTCTGTCTGTTTTACGGGTTCATTTTTTTCTTCTTTTTCTTCATACCTGAAAGGCAGGCATACTCTAACTTCAGAGTATTTTCACAAATTTTGAAAAAAAGAAAGATAATAAAAAATGGATGAAATCTTAGACATGAAATGAGAGGACAGCATGGCTTAGACAGAAAGACAGCATGACAGAGAAAGACAGCATGCAGAGAGACAGCATGACAGAAAAAACAGCATGACAGAGAGAAGACAGCATGACAGAAAAATACAGCATGACAGAGAGAAAGACAGCATGACAGAGAGAAAAGACAGCATGACAGAGAGAAAGACAGCTGACAGAGAAAGACAGCATGACAGAGAAAGACAGCATGACAGAGAAAGACAGCATGACAGAGAGAAAGACAGCATGACAGAGAGAAAGACAGCATGACAGAGAAAGACAGCATGACAGAGAAAGACAGCATGACAGAGAGAAAGACAGCATGACAGAGAGAAAGACAGCATGACAGAGAGAAAGACAGCATGACAGAGAGAAAGACAGCATGACAGAGAAAAGACAGCATGACAGGAGAAAGACAGCATGACAGAAGAAAGACAGCATGACAGAGAGAAAGACAGCGTGACAGGAGAAAGACAGCATGACAGAGAGAAAGACAGCGTGACAGAGGAAAGACAGCATGACAGAGAGAAAGACAGCGTGACAGAGAGAAAGACAGCATGACAGAGAAAGACAGCGTGACAGAGAGACAGTACGGCAGAGAAGACAGCATGACAGAGAAAGACAGCATGACAGAGAAAGACAGCGTGACAGAGAGAAAGACAGCGTGACAGAGAGAAAGACAGCTGACGAGAGAAAGACACGTGACAGAGAGAAGACAGCGTGACAGAGAGAAAGACAGCGTGACAGAGAAAGACAGCATGACAGAGAGAAAGACAGCTGACAGAGAAAGACAGCATGACAGAGAAAGACAGCGTGACAGAGAAAGACAGCGTGACAGAGAGAAAGACAGCGTGACAGAGAGAAAGACAGCGTGACAGAGAAAGACAGCGTGACAGAGAAAGACAGCGTGACAGAGAAAGACAGCATGACAGAGAAAGACAGCGTGACAGAGAAAGACAGCGTGACAGAGAAAGACAGCGTGACAGAGAAAGACAGCGTGACAGAGAAAGACAGCGTGACAGAGAAAGACAGTACGGCAGAGAAAGACAGCGTGACAGAGAAAGACAGTACGGCAGAGAAAGACAGCGTGACAGAGAAAGACAGCATTTGTTTTATTTATTCTTTTATTTCGAAGATTCTGTTTGTTGTCAATATCATGAAACTGACTTCAGACACACATAGGTTCCCGTAGTTTCTCTGTCAATGGCGGAGGAAGGGGTGGCCTGGGGTGAGGGTGGGGGTGAGGGGACACTAAGAAACAGCTCTCCTGATGGAAACATCATGTTTTCTTTCAATTTCTCTGTTGCTCCTCCTCCTCCTCCTCCTCATTCACTCGGCTCTTCCCCTCTCTGTCCTGTTGACTGCTGTTTTTTCATCACACATACTCTCCAGTATGAAGTCAACGAGAGTGAAAGAGGCCAAATGGTGGAAAACAAACAGAGAGAGAGAGAGAGAGAGAGAGAGAGAGAGAGAGAGAGGAGAGAGAGAGAGGAGAGAGAGAGAAGGAAGGACAGACAGACAGACAGACAGACAGACAGACAGACAGACAGACAGACAGACAGGCAGGCAGCAGGCAGACAGAAAAGCTGAGAGAAGAGGACGACGAGCAATCAAGTGAGAAGAAGGAGAAGAGGCAAAAGAACAACGAGAATAAGAAAGGAAGGGAAAAAAGAGAAAAAAATGAAGAAGAAGAAGAAGAAGAAGAAGAAGAAGAAGAAGAAGAAGAAGAAGAAGAAGAAGAAGAAGAAGGAAAAAAGAAGAAGAAGAAAAAGAGGAAGAAGAAGAAAAAGAAGAAAAAGAGGAAGAAGAAGAAAAGAAGAAGAAGAAGAAAAGAAGATGAAGAAGAAGAAGACAGAAGAAGAAGAAGAAGGGGATGCGATGAAAATTGTGAAGAAGTGAAGAAGAATTGCGAAGAATTGCGAAAAAGAAGAAGAAGAAGAAGAAGAAGAAGAAGAAGAAGAAGAAGAAGAAGAAGAAGAAAAAGAAGAAGAAGAAGAAGAAGAAGAAGAAGAAACAACAACAACAACAAAAAGCATTGCAAAGAAGAAGAAGAATTGCGAAGAAGAAGAAGTGCAAAGAAGAATTGCGAAGAATTGCGAATTGCGAAGAATTAAGAAGAATTGCGAAGAAGAAGAATTGCGAAGAAGAAGATGCGAAGAAAAAGAAACTGCGAAGGAAGGAGAATTGCGAAGAAGAAGATGAATTGCGAAGAAGAAGAATTGCGCAGAAGAAGATGAATTGCGCAGAAGAATTGCGAAGAATTGCGGAGAAGAAGAAGAAGAAGAAGAAGAAGAAGAAGAAGAGAAGAAGAAGAAGAAGAAGAAGAACAAGAACAAGAACAAGAAGAACAAGAAGAGCAGAAACAAGAGCAAGAACAAGAAGAAGACTAAAGAGGTTAAAAAACCCAAACCAAACTGCTACTCGATAAAAAAAAGAATTAAAAAACTTACTCACATCAAACAAGTTTTTAAAAACCCACCTTAGACTAAATGCCACCAAGACCACACCGAGCAGCACACACTGGCTACCTTCTGACCGTGCCAACAACAGACAGACGGACAAAAGGAACAAAAAGACTGGAGTTCAGATTTCCTCCTAAACGCTCTCAGAGCCACACTGTTGAAATATTGGGAGTACTCTAAAAGTCAACAAAGGCCTGGGTATCTACTGCAGTCTGGCCCAGTAAAGGTCACCTAGAGTCTCCTAAAGGTCTCCCCATCTACAAGCTAATCTCTCCTCTCGTCTGCTAATCCCCCTTCCCCCTTCACTTTGTCTGCCCCAGCAAGACAATCCCCAACAAAAATCCGCATACCCGTTTTCCCCCGCTTACTAAAGCAAAGCAGTCCCCAACAAAAACCCACATACCCGTTTTCCCCCTGCTAACTAAAGCAGGACATTCTTTGACTACACGCTAAATAGTGGCATGTAGAGGTAGGAGTTGTACTAAGTTTACCTATACAAACTAAGTCTGTGCAAAAAAGTTCTTATTCCTTTTCATAGCGAAAAGAAACAAAGAAGTAATCAAACAAGTAGAAAGGGTAGTTCGCTACAGCCACTGAAAAGAATATATCAGTGGAACATGATTCAACAAAAACAGCAAGTCATCAACCAGCAACTGGAGTGGATACTGCACTATGCAATTGAAAAAAGGCAAAAAAAGGTCACTGACTGATGGGATCTTAATTACACACTGACACAGCCACACCCATCCACCCTCATCCCCCCCTTCCGCAAACACACACACACACACACACACACACACACACACACACACACACACACACACACACACACACACACACACACAAAGCGCTTTGATCTAGCTTATCAACAGAATTACACACACAAGTCAGTTCACATTGATCTTCACAAAATACAAGCACACACACTCACGGGCGTGCAGAAAAAAACCCCAATCGGTGCCAAAAAAAAGCATTTCGGCTGTACCATGAAAGCGTCACTGACACAGAAGAATCATGAAAAAAGGCAAATGTCTAATCAAACGAAAACAAATCCCGATTGGTTTGTGTTTTCCTCACTTCAAAGGCATGAAGATAAGTCTTAGATATCCAACCTCAACATTTTAATTACTTTTTAACAACTCTAAAAATATTTCGTCATAAAAATCAGTAAAAAGACACAAAAAATCCTAAACAAACCCAGAAGCAACGATAGAATCTTAAGCCATAAAAATAACACAGAAGCACATTGGCATAAGAGCATATTGGCAGTTTTGGAATTTTTCTCCTTTCGTTACAAAAAAAGTAATCCGGCAAATTTGTCACAGACTAACACAAGTAAAAACCAAACAAACAAAACAACGTGTTGGAATGGCGCGACTTGAGGAAAATGGGAAGATGGTGAGAGATGGAAGAACAAGAATTGGAAAGGGATGGGGAAGGTGGATTTGCTGTCAGTGGGAAGGGGGGAGGGTGGGGGGGAGGCAAACGAAAGCAAGCCTTTACATACGTGTAGACACGGGGGGTGGGGGTGGGGGTGGGGGGGGGGCGGTGGCAAAAAAGGCAAAATACAAAAAAATACGTCTGCTTTTACAGATTGTGCTCTCAGTTACCCCTAAGAGAATGGTATCAACATAAACACAAACAAAACAATATTCACTCCCCTAACACACCCACACCTACAAACGTGCACACGCGGGACATGGGTTAAATACCCTACCATCAATAGTTATTGTCACAAAGAAGGAAATAACGAACTAAACAAAATGTCTAATAACCATCTAACCACCACAAATGACTAAAAAAACCAAACAAGAGTCATGGCTAAACGAAGAGGCTGAATGAGTTGTCTATCTAAAGGATCATGGCAGAATATGAGGGCTTATCAACACATAGCCACACTTTATCTGTCTGTCTGTCTGTCTGTCTGTCTGTCTGTCTGTCTGTCTTCTATCTATCTATCTATCTATCTATCTATCTATCTATCTATCTATCTATCTATCTATCTATCTATCTATCTATCTATCTATCTACTACCTGTCTGTCTGTCTTTCCATCCATCCATCCATCCATCCATCCATCCATCCACATCCATCCATCCAACCATCCATCCAAACATCCACCATCCATCCATCCACCACACCCACCCACCCACCCACCTACCTATCCATCTACCTATCCATCTACCTATCCATCTACCTACCTACCTACTACCTACCTACTACTACCTACCTACCTACCTACCTACCTACCTATCTATCTATCTATCTATCTATCTATCTATCTATCTATCTATCTATCTATCTATCTACTATCTATCTATCTAATCAGAGAAAGCTAAACAATAGATAGACAAACAGACAAACAAAAGTATCTATCATCTATCTATCTATCTATCTATCTATCTATCTATCTATCTATCTATCTATCTATCTATCTATTTATCTATCTATCTATCTATCTATCTATCTATCTATCTATCTATCTATCTACTCAGAGAAAGCTAAACAGATAGATAGACAAACAGACAAACAAAAGTCAAATAAAACCAGGCAAAGATTAACAAAAGAGGGAAGGCATAAGCAAAACTGATTCTTAAATCTGTTTGAGGTTTCTTTTTCCACGTGAAACTACAGACAGACAAACACACAGACAGACAGACAGACGACAACAGACAGACAGACAGGCAGGCAGGCAGGCACAAACACACACACACAACACACACACCCACACCCTACCGACCCCCCCCCCCCCACTCAACCCAACTCACATGCATGCACATTTCCCAGTTTGACACACTTACACAGACCCACGTACTCTACTCTAGTTTTTCGCTTTTCGGTCTGATATCCCTTTGTGTGAAGAGAGGCAACAGGACTCAAAGGCAACTGTGACCATGGCTGCAGAACTGCAGGAGCAAGATCAGTCAATGGCCGACAGGAGAAAAAAAACCACAATCCAAACAACAGCAGAATGACACATGACTGGGTTCAAGTCTCTCTCTCACCCCCTCCCCAACCCCCAGACCCACTGACACACATAGCAGGGCCCACAGGTGTCATACCCGCGCCAGCAGCTTTGTCACACCACTTTCTTAAAGGATCAACACAAAAGGAATGTGGGGGGAGCTGGCCCCATTTGATAAATCGTATATTATCAATAACGCAACAAGTTAAAAGTATCAACAACAACAGTATGGAGATATCAACAACAACAGTATAAAAGTATTAACAACAACAGTATTAAAGTGTAACAACAACAATATCAAAGTAATAACAACAGAAGTATTCAATTATAAAACAACAGTATAAAAGTATTAACAACAAGCACCTTCATTCATTGCTGTCACAAAGCTGCTGCATATCAATGTCAGTGTCAAATCGATAAGCATCAACAAAAATCGTGAATGCCAGCAAATGCCAACGGCACCCCCTAAAACACAACGGACAGGACAAAACAACACCCTAACAACAACAAACAACATCTCCAAACCCCGGCCTGTTATCTCTAATGTTGTTTTTATTCGACATCTCATTCACAGCCACAAATATGTTTATCCACAGGATACATGAAATAATACATGGTTGTGACTATTTTGTTTTTCGCCAGTTTTCAATTTCATGTCGGAATCTCTTCACCGTCTGAAATCAGATAACAAAATGGCTGTAAGAAGTTACATTACTTTGGAATGATGTTTTTTGGATATCTTTTCTTTTCTTCAGAAATCACGCCAGGGAAAGATCACCGACGCGAAACTCTTTGAAGGGAGGAAACCGGATCACTTGTAAGTCTTTATAGAATCCTTTTAGATTAATGACTCAATCTTAAGCTTATGATAATAAATATAAAGGAAAAATTGTTTTATTATAACTCTTAATAAAAAAAGAGAAAAAATGGAAAGACTGGACGTAAAATTTGTGTGTGTGTAATATTTTTTGTAGATGCACACTTTTTCCATGTAAGATATCCCTGATCAATGTGATGGTGTTTTCAAATTTTGAATTTTGAAATTCTTTGAATGGATGTTTTGTAATTTGGTTTCTTGAGTTTTCTTCGACTGATGTCAGGATTTCAAAAAATCTTCAGACGACGAAATGGGCTTGTTTTGGTTTGATGAGTACATTTGCTGTACCTTCTGACACAAGAGCTGATACCTTTGGAGTTCTTTTTCCCCCTTCTGAATCCTTCAGTTAGCCCCCTTAATACGCTAGGGCTGTTCCAAACCTTGATAGGAAAGGAGAGATGCAATTGGGGTTAGCATTTGCATTAAAAAAAAAAGCAAACATAAAAACGATTTGCTGACTTCAAGAACAGCAACAAAACACAAAGCGATACATAAAAAAATCACAGCTACTTTTCAGTGAAGAGGGATGGGATGGGATGTTTCCTGCTATTTTTGTTGTCGACAGCAGTCATCTGCTTTGCCCCACCACTGCAGTTCAGTGAACAAACTCTGAGCAGGAACATGCTTCCACTTTGAGAAACTATGAAAATCCATAACTTTCTCTTTGTTGTTAAAGGCTTTAAGAGACCAAAACTTCAGAGTATATGGGTGGATTTCATAACAACAACAACCTCAAACACACACACACACATTCTATACATAAATACTACAGCGCACACCAACAGCACATCTGTGACAATAATATCACGTTGTAGCCCGGCGAGCATTTTCATCATCCTTCTCCACACAAAACCACTCTACACAAAATGTTAAGCAATACCATTGTTCTTGTATAAGTGTTGTACACAAAATATTACACAATACGATTGTTCCCATGCAACTGTTCCACATACCAAGGTTAAATAATATCCATGATCCAGTAAAATGACTATCTAGACAACAGGGACAATGTCATTGATCCGTACAAATACCATTCGTTAAGGGTAAGAGAAGATCAATATTCCCCTAAAGCTACTATCTTCTCAACAACGACAATATCATTGATCCGTACAATTACTTTCCTTCCAGGGTTACACAGTCGATCAGTGTCTTCCCTGTAAGACTGTTTTCTATACACGCACACAAAGTTAAACCAAACCATTGTCCCTGTAAGACTACAATCTACACACATAAACACAAACATGAAGTTAAACCAAACCACTGTCCCTGTAAGACTACAATCTACACGCACACGCACACACACACACGCACACACACACACATTAAGTTAAACCAAATCATTGTCCCTGTAAGACTAAAATCTACACACACACACACAAAACACACAAAGTTAAACCAAATCTTTGTCCCTGTAAGACTACAATCTACACACACACAAACACACAAAGTTAAACCAAAGCACTGTCCCTGTAAGACTATAATCTACACACACACACACACACACACACACACACAGTGAAACCAAATCAATGTCCCTGTAAGAAGACGACTATCTACATACATACACACATCTAGATCTACACAACAAGGTTCAACAATCACACATGAGTGCATGAGAGTCCCTGTCTCCATGATCACATCAAAGTCACAGCGGCACAACTGAATAATAATAATAATAATGATAATAATAATAATAACAGTAAGAATAATAATAATGATAAAAATAAATAAAAAACACAACGAACTAAGTTGTGGTTTCACGGTGGAAGGTGGTGGTGTCTGATCAGACAAAATTCATACAGCAACAAAGGGAAGAGAATTTACTTGCGAACTCTTCATCATCCGACTCCGGGTTGTTCTCTGCGGCCAGTTCCGCTGGCGTCTTCTTCTTCCGGCCCACGCGCCCCTCCGACATGGGGTCAGCTTCCGCTTCCTCTGTCGGCACTTCCTTCTTCTTCAGCCCGTACTGCACACACACACAGGCAGACAGACACACAAATAAACACATCCACAAACACACAGGCAGAAGGTCAGGTTCAAACATAATTATGCACGCACAAGTGTGTGTGTGTGTGTGTGTGTGTGTGTGTGTGTGTGTGTGTGTGTGTGTGTGTGTGTGTATGTGTGTGTGTGTGTATGTGTGTGTGTGTGTGTGTGTGTGTGTGTGTGTGTGTGTGTGTGTGTGTGTGTGTGTGCTCGTGTGTAGTACACACACACATACACACGCACATACACACACAAGCGCGTACACGCACGTGCGCATGCACATACACACACATGCACACAGAATTTGAGCACTTCGCTGTTAATTTTAGCAAAACTTAACGGGGAGGGGGGGGGGGGTAGAGAGAATCCCTGAAGAAAAAGGGAGAAAAAAAGAAGAAAAAACACCTACTTTTTCACGATAATATCACCAGACAGTGGTTTTGGCACAAATGGTATTCCATAGCACACACTCTATCCCGTGCACTGGCGGAGCAAATCCCGCTTTTAGACCCCCCCCCTTTCTATTTTACCCTTTTCTCCCCCCTCCCCCCACTTTCCCCCAGTCCCCCCATCTGTCCAAAAGTCATTGCGTGAGGAGAGGGCGGAGAGAAAAACCTTCTTTACCGCTAGTTTCTACGGGTCACCACCGCCGGTGCCAGCACAAAAAAATACCTGTCTGTCAATTTGTCCCCCTCCTGGACAAATTTTGGAGATGTCGATAAAATTGTTGTAATGTTTGCATTTGTGGCCACAGCACTGTTCCTTACTTTTGTTTGTTCTTTGTTTATCTATCTATTCAGATATCTTTCTATTTATTCATGCCTTTAAAACGAGTCTGGCAGCGGTTTATTTGAAGCAAGAACCTGCGTCACGCGTGAGGGTGCAGTTTCTATCTTAAAAAAAGGGTTATATTTTGTTCATGCTTCTTTCATATACCAGGTGAAATTTTCTTCAAAAGGCAAAGCTGTGTTTCTTTGCACCCCACCTTTCCCTCTCATGTGTAAATAGTGGAATGTATTGGAAGACGTGGACCATTTTTTTTTAATTATAAAGAGTTGTTTTCTACATAGTGATCTAAGACATGAATATTTGGACTCTATTAATCAGCCATAATATGCAAATTTGTTGAAATATGGCTCTGTTTCTACCATTCACAATCTGAGCTTTTTTCCTTTTCAGTGCTTTGAAAGTACGTCAGGATTTTGTGGAAAGTTTGGATAACGGCAATGACAAATTGTATGATGATCAGATGTTTCAGTAAGATTTTCTTGTCTTAATTCGGATGGTCCTATGTTCACATCAGTCATGTTTTGGCAGTTTCCATATATGCCATTTTTTGTTTTGGCTTCGCTGTTCGACCCCATTTTAGGGGCTGGAGGCCTGAAGAATAAATTTTGTTCATTGTTCTCTCTCTCTCTCTCTATCTCTCTCTGTCTCTGCAGAACATCTTGTGTACATGTTAAAACCCGTTCCCCTCTTCAGAAGAGTAGGCCATTGTGTGCCTGTGGAAACAATTGACAAATTTCACAAACTGCAGACACACGGGCACTAGAGGTAAAAAGCGTATGAGTGCTTGGTTCATTATCCTCGAAATAAAAGAATAAATACAAATAAAATAACATAAAATAAATGTATCTCTGTCTCTATATATTTTTCTTTATTCTTGGGGAAGGGGGGGGGAGAGAAGAGTAAAGTAGAGGGGGGATCTAAAAGCAGGAATATATATATATATATATATATATATATATATATATATATATATATATCCTCTGATAAGGGCGGGGACTGGATTTAAAAAAGCACACGAGTGCTTATTCATTATCCTCGAAATAAAAGAATTTGCCTTGCCTTGCCTCTCTTTCTCTCTGTGTTTTTGTTTTGTTTTCCCCTCTCTTGTTTGTTGTTGACTGTGGCTGTTGTTGACATGTCTATTTGGTTGTTGTCGTTGCTGCTGTATTTGATTGTTTAGATGTTTGGTTTGTTTGTAAGTTTGCATGTTTTTGTGTTTTTTGTTTCTTTTCTTTGTTGTTGTTTTCTTTGTTAGTTGCTGTTATCATTTATTGTAATGATATATCCCTAATAAATGGTGGGGACTAGATGTAAGAAAAGCACACGAGTGCTTATTCATTATCCTCGAAATAAAAGAATTTGATTGATTGATTGATTGATTGTCTGATTTCATTCAAGGGATGGAAAAGAGAGGACAGCTTTCCCATACTGCTTTACTGTACTACATATAAAAGAAACCAAACAGACTACTGATATACAGAGGGTCTGACACAAACCCCACACTAACCGGGTATTCCCAGACTCCCCCCTCCCATTCGACCGCAGCCCCACAGCTCAGTTAAAAAGCATTCAGTTTAGTTAAATGTTATCGTCCGAAGAAGCCTAAATCCCCAAACCCAGACATTCTGAACCAAAGTTGGACCAATACACAGAGTTAAGCATTCTTGTGTTTTCATTTAGCCCATCTGTCTCCTTTTCCTTTCTGTCTTTGTCTCTCATTTTCTCTGTCTGTGTCTATCATGTGTGTGTGTGTGTGTGTGTGTGTGTGTGTGTGTGTGTGTGTGTGTGTGTGTGTGTGTGTGTGTGTGTGTGTTTATTTATTTATTTATTCTTTTATATCGAGGATAACAGAATAAGCAATCATGTGGTTTTTTTCATCCGGTCCCCGTGTGTATGCAGTTTTGTAAATATTGTCATCTGTTCCCACCGGCACACGATGGCCTACTCTTACGAAAAGCGGAACAGGATTTAACGTGTGCGCAAGATGTTCTGCGTGCGTTCGCACACGGGCCTCGGTTTAAAGTCTCATCCGAAGGATGTGTGTGTGTGTGTGTGTGTGTGTGTGTGTGTGTGTGTGTGTGTGTGTGTGCGCGCGCGCGTGTGCGCGTGTGTGTGTGTCTGTGTATGTGTGTATGTATGTGTGTGTGTGTGTGTGTGTGTGTGTGTGTGTGTGTGTGTGTGTGTGTGTGTGTGTGTGTGTGTGAAACAATACCAAATATTGCCCAGGAAATGACTTGATTTAAGGGGGGCAAACGCGGGCCGTTGCACCGATCAAGGGAGGTAATGGAAGGCGAGAGCTTGCCGTGACCAGTAATATAGCGGAAGCACCCTTCGCCCTTCTCTCCCCTTTCCGGGTGCGCACGCATCTTGTTCCGCCCTCCTGGATTTCCTGCTCTAGAGTTAGAAGGGAAAAGGTGTGTGTGTGTGGGAGTGTGTGTGTGTGTGTGTGGGCGCACATGCTTGCGTGCGTGCGTGCGTGCGTGTGTGTGTGTGTGTCTGAGAGAGAGAGAGAGAGAGAGAGAGAGAGAGAGAGAGAGAGAGAGAGAGAGAGAGAGAGAGAGAGAGAGAGAGAGAGATCAATTCAAATCAAACCAAATCAAATCAGATTCTTGTATTTCGAGGATGAAGAATAAGCACACGTGTGCTTTTTCCATCCAGTTCCCACCCTTGCCAGGGATACAGCATGACAGTAAAGTAAGCATTAAACCCATACACTCACACAGAGAAAAAAACCCTGCAAACAATAGACAGGAGACAAACATGTAATTAACGAACAAAACAAACAAAAAACCCCAAACACATACACAATAGACAGAAGGCAAATATGCAATTAAAGAATAAAACAAAACATACAAACAAAAACAGCCACACACACGTACACAATAGAAAGGAGACAAATATGCAGTTAACTGACAAAAACAAACAAAAACAAAAAACCCAAGCCAAATCACAATAAACAAATCAAAGCACCCAACCTCCCTCCCCCCAAAAACACAAAAAATCCAAACAAACCAAAAAACAAAAACAACCAAACTAAACAAGTCAGCAAATGCTCTCTCTCTCACACACACGCGCGCGCACACGCACACACACGCACGCGCGCGCGCACACACACACGCACACGCACAGAGAGAGAGAGAGCCAGAGCGAGCGAGCGAGGGAGCGAGAGAGAGAGAGGGGGGGGAGAGTAGATTAGTTGGACTATTTATGCAGTAACAGAGGCTGAGTTTACAGGAGGTACTCTGTGTACACTGACACAACCATATGCTGGAGAGAGGGAGGGAGAAGTCACTGACAACTCCGGGAGCTCTGCAGGAAGAACTGGGGCTGCACAGAATAGATTTCACATTCAAAAGATAAACTGGTTACCTCCACTCGTTTTCCGCCATTACTATTTGCACAATATTGTCCGTCTTTCTGTCTGTCTCTTAGAAGGAACAAGCTGTACTCTCATTGACAGTCTGCTTATCCTGCTGGTTGCAGCACTGAGACAGCTCTGCTGAAAATTGCCATTAACCTCCTCACACTCTTAGATAATGAGTTTATCTGCCCTCCTTGCTGGATTTGTCAGCAGCGTTTGACACAGTTGACCCTCTATTCTCCTTCA
>CM060317.1:43242048-43277048 GCA_030674155.1 Stramonita haemastoma | reverse complement strand
TGTTTTCTGTCTGTGAGTCTGTCTCTGTCTGCTTGCCTGCTTGTCTCATGAGTGTTCTCCTTTTCTTCCTGTTTAGAGTTTGTAACTTCTCCTTTCTGCCCTATGTCCTCTCTCTCTCTCTCTCTCTCTCTCTCTCTCTCTCTCTCTCTCTCTCTCTCTCTCTCTCTCTCTCTCTTCTCTATCTTGTATCTGTCTAGTCGTTGTTGTCTGTCTGTCTGTATCTCTTTTAGGTCTGTATACCTCGCTGTCTGTATGTATGTATGTATTTCTCGTATCTCTCTTTGTCTGTAGCACTGTATGTCTGTGTTATCCTTATATCTATGTATATATCACGATGTATACCACATGAATGTCTCCCTGGCCCTCTGGCGGTATGTCTGTACATCTCTCTGTGTCCCTTGTCATATATTCAATCAGTTTTTACTTCTTTTCTCACGATGTCTTTTATGCTCCACTCTTACCTCCCTATCCCCCCCCTCTCTCTATGAGATTTGATTATTTTCTTCAATCTTTGAAACAATGTCTGTAGTCTTTCTTTTTTTGGTGGTTGTTGGGGGGGGGGGGGGGGGGGGGGGGGCGGTATTTGTAATTTTGTTATTTGTTTTTCTTGAGAGGACTGGTCGTAAGAATGTATGTTTGCTAATGCCATAATCCTCTTTAAATAAAATAATATTAAATTCAATCCAATTCAGCTCAATTCTCTCTCTCTCTCTACTCATTCTCATCGCTACCCCCCCCCCCCCTCCCGCTTGACCTCTGTCTGTCTGTCTCTGTCTCTCTCCCTCTCTGTCTCTCTCCACTCGTTCACTTCTTTCTTCCCTCCCACCATCTTCCTCTCTGTGACCCCGTCGTCATTCTCTCTCTCCCTCTGTCTATCTCTGTCTGTCTGTCCGTTTGTCTCTGTCTGTTATTCTCTGTCAGTCTGTCTCTGTCTTGTCTGTATATGTCTGTCTGTCTCTGTCTGTCTGCTCTGTCTGTCTGTGTCTGTCTGTCTCTGTTAGTCTGTCTGTCTCTGTCTGTCTGTCTGTCAGTCTCTGTCTCTGTCTGTCTGTCTCTCTTCCCCCCCTCTCTCTTCCCCCCTCTCTCTCTTCCCCTCCTCTCTCTCTCCCCCTTTCTCTCTTCCTTCCCCCCTCTCTCTCTCTTCCCCCTCTCTTTCTCTTTCCCCCCCTCTCTCTCTTCCCCTTCTCTCTTCACTGACCTTATCTCTGATGCTCTGCCGCATCTCCTCTCTCTCCTCCTCCATTTTGCGGTGCTTCTCCTTGCGTTTCTCCTCCATCTCCCTGCGGGCCTCAGCCACCTCCGGGTCCTCCCCATCCTCTGTGGTGGCCGGCTTCTCCCCGTCCTCTCCCTCTTTGTCTCCCAGAGCTCCTGGCACAAACCGCAAGAGCAACAACAATAGCAAAAAGAGCCGCCACCACAGCAACAGCAGTAACGACAGCAACAATAATAACACGAGACGTACAACAGGAGTAGCAACAGCAAAACAAAAAAGAAGAAGAAAACAACAATAGAGAAAAGAGCCACAAAACAATACACAGCAATAACAACAATAGCCAGCATTCCGTTCCTTGGTTGTTCAGGCTTTGTCTACCCTTCTAATCAGATTTTCAGCCGTTCTAACAAGTGTTTCATCTATTCTAACAAGTGTTTCATCTATTTAACAAGTGTTACAGTTCTTCTAACAAGCGTTTTAGCCATTCTAACAAGTGTTTCATCTATTCTAACAAGTGTTTCATCTATTCTAACAAGTGTTACAGTTCTTCTAACAAGTGTTTCAGCCATTCTAACAAATGTTTCAGCTATTCTAGCAAGTGTTTCATCTATTCTAACAAGTTTTACAGTTCTTCTAACAAGTGTTTCAGCTATTCTAACAAGTGTTTCGGCTTTTATAAAGAGTGTTTCAGCCATTCTAACAAGTGTTTCATCTATTCTAACAAGTGTTACAGTATTCTAACAAGTGTTTCAGCCATTCTAACAAGTGTTCAGCCATTCTGACAAATGTTTCAAAGCTGTCTTAATGAAATGTACATATCGAATCGATTGTGATTGTATTTACGTCCCAGCGGAGAGTTCCGATTATAGTGTTGACTCAATGAGAGGCAGAGGGAGTACCAATGTGAGGGAAGGTCACAGTGATGACAGATTGTCATCGGTAGAAACCTCTGTGAAGGCTTTCCAGAAGTAACTAACTGCACAGGATATTGTTAAAACAGCACCAGGCATCACCCTTAACTACTTTTACCTTGTATAAAGGTGACAGTTTGATGAAGAGCAATTTTCTCTATGATTTTGGGTTCAGCAAGGGAAAAAAACCTCTTCAATATTCAGGTCAAGTGTTGATTTCAAAGAGAGGCTTGCCGAAAGCAGTTTGGAACACTCAAAGTTTGGGGGTCTGAAGAAGTTGTAGGAGCCCCTAATCTGATCCACTCTCCCATTCCCAGTGAAGCAGTCTTCCTGTGTTGCCCAGGGCGCCATGGTGAAACAATTCCTTTATCATATCATAGCGGGGCGAAGAGCTCATTTATTTACCCCTCATTTCCATCATGCAACTGATGAAGTTTTCTTGGCCAACAGCGAGGTTTATTGGCTTGGTGACCTTTTCCTCCCTGATACTGTTATCTCTTTTTCTCCCCCCCCCCTTTCTCCTGTCCTTAAGGCCAGGGGGCAGGTTCGTCAGTGGTGACAGTATGTGCCTCATCATTAGGAGTGCTGTGAGGGATGGGTTCAAATCTTTGCAGAGCCGTCTGTGTGATGTGTATCTCCTCTGCGTTTACACTGGGTCTCACTCCGTTGCTCTAAAAGTCATTGGAAGAGACTGTTAAACCTACACGTCAGCACGCGCTGAACATCTTGTACATCTGTTAAAACCCACCCATAATTATGTCCCTGAATGGGATAGCTAGGGTTGGTGGTATCGATGGCACAAACATACCGAGCATGCAAAAGTATGAGCTAAACTTCTCTTTAAGCGCTGGGGCAGTACAAAAACGACACACCAGAAATTCATGACAGCGACCAAAACCAAGGATTCAAGCACTCGTTACAAGTGCCAGAGATAGATACAGTCAAACTGATTGTTCAGAGGAGGGAGGGAGACTGGGGGTAGGGGTGGGTGTTTGATGGCCCTAGCTTGAGTGCAGAGCCATGTTTCACCTAGCCCCCTGAAGACTACTGCTATACTCAACCAAGAAGGCAAAACTCAAAACGGTACAGGCAAACCAGTTAAAAAAACCAACAACTCACTTTGAAAGATGTTTTTGTTCATGAAATACAAATAGTATTGTTACTGAAATGCACCTCAACACATGGAATACACAGTTCTCTAAAGATGGAACACGCAGTTGTTCTTAATACCCTTTTAGTCCACCATTCTTTGACAGTCATGTATTGACATAATTATAGAAGATCGAGGGATTATGCCTTAATGCCAAACATGGTCATGCCCACGGTGCGCTGTGCAATTCTCAGCCATTTGTAATAGGCCTATGACTTGCTGAAATCATTTTGAAGTGCACAGAGGAAACGTTTTTTCTATTGTATTTCTCCTTCACGTGCTGCCATCTTGCCAAGTGTGGATACTTTAGACATCGGACAGAGAAAAACAATGCCTCTTTCCCCAGCTGGTCTAACGCCCTATCGTTATCTTTGGCGATCATGGTAATGATGAAGATGATAATAATGATAAGAAATAACGATGATAATAAAAAGATATAGCAAAAATAAATCATAAAACAGATATAACAAAAATAATGATGACACCAGCAGCAGCAACAACAACAGTAACACAATAACAACAACAACAACAACAACAACAACAAAATGATTAATGATGATGATGATGATGACGATGATGATACTCCTGCTGCTGCTTTCTGCTGCTGCTGCTACTACTACTTCTACTACTACCATTACAACTACTACTGCTGCTGCTGCTGCTACTACTGATGATGATGATGATAACTTTGATAACAAAAATAATAACTATGACAATATAGCAGCAACACCATAAATATGACAATAATAATGATTGAACAATCATTCACAAACATTAATTTGAAAGTGTCAGGAGCAAGAATTAAAGAAGTAAAAACAAAGCAAAATGATTTCAAAAACGCTACGAGGGTAGGCTCAGAGGTAACTATTGGAGGATTAATCAGAAATATGAGAACAGCGCAGAAGAATTGTTTTCGCTTTCATTTACCAAACAGCAAGAACCACAAGAAGTGACATTGCTTTCCATCCTCTGTCAAAACTCGAGTCTTCAGCTTCAATACTGGAGTTTTTGGCGCTAATATTGAAAAGCTTCCAGACAGATAACACTTTCTTCTCCATTTCCACAAGCACTGACCTTTTCAGTAACACGTCAAGCTCTGTCCCGTCTCTGTCCTCCCCCCTTGCTGTGTGTGTGTGTGTGTGTGTGTGTGTGTGTGTGTGTGTGTGTGTGTGTGTGTGTGTGTGTGTGTGTGTGTGTGTGTGTGTGTGAGTGTGTGTGTGTATGTGTGTGTGTATGAGTGAGTGTGTGTGTGTGTTTGTGTGTGTGTGTGTGTGTGTGTGAGAGATGAGAGAGAGAGAGAGAGAGAGAGAGAGAGAGAGAGGAGAGAGAGAGAGAGAGAGAGAGAGAGAGAGAGAGAGAGAGAGAGAGAGAGAGAGAAGAGAGAGAGCCAGCCCATATACAACGCTCTCGAGTGCACCCGTTCGCGCGTGAATATGCGTCTACATTTGTTCGCACGCGCGCGTGCATCTCTCTCTCTCTCTCTCTCTCTCTCTCTCTCTCTCTCTCTCTCTCTTCTCTCTCTCTCTCTCTCTCTCTCTCTCTCTCTTATATTTTGAAGACCAGAGCTTGCTGGATGTTTTGTCGTGCAGAAAGGCCCAGACCACACGACAGTTGGCTTGGTTCTTACACAAATGTTTTGAGATCAGAAAAAATGGATAAGATGCCCATCATGCTTGCAGACGGATGCTAAAGAAAATGTTCGTAACCAAACTAACAATGCTTTTTCTATTATGCTATTAACCGATAACATGAATCTCTTGAAAAAACAAACCTCTGTGCTTCTATATATTGTTTTCAACGGAATATTTTTGTTTCTTATGTTTGCAATGTTGCTCACCTTGTGATGGAGGCCATCGTGCCAAAAGTCAATTAAAAGTTCGAGTTCGAGTTCTCTTATTTTTTCTTTTATATCCAGGATAATGGAATAAGCACTCATGTGTTTTTTCATCCAGTCCACGTGTGCATGTAGTTTTGTAAATATTGTCATCTGTTCCCACCGGCACACAATGACCTACTCCTACGAAAAGTGGGACAGGATTTAACGTGTGCGCAAGATGTTCAGCGTGTGTTCGCAAACAGGGCCTCAGTTTACAGTCTTATCTGAAGTTTACAGTCTCACCGAAAGACTTCGGCGCGCGCGCGCGCGCGCGCGCGCGCGCGCGCGCGCGTGTGTGTGTGTGTGTGTGTGTGTGTGTGTGTGTGTGTGTGTGTGGTGTGTGTGTGTGTGTGTAGGGGAGGAGAGGGTATGGGGTGAGGGGTGAGGGAGTCCTTCAGTTTCACAGCTCTGTCAGTGCAGACCACCTGAGTCCGGTGCTTCTCTTGTGTCTCTGGGGTGTCCTCTGTCACTGTAAATGTTGTGTGTGTGTGTGTGTGTGTGTGTGTGTGTGTGTGTGTGTGTGTGAGTGTGTGTGTGTACGTGTGTGTGTACGTGTGTGTGTGTATGTATGTGCGTGTGTGTGTGCGTGCACGCGTGTGTGTGTGTACGTGTGTACATGTGTACGTGGTGTATGTGTGTTCGTGTCTGTGTGTATGTCTGGATATATCTGGATGCCTGTGCATGCTTTCACATGCATGCATTTGTGCGTGTATATATGCACGCGCGCGCGTGTGAGTAGTAGTGTGTGAGTGCGAGCGCACGTTTTTTATAATGAGCCACTGCTTTTTATCATTTACAGTGAAAGTGACCGACCGTAATCTTCTGACGGAGAGGTAGTAGTCCAAACAACACACACACACACACACACACACACACACACACACACACACACACACGCACGCGCGCGCGCACACACACACAAACACACACACATATATCTATATATAATTATATCTATCACTTTGCTAAAAGGTTTTCCATCTTGTGTTACCAAAACAAAATTGGTATTTTACCGTTTTACTATGTTGTTGCTGCGTGAAAATGTCATGAACTAATTTTTAATTCAAATTTCTTATTACTTAATCTCTACCGCATTTACAATCATTATTCATTTGATACTTTTTTCCTTGTTTAACATTTAAATACTTTACAAATAAGAACTATCCTTCTTTTGACTATTAGGTTTATTTGTTTAATATTTTTTGTAGATGGTTTTGTTTCTTTTTTCCCATTTCTGTCACGTTTCACTTCCTTACTCTCTGACTTACACTTCAGTCACCGGTGTTTTGCTACATATCTTCTCCACACTTCTGACATTTGCACACTTTTCCTTTTTACCATTATTTTGGTTCAGGGCATGAAAAAATTGCCCACTGGCTGCACAGCCATTCAATATACACTGTAAGGGGTTTTTTGTGTTTTTTTTTAGTAATAGATTTGTTCTACTCTTTTTGAGATGTCTAGGGGTGTTTTGATACTGAGGTGCGGGAATTTATATATAGCTTTAAAAAAAAAGAAAAAAAGGGACAACATTAGTCCCCCTGGAATAAACAAAAGTGTTTGAGGCTTACATGTGGTTCCGTACAGCCTTCTTATGTTTGACCTTTTTTAGCTGTATGTTTTCTCTTTCTTCTTTGTTTCTTCCTTCCATCCTTTTTATTTCTTTTCTCTGTCTTTTTCTGTCTGTCTTTCTTTTTTCTTTCTTTTTCTGTCTACATTCCTTTCTTTCTTTCTTTTTCTTTCTTTCTATCTATCTTTCTTTTTCTATTGAGGGAACGCACATACAGCCATTCATGACATTCTACCCTTTCCCTGTTCTTTCTTTCCGTTTTTCATTTCTTTCGTTTCTTCCTTTCTTCATTCTTTTCTTTCTTTCTTTTCTTGCATCATTTCCTTCTTTCTTCCTTTTTTCTTTCTTTTCTTAACTAGCTATTTCATTCTCTCTTTTTTTCTTTCTACATATTTCTTGTTCTTGTTCTTCTTGTTCTTGTTCTTGTTCTTCTTCTTCTTCTTCTTCTTCTTCTTCTTCTCTCCTCTCCTCCTCCTCCTCTCCTCCCCCCCCCCCCTCTCTCTCTCTCTCTCTCTCTCTCTCTCTCTCTCTCTCTCTCTCTCTCTCTCTCTCTCTCGTGCAGAGTTGTATACTATAGTGTGGTGACAGGTAAAGCGTTTTCAACCCTGATATAGCCCCAAGCAGTCAGCTCAGCTATGAGCCACAATCATGCCAAAAGGGGATGGAAAAACAAACACCCGAAGAACCCTTTCCACTTTCTGTAGGCAGACAACCAAGAAAGGTGCCATCTTGTTACAGAGAAGAATGATGGTGAACCCAGGCATCCATCTACTCCGTCCACATCCATGAATCACCTTGTCCAACCGAAATCTCTCTCTCTCTCTCTCTCTCTCTCTCTCTCTCTCTCTCTCTCTCTCTCTCTCTCTCTCTCTCTCTCTGTGTTAAAAATACTGGATAAAAAGACAGGATAGTTTTGTCTATAATGTCGTTTCTAAATACTTGACATATTTAAGAAAAATTATTCTTATGGTGAAAATATTCAACCATATAGTTCTACAATATAATAATAATATCTAAAAAGAATATATCACTCTGCTATATGTAAACCAGCTACAAGGAGAGAGAGAGAGAGAGAGAGATGAGAGAGAGAGAGAGAGAGAGAGAGGAGAGAGAGAGAGAGAGAGAGAGAGAGAGAGAGGAGAGAGGAGAGGGAGAGAGGAGAGAGAGGAGAGAGAGAGAGAGGAGAGAGAGAGAGGAGAGGGGAGAGGAGAGGAGAGGAGGGAGGAGAGGAGGAGAGAGAGAGAGGAGAGAGAGAGAGAGAGAGAGAGGAGAGAGAGAGGAGAGAGAGGAGAGAGAGAGAGAGAGAGAGAGAGAGAGAGCTAGTTTTGGACAAAATCGTATTAAACACAACATGGTGAGAGATTTTCAAAAAAAAAAATGCTGATGTCACTTTTTAAGCAAGTTATAACATGGGGGCTTTTGCATTTCTCACAAATTCTGTGATTATAAAAGATTGCAAAATACACACAAGTCGGAATGTGGCTACCTTGATGGTGGGCAAACATGGCTGCATAACACGAAATTTCACCATGGGTAAAACTAGTAGCTCTAGCCCAGGAACTAACAACAGGGACATCACCCATCCCATCCTACTATGTGCTTTCTACAGAAACAACATGAAAAGGAAAAAGAAGAGGAACTAAGGCAGCCACAGAGAAAACTTGGCACGGAAGACGCTTCCTTTTGTCCTCGTGCACGCGCTTCCTCCATCGCTCATGGTGTCTCCAGTGAGTGCTTTCCCCTGTGGATGAGTTAGAAAGAGGCGGTGTGTTCAGAAAGAGGGCGCCCTCTCTTGTGAGTGGTTTTATGATAGAAGTGGTGTGTTCAGAAATAGGGCGCCCTCTCTTGTGAGTGGTTTTATGATAGAAGTGGTGTGTTCAGAAAGAGGGCGCCCTCTTTTGTGAGTGGTTTTATGATAGAAGTGGTGTGTTCAGAAATAGGGCGCCCTCTCTTGTGAGTGGTTTTATGATAGAAGTGGTGTGTTCAGAAAGAGGGCGCCCTCTTTTGTGAGTGGTTTTATGATAGAAGTGGTGTGTTCAGAAAGAGGGCGCCCTCTCTTGTGAGTGGTTTTATGATAGAAGTGGTGAGTTCAGAAAGAGGGCGCCCTCTCTTGTGAGTGGTTTTATGATAGAAGTGGTGAGTTCAGAAAGAGGGCGCCTCTTTTGTGAGTGGTTTTATGATAGAAGTGGTGTGTTCAGAAAGAGGGCGCCCTCTCTTGTGAGTGGTTTTATGATAGAAGTGGTGTGTTCAGAAATAGGGCGCCCTCTCTTGTGAGTGGCTTTATGATAGAAGTGGTGTGTTCAGAAAGAGGGCGCCCTCTCTTGTGAGTGGTTTTATGATAGAAGTGGTGTGTTCAGAAAGAGGGCGCCCTCCTGTGTTGATGTGTTTAGAAAGATGTGATGTGTTCAGAAAGAGGCGCCCTTCTTTGTAGATTTGTTTTGAAAATGGTGATGTGTTTAGAAAGACGGTGCCCTCCTTTGTAGATGTCTTTAGAAAGATATGGTGTGTTCAGAAAGAGGGCACCCTCCCTGTGGATGCATTCAGAAAGAGGGCACCCTCCCCTGTGGATGCATTCAGAAAGAGGGTGCCCTCCCTGTGGATGCATTCAGAAAGAGGGCACCCTCCCCTGTGGATGCATTCAGAAAGAGGGTGCCCTCCCCTGTGGATGCATTCAGAAAGAGGGCACCCTCCCCTGTGGATGCATTCAGAAAGAGGGTGCCCTCCCCTGTGGATGCATTCAGAAAGAGGGCACCCTCCCCTGTGGATGCATTCAGAAAGAGGGTGCCTCCCCTGTGGATGCATTCAGAAAGAGGGCACCCTCCCCTGTGGATGCATTCAGAAAGAGGGTGCCCTCCCCTGTGGATGCATTCAGAAAGAGGGCACCCTCCCCTGTGGATGCATTCAGAAAGAGGGTGCCCTCCCCTGTGGATGCATTCAGAAAGAGGGCACCCTCCCCTGTGGATGCATTCAGAAAGAGGGTGCCCTCCCCTGTGGATGCATTCAGAAAGAGGGCACCCTCCCCTATGGATGCATTCAGAAAGAGGGCACCCTCCCTGTGGATGCATTCAGAAAGAGGGCGCCATCTCCTGTGGATGCATTCAGAAAGAGGGCGCCATCTCCTGTGGATGTGTTAAGAAAGATGTGGTGCTTTCCAAAAGTTTCTATACCTCTCCTGGCAGGGCCACAGAACCAATGAGTCAGTCTGGCAAGAACTGATCATGAAAGCTGGGCCACAGAAGCCCTTCAAGCCATTGCAAAGAAGGTTTGGTCAAGCATATCATATAATATTGTCTTGCCAAGACTATCCTACAGGGTACATTTGAGTAAGGAAGATGCAAGGGCAGACAGATGAAAAATTAGATACAGAATACCAAAGACTGGCTTAGCCTTGACATGGCTGTATTGCTGCAAAAGGCCAGAAGACAGACCAGCTTAAAGAAAACTATCAACCAGCATGTCTCATGTGCCCCTCTGATGACCATGGGACTTTTGATGCCACTACTGATGGTCAGAAAGTGGTTGTCCTCTCCTGTGGATGTGTTCACAAAGAGGCCACCCTCTCCTGTGGATGTGTTCACACAGAGGCCACCCTCTCCTGGGGATGTGTTCACACAGAGGCCACCCTCTCCTGGGGATGTGTTCACAAAGAGGTCACATCTCCTGTGGATGTGTTCACACAGAGGCCACCCTCTCCTGTGGATGTGTTCACACAGAGGCCACCCTCTCCTGTGGATGTGTTCACACAGAGGCCACCCTCTCCTGTGGATGTGTTCACACAGAGGCCACCCTCTCCTGTGGATGTGTTCACACAGAGGCCACCCTCTCCTGTGGATGTGTTCACACAGAGGCCACCCTCTCCTGGGGATGTGTTCACACAGAGGCCACCCTCTCCTGTGGATGTGTTCACACAGAGGCCACCCTCTCCTGTGGATGTGTTCACACAGAGGCCACCCTCTCCTGGGGATGTGTTCACACAGAGGCCACCCTCTCCTGTGGATGTGTTCACACAGAGGCCACCCTCTCCTGGGGATGTGTTCACACAGAGGCCACCCTCTCCTGTGGATGTGTTCACACAGAGGCCACCATCTCCTGTGGATGTGTTCACACAGAGGCCACCCTCTCCTGGGGATGTGTTCACACAGAGGCCACCCTCTCCTGTGGATGTGTTCACACAGAGGCCACCCTCTCCTGGGGATGTGTTCACACAGAGGCCACCCTCTCCTGGGGATGTGTTCACACAGAGGCCACCCTCTCCTGGGGATGTGTTCACACAGAGGCCACCCTCTCCTGGGGATGTGTTCACACAGAGGCCACCCTCTCCTGGGGATGTGTTCACACAGAGGCCACCCTCTCCTGTGGATGTGTTCACACAGAGGCCACCCTCTCCTGGGGATGTGTTCACACAGAGGCCACCCTCTCCTGTGGATGTGTTCACACAGAGGCCACCCTCTCCTGGGGATGTAATCAGAACGAAAGGGATGAAAGGCAGTCCTGTCTCTGCTGACTACTGGCACATGAACAGGAGGACCAGACTGTTCTGAAAGACTTGCACTCTGGCTGGGGCAGTGAGGTAGAAAGACAGACTGGTGTGTGTGTGGGGGGGGGGGGGGGGGAGGGTGGGTGCTGGTACTGGTGGTGGTTGAAAAATAGGAGTGGGATGCTATAACAGCACTGAATTTTGTTGTTGGTTCATTTAGTTTCCACTTGTTGGACTGAAGCATTTTAGTTTTGTTTCTTTTTTTTTTCTTTGCTTGCTGTTTCCCCTTGTTTTCTTTCCTTTTCTTTTGCCTTAAAGTGTATTTATGTTTCAGGGGTCTTTGTTCTTGTCGACATCCTCGTCTTGTAATTCTTTCAACGCTGTTGCCGCCTTCCTTTCCCTTTTTCTTTTTTTGTTGAGTTTGTTCTCCCCTTTCTTTTCAGTTTGCAGCCATTGTTGTTATTTTCCTGTCTTCTTCTTTCTTCTTCTCATTTGCTCTCTGGTTAAAGCTGCTGCCTGCTTTCTTGTTTTCTGTTAGCCTATTTTTTTCTCACTCTTTTTTCTTTTTTCTCCTCTTCTTTCTTTTTCTCACTCTCCTCTTCTTTTCTTTTTCTCACTCTCCTTGCTCATTTTACATTTCCATCCTTTATTTCTTTCTTCATGCTTCTTGGAGACTTGCGTTGGAGAATTGAATTAACATGCAGTGTCTGGATTTTGCTTTTTTTTAAGGGGGTGGATGTTATAGACAGTTTCTTTTCCCTTCTACTTTCTTTCTCTCTCCAATCCACTTTTTCTTTTCTCTTTTTTTTTCTTAAATCTTTTCTTTCTTTCACTGAGGGGCATAAGGGCCAAGTTTTTGATCCAAATGAGTTGAAAGTTCAAATTTGCGGGTTTGCATCTTTGCAGTGGTCTGGTGGATTATGGATTTTTCAAAAGAATCTTCCAGATTAACTTATACATTTCAGTGTGAATGATAAACTAAAGTCCTGTGTGTATTACACATTTAGCACATGTAACAAAACCCATGCAATAAAAGAGTTGTCTTTGGCAAAGCTCTTTAGAAAAAGCAGCCATTATCATTGGGAAAAATGTGATACACATCTTCAACAAGAATATATAAAGAAAAAAGATGGATGTGTTCTAGAGATGAAACACTGTCTCTGGAGAGAGCAGCCTATCTTCATGCAGACAGAGAAACCTGTGTTGACTGAAAGTAGTATACAGTACAACATCATTCTGTTGTAACGTTTGCTGCACACTGGTATTTTCCTACTTCGTTCTTCTTTGGTGACATTCCAGTGATATTGTTTTCATGCAGCTCATTGTAATCCCATCACTATATTCACTTTGTTGTGTTGAATTTTCCAGTAGAAAAAACAGTCTACAGAAAGCTTTCTGTTTTAGGCTACATATGAGGCCACCAACTGAAACAGGCCCTGCAAAACACACCAGTGTCTTATCCTCTTCATACATACGCACACACATCTCGAAGGTCAGCATGTTTACTGAAGATACCCCCTGCAATTCATGTCACCATTCCGTAGGTTGCAAATATTGGGAAGACAGCAGTACCCAAAAAGCACTCACATCATCATCTGCCTTTTAGATTCTACAGTCGATCAAGCATCTGATGTTTCTGTGATGTAGTGTATTTACGAATGCTCTTCCCCAGTTACTCTCCTTTGTGAAAAACTGCAACAAAGAAAATCCTCGAAACATGTTATTTTTCCATTCTTACGTAATTATTAACATTCCCTTTGAAAAAAAAACGCTGAAGAAAGAAAAAAAAAAAAACCGAAAAAGAGAACCTGACCCTTCTATAGAGGCTGTTGGCTTCTGAACAGACCATCTTCACACTGTTTCTTCTTTCGGTGGATAAAGAGACACAGTTTTTTGTGAGGCACTATCACCAGTGCTGCTGCTGTAATTCTCAGGGGGTGTGGACGGAAATCGGGGAAAGGAAATGCAATCCTGCTGAGAGCATTTGGAGCCTTCCACTGTGAAGTCTCCTTTCCTCCCTGCCTGGCGTGTGGCCGACACCCAGCAACCAAGTTACACGTGTGATCTCTGGCACTAGGGAATGCTGGCCACTGTGAGGCACCCTGCCTGCCACTTTGCATAGTGATGTGGCACACTTCCACAGTACTCGTCATGCTTTGGTAGTTCTGGTTAGGTCGCGTGCCTGAATTCCTCACTCACTAACTAACCCAAACACACATTAGAAGTGGCAGAGTTAGTCACATGCAGAAGTCACAGAGTTGCTCAGTTACATAGAGAACAGAGTTGCTCAGTCACATAGAGAAGTAACAAAGTTACTCAGTCACACAGAGAAGTGACACAGTTACTCAGTTACATAGAGAAGTGACACAGTTACTCAAATACATAGAGAAGTGACAGTTACTCAGTTACATAGAGAAGTGACAGAGTTACTCAGTTACATAGAGAAGTGACAGAGTTACTCAGTTACATAGAGAAGTGACAGAGTTACTCAGTTACATAGAGAAGTGACAGAGTTACTCAGTCACATGAAGAAGTAAAAGAGTTACTCGGTTACATAGAGAAGTAACAGAGTTACTCAGTTACATAGAGAAGTTACATGCTTAGTAACTCAATCAAGCAATAGCTGTTGGCCCTTTGATCTTATGTTGCTTTATACATCAGATGACAGGTAAAAATCAATGACACTTACGTATTAGATGATATAAGGTCTGCCGTACCATAAGTAAATCACTGTCAATACGGTAATGCTATGTGATTTGACTAAACACACACACACATACAGTTTGAACTATGCCTATAACTATATTTAACAGAAAGTCCCTTACTAGTCATTGAAATATTTCAGAAATGATATTCTATTTTCTGTGATAGATGAAAAAATGACATGCATATGTGTTATGTCTGTGTATGAGCGTGCACATAATTACGTGTACCTGTATAACTTTACGTATGATGTAATCTGTCTAAACATGAGTCTTCCATTTTAGTGTGGTATATACCATTTTCATAATATTCTGTATACCATTTCTATGTGTGTATGCGTTCTGACTGCAAAATAACACCATACAAGAATGGTGTGGAGGTGGACTGCTTAAAAAGAGATTCCTCTCTACTTTCTGAATGTGGGCAACCAGACAGGGGTGGCAGAGCGCTACACTGGCGCCATCTTGTCTCAGAGAAGAAGGATGGTGAACTGAAGCATCCATTTACAACGTCTGAAGCTATGAATCAACTTGTCCTGCCCATCTCCCTCTATATCTCCCCCTTTTCATCTCCTCTCTGCCTCTGTCTGTCTGCCTGCTTCTCTCTCTCGTTTTACTATCCGTAGAGAAAAAAACAAACCACTTTGGAAATGGAGAACATGCAATGGAAAAAACAAGTTATGTCATTTTCATGTGTACAGCTCCTTCAAAAATCACTCTTAGAACTAAAAAAGTTTATTCATAGTTATAAAACTACAACGTAGTTGATCAAGAGTCACGCTAAGATTTTGACAATAATTATAATCAGAACTGAGGCAAAAAGTGTTCATAAAAATACCACCTTGATGACTTGATCAGTATAAAAAAATCTTGGAGTCTTGTTGAAATATGAAATAGAAAAAAAGGCTTATTCTTTATTGCAATCAAAAACACTAGAGATATACACCTGCAATGTACTTCCTCATGCTTGTGTGAGTTTTCATAAACACACACACACACACACACACACACACACACACACACACACACACACACACACACACACACACACACACACCACACCACCTATCCTACCCACCCACACAAACGTTACTAATCCCACAACCATAGAATCCCTAGTATAGAAATGACCTAAAAAGCTGGGAATAAAACAGCAACACAGAGAGAGAAAGACGGACAAGAAAGTTTCTTCCTCCTGTCTTTAAGCACGCGTGTCCTCCATGGCTCATGTCCTTTCTTGTTGCCCTTCAAGTCTTGTGGAAAGAGAGTGCCCTCCTCTATGAACGTGTTCAAAGAGAATGTCCTCCCTATTGATTGAGTTCAGAAAGTAGCATGCCATCTTTTGTAGATGTGTTTAGAGCAGGCGCCCTTCTCTGTGGATGTGTTCAGAAAGAGAGTGCCATCCTCTGTGAATGCGTCTAGAGAGGGTGATTCCTGTAGATATGTCAGGAAAGAGAGCGCCCTTCTCTATGTTGTGTTCAGAAAGAGGGCACCTTTTTCAGTGGATTTGTTCACAGAGAGAGTGCCCTCCTCTGTGAATATGTTTAAGAGGGTGCTTCCTGTAATGTTTAGAAGAGGTGCTTCTTTGCAGATGTGTTCAGAAGAGGGCGCTTCTTTGCAGATGTGTTCAGAAAGAGTTAGAGCCCAATGCGGCATCTTCCTTGTGGATGTGTTCAGAAAGAGTAAGCCCTTCTTTGAAGGTATGTGCAAAAGAAAGGGTACCCTTCTTTGTAGATATATTCAGAAAGAGGGAACACTCACCTGTGGAAATCGTTCAGATTGAGGGCACCCTCCCTTGTAGATCTGTTTGTAAACAGGGCACCATTCTCTATGGATGTATTCAGAAAGAGTGAGTCCTGCCTTCCTTTGAACTTGTTCAGAAAGAGGGCGCCCTTTTTGTGGCTGTATCAGAAAAAAAGGCAATGGAAAGGTCCTCTTGTCCTCCTGATTATGGGCACATGACCAGCATGACTGCAGGCTGCTCTGAGAGACTCTCACCCTGGCTGCCCCAGTGGAGTGGACAGAGAGTTTGGCAGGGGTTGGGTGGAGATGGGGATGTTAGGGGAGGGGTGGTAGACTTGGTGGTTGGGGAAGGAGTAGAATGATTTAAAACAATGTTTCATTTTAATATTGGCTTACTGCATATCTAAACAATTTTCCATTTAGTATTAGATTATTGTTTATCTAAAAATGTTCCATTTTAGTGTTGGCCTATTGTGTATCTCTTGTTGTTTTATTTTTTAAAAGAATTGTTTTAACTTTTTGGGGTATATTTCTTTGTTTCATTGTTTCCCTTTTCTTTTGAGGTTTTTTTGGCTTTGAAAATGTCTGTGTTTGTATGGCTTTTGTTCCTGTTGACATCTACATCTTGCAATTCTTTGCCCTTTTTTGCTGTTGTGGTGGCCTTCCTTTTTAAAAAAAAAAAAAATCTTTTCCGCTGTTTTCTAGATTCCCCTCTTTCTTTTTTCCAATTGTAGCCATTGTTGTTCTTTTCTTGTCTTCTTTCTTAACGCCTCTCTCTGCATTTGTATTTTCTGTGCTCTCCTCCTTTTGCTCCTCTTTCTTTTCTTTACTCTCCTTGCTCTTTTACGTCCTCCCGTGTTCCCTTTTTCTTGCTTCCTTTCTTTAGTCTTCTTGGAACACAACCGTTGGGAGAAATTAAATTCAACATGTGGGCTCCACATTTTTTTTCTTACAGTTGGCTTCTTTTTACTTTTCCTCCCTCTCTCTCCCATCCTTTCACCTTTCTTTTTTGTTTGTTTGTTTTTTTTTTTTTGTTTGTTTTCTTTCTTTCTTTTCTTTCTTTCATCGGCACAAGAGTGGTGTGAATATGGCAACAGGTTTCTAGTCCTCATGCTCTGACGTCAATGTTAGCTGGTTTTAATCTCAGTGGCGCCTGATGAATTAAAGTGAGGATTTGTTAAGATGGAGAGTTTTATAATCTCCCATTTCAGCTTGCACGCATAATGCATTTGCACTTTGCTTTTTGTTTTTACTATCTCCCTTTTTTGTCAGGTGCCAGAGATGCTGTTTACATTCTGATAATATTCATCAACACGGAGTCTCCAGCTTGTTCTTTGGTGCATTCAAGTCAGAGCTGCACAGAGAACTATTAATGTTCAGTCACAGAAACTGTAACTGAGAAGAAGAGGCGAAAGAGAAGGTGCAGATGCCTCTCATGAATAGAAAAGAAAGCAACGGTGGAGCACAGTCGCTAAAGATGCCATATTCATACCAGCTTTAGTTGGTTAGCAGAAAATCGGTCACAGAATCGGGAACATGTTTAGCCTGTAACTGACAATCAACTCAAATCAATTTGATCCAGTTCCTGATGGTCTCCCAATCTCATTGGGTTATGCTGTGACTAAAGCCCATCTGCTGAGAGACTGCTGTGCTGAAGTAATGTGATACATCTGGGAATGCTCCACACACGGTAAACGCCACCATCACCACCTCAGGGGAAAAAGCTGAAGAAAACAGAAACTAAAATAGAAAACTTGAAAACTCAAGCTGTCTTCCATGTGGTGGTGTGGATGAAAGCCTCAAGCTGCTCTTGTGGAAGGCGTAAACTTTTCCTGAGACAACAGCCCTGCTGTTTCTTTATGTTGGTGAGGACATGTAAACTTTTCCTGAGACAACAGCCCTGCTGCTTCTTTATGTTGGTGTAGAGGCGTAACTTCTGATAAAGCCGCTGTTCTTATGTTGTGAGGACATTAACTTTTCTGAGACAACAGCCCTGCTGTTTCTTTAGTTGGTGAGGACATGTAAACTTTTCCTGAGACAACAGCCCTGCTTTTCTTTATGTTGGTGAGGACATGTAAACTTTTCCTGAGACAACAGCCCTGGTGTTTCTTTAAGTTGGTGAGGGAGGAGATGTAAACTTGTGTGAGGCACCATCAACATCCCTATTGTAACTCACAGGAAGTGCGGAAGGAAATCGCTGACAGGAAATGAAAACTGCAGAGAACTTTGGAAGTCTTTCACTTCTCTTCTCTTCTCCCTGGGGGAAGAGGCAGACACACAGCAACCAGATTACACACATGACTGAGTGATCTCCGGTACTGAAGGATGCTGGTAACTGTCGTGTACCCTGCTACCTTGCATAACAATGTGGGCTTTGATACTTCTGACATAGTGTGCCCTGCTACCTTGCATAACAATGTGGGCTTTGATACTTCTGACATAGTGTGCCCTGCTACCTTGCATAACAATGTGGGCTTTGATATTTCTGACATAAGTCCCATGCTTGATTTCAGGAGCCACCCTTGGCACTTTTCCGGGTCTTTGTTGCTCAGGCAGACAGAGTAGGGCAGTAAGGGCTACAGCTTCGTTTTCCAGCCTACAGTTACCTCCACCTTTTTAATGTCATGTCGTTTACAAGTTTTCAAGTAGGCCACAACTGTGGAGTGTGATGTGCGTGGAATGTCATATTAATGCCCACCGCACCACAGAGTTCTGAGAAATTCTTCGTCGAACGCTCAGACAGCTTTCATCTTATTGTTTGTCTGTCATAGAAGCATAAATGCGTTGCGCTGCCGATAAGCGCCTGACAAGTCAGACCCAGCATATCCAGCTTCGGCGTGGGAGAGAATAGTTATGTTTCAGGTCTTTCTTGAAAAAAGGCAGGGGAATGGACCGTGAAGGTGGAAAACAGACAAGAAGGAGGTGGCAGGAGGAAAAGGAGACACTAAAGGGATGAAAGGAAGAAACGAAACAAGGCAGAAATAAAGAAAGAGAGGGATAGAAAAAAGGGAATTCGTAGCAAGGAATTTCCGGGTAGGGGTGCTGTATAAAATGTACTGACTGGCCCCTGGCACTCCCATGGGGGAAGTCTGAGAAATGAGAGCTGTACTTTAAAAATACGTTTCCTTTTTTTTATTTTTATCACACAATCATTTTCTCTACACTTGTCTCTTATTATTATTATAATTTGTGTGTTATTTGTCCACACTTTCTTTCGTCTATCTCTTTATTTCTTTCGTAACACTGTTGTCTGTTTTTTTAACCATACATTTGAATGATGAATGTCTTTGTGTGGCGCAGACAGACTTGGGTGCTGGAGAATGAAAAATGACCGCCCGCCTTTATTACATTTCCTCGACACAGCAATACATCTTTTTCTCTGTCTGTCTGTCTGTCTGTCTGTCTGTCTGTCTGCCTCTGCCCTCCTTTGTTTGTTTGTCTTTGAATATTTGTCTCCACTCTCTCTCTCTCTCTCTCTCTCTCTCTCTCTCTCTCTCTCTCTCTCTCTGTGTCTGTGTGTTCACATTGCACTAACCTACGGCTGACGATTATATTCATTAGGTACAGTTTTCTAATATGGTGACTTCTGAAAATGCACTAGTTTGTGAAGGATTTCAGCTTTTCGATGTACACTGCACTTGATGTTTGTATTTTGAATGCTTGTGTGTTGACATTGTCAGGTATAACTCTATTATCAACTTTGGTCACAGTTTGAAGTATGTTTTGTTCCGTAACCTTGAGCTAAAATTTGTTTGAATTGTTTGTCTAAGTCGCACTTTATCTATGATTTTGGAATATGCATTTTCAGGAACACAGTTTTGGGCACATGCCAAGGTGCATACTTATGACAAGGTCTTATGAAAGACTACGCGAAGTTATCTTCCATTTTCTTCATTTTTTTTCTCCTTCCCTTTTAATTGAAACGCCAAAGGCTGAAGTACAATAAACAACTTCAGTGTTCAGCGTACAGCGTTCCCTCCCCCCCTCTCTCTCTACACACACACACACACACACACACACACACACGACGCGCGCGCGCGCGCGCGCGCGCGCGCGCCGCGCGCACGCACACACATCACGCACACACGCACGCACACGCACACACACACACACACCACACACACGCACGCACCACGCACGCACGCACGCACGCACCACACACACACACACACACACACACACACCCTTTTTGCTTGTTTAGTTGTAGCTGTTTGGTTTATCGTGGCATTTTGTCATGGATAAATGGAAGAAGGCGGAACGGTCCAGTGACTAGAAACGGAGAGTATGACTCGATGGGCACTGAGGGCGCAGGTTCGAATATCCAGCAGGGCATCTGCCTGATAGGTTTCCCACTTCACGTGGCACTGGCTCCATCTCATGCCAGCTAGGTCTGTGCAGAAGGCTATGCATGAAGGCCTCTACGCAAATACATGCAAGCCATTTTGAACACACTGAAAACCCGTATGCCTTTTGCAGAAGAACAGACCAGCTGTGGCGGTGCTGTGGGCGGTAGGAACATGCCCAGCATGCATACTGTAGTCTGCAGAGGGATATGCTGGAACAGGTTCAGCTTGCCTAGTATTCCTTTACCTTCACCTCCACCTTCACCTATCTCGTAGTTTCGCGGACCGTGGGGGCACCAATGGAGATTTTTACATCCAGCTTCCTCCACTCCCCGCGGTCCTCTACTTTCTGTAGCAAATCGTTTCTCTCAAGGCCCGTCCACTCTCTGATGTTGTTTTCCCAGCGTTTTCTCTCTCTGCCTCTTCGACTTCCTTCTGGCACTGTTCCCTGTAGGACAGTCTTGGCCAGTCTAGATGTTGGTGTGACGTGTCTGTACCACTTTACTTTGCTTTTTTTCGCTGAAGTCATGAGCTCTTCATATGGTCTGATTGCGTTTTTAATTCTGGGGTTTTAGCTTCCTTATTAGTGGTGTGATCTCTGTATGAGATATCAAGGAGTTTGCGAAAGCATCTCATCTCCATTGCCTATTCTTCTTTCAATGTCTGCTTTGAAAGCAGCGGTCCACATTTCACAAGCGTACAAAAATATGAACATGACCAGGGAACGCACCAGTCTGATCTTGAAGCTGATGATGATGTTCTTGTCGGTCAAGAGGACTTTAGTTTGGTCAATGTAGCTGCGGTCTGGGCTATCCTGGAGAGAATTTCAGGTTTTGATCCATCATCCTATTCTATAGCTCCCAGATATTTAAATCTATGGACGGTCTCCATTTTCTTGCCATCTATGATTATGTCAGTACTAATGCCATTGGCACTATTTGTCATCAGTTGGGTTTTCTCTGCACTGATCTGTATGTCACATATATTCTGCCGGAAAGTCTTAGACAACTCCTCGAGAAGTTTAGTGACAAGTCAACAATTGGAGTAAACATTGATTCTGAGTCCACTTCTTCATCTTCCAGATTCTCCCATGGGGATGCCCGGTGTCTGTCAGTATAAATAGCATCCCCACCTTCTGGAAAGTCTGTGCTAGGAATTCCATGTTTTTTATTCCCCTCTTTGCTTCTGCCTTGTTTCTTTTCTTCCTCTCACTTCCTTGCTGTCTATTTTCTTCTGCCCTTTTTCTTCCGTCATGTTCATGACATTTTCATTGTTCAATAAAACACACCATAAGCTACAAGCTTGTTGTTGCTTTGATTACAAAATGTTTGTTTTCAGAGTTTCAAATTTCTGAATAAAATCTGTTTAAACCAAGAGACAACAGTTCTCAATCAAGCAGAAGTCGGTTGCACTTGGCCTGACTTGTCCGGCACTTAACGGCAGTGCAACGCACTTTCGCTCCTTTGATAGAAAACAAAAAACTAGTTGCTGTCTGATCTTTCACAAAGAAGAAGCAGAGGACAAAACAGAAGAAGAAGAAGAAGAAGAAGAAGAAGAAGAAGAAGAAGAAGAAGATAAAGGAGGAGGAGAAGGAGGAAGAGGAGGAAGAGGAGGAAGAGGAGGAGGAAGGTATTATGATGTCCGTCAGTATAGTTTTAATTGGCATTTTGCCAAGTCGTTTGTCCGATGGTAACTGTACTAAGGTCAAGTTCTAAAAGAAAAAGATTTATAACTATCCTTGCTGTCTACAACTCAGCAGGACATCTCTAGATTTACGCAGATGAGATAAATAGATAAACATATAGATAAACAGACAGAAAGACAGATAGATAGATAAATAGACAGACAGATAGATAGATAGATAGATAGACAGACAGATAGATAAACAGACAGATAGATACAGACATACAGACAGAGAGATAGATAGACAGACTGTTAGATAGAAAGATAGATAGACAGACAGTATGACAGATAGATAGACAGACAGATAGATAGTAGATAGATAGATACATAGATAGATACATAGATAGATAGATAGAGAGAGAGAGAGAGAGAGAGAGAGAGAGAGAGAGAGAGAGAGAGAGAGAGAGAGAGAGAGAGAGAGAGAGAGAGAGAGAGAGAGAGAGACAGACAGACAGACAGACAGACAGACAGACAGACAGACAGACAGACAGACAGAGACAGAGACAGAGACAGAGAGACAGAGAGAGAGAGACAGACAGACAGACAGACAGACAGGGAGGGAGGGAGGGAGCGAGAGAGAAAGACAGACAGACAGACAGCGAGACAGAGAGAGAACAGGGAAGCGGCAGACAGAAAACTGAACAAGTAGTCGTCTTTGAAACTTAAAGAGGTACTTTTAACTAAGAGACGCAGGCAGCCAGTCTTTCTCTTCACCTCCCTTTCCCCCCTTTCCCCTCTCCCCCCTTCCCTTCCACTCCCAATTCTCCTATTCAGAAAAAAAATCCGCCACAAAAAGGGAGACTAATCCGTACACAGGGCGTAGGATGAATCAATAGTGGAATGAATAATTGGGCAGTCGTCGATACAAGTAATGAATAATTTTGCATGCTCAAACACCCGGGGGGAGTGAGAGGGGGGTGAAGGGGAGAGGGGAGGATGGGGGAGGGGGGATGACCTGAGGACAGTGCCCTCAGTGAGAAGGTACGCTGGTTCTGGACACAACGCTGTCTCTCTATCTATCGACCACGGCTGAAGCCCAATTCAGTCCTCGGCTGTTGTGGCTGAACAATATAACTCTATCCCTCTCTGTGCATCTCCTCTGCTTGCCTGTCTGTTTGTGTGCTTGCCTGACTATATGTCTGTCTGTCTGTCTTAATATCTGCCTGCCTGTCTGTCTGCCTGCCTGCCTGTCTTTTTGTCTGTCTCAATTCAGTCTTCGGGTTTTGTAACAGCGTAGTTCGATCCCTCTCTGTATGCCTCTACTTCTCTGTTAGCCTGCATGCCTGCCTGTTTGTCTTTCTGCCTGTCTGTTTATCTGTCTCCGCCAGTTTGTGTCTGTCTCCCCCCTGTTCTCCTTTTCATTCTCTCCTGTTCATACAGGAACAGTTTTCTGGAATGCAAGCTAAATGTGTATTGAAAACAACGTAACTAATGAACTTTGTCCAGTGCCAAATCCCACAAAAGTGTTTATTGGATCAGCCCATCTAATGGTGGTGTAAAGATCAACACCTTCCATGTTTATATTCTTTCCGAAAAAGATGTTGGGAGCTTTGTAGATGGGGTGTGTCTGTCTCTTGAAATAAGCATACGTTTCGTTTGAGAACAGGATTAAGGTCATATGATTTAAGTTACACTATTAAGTTTAAATTTCAACACCCACTTGAAGTGGCTGAGACATGGCACTGCTATCAGAGTGGCGTGTAGCATTGGCTGTGACGTCGAGGAAAGTTCCACATCACTCATCCTTGTATAAAGGAAGGTAGGTCTTTTATACAGACTGAGAATAAAGATGGCCAGAGATGGACCCTTGGATGACACCATATTCAGCAGACTGTGTGTTTGATTATGGTCAGTGGGATCACAGGCTTTAGTGAAATCAACAGAGAGCACCTGGAAACATGATTATGTGCATTTATATAGCGCAAATCTATAATCGAACATATACAAAGTCGTTCACATGATATTTTCGCATGTGTTCAGACGAATTGAAAGTATTCGAGATCAAACGTAAATGCGAAACAATCTCTGTCTCTCTGTCTGTCTGTCTGTCTGTCTCTCAGTTATACTCAGATCTGGTGTGGTCTTTTCCCTCTCTCACAGACCTCTGTGAGGATCGATGGCAGAGCTGGGTTATAATCAGGGCTGCTGTTAGCGGCCATTTCACCATCTGTTGCATCCCACCTCCTCCTCTTCCTCCCCCTCTCTCTCCTCTTTCACATCCTTCCCCTTTCCGCCTTCTTGGGGGCCGAGTAACCGAGTAGTTAATAATGTGAGGCTTCGTGAGCTGACAGAAATTGAGGCCACGTGTTGCATACACCTTAAAAACTAATCCACAATCATTTGTGAACGTGTCGGCCAGCTTTGGCGGGTGTCGTGGATGACAGGAATATTTTTCTATATCATTTTTTCGATTCTTTTACTTCGAAGATAATAGAATAAGCACTCATGTGCTTAAAAAAAATCCAGTCCCTTGTGTGTATGTGGTTTTGCAAATTTGGCCATCTGTGCACACTGACACAAATGCCCTACTCTTCCGAAAAGCGGGACAGGTGTCACAGTTTGTGCAAGATGTTCTCCCTGCGCTCGAGCACGCGACCTCGGTTTAAAGTCTCTTCTGAAGGATTAACGCGAGAGACCTGGAGAGGGATGGGCTCTGCCAGGTTGAGAGTGTTTAAGACACAGCCTGAGAAATACGGAAAACATACCGCTGCGAGAGTGGAGAAAGCTGATTGCAAAATCTTCATGGTTACACTCCGGTATTATTTGGTGGTCTTGGTATTTTCTACAGCGTGCGGGTCGGAAATTATTTTGTTAATTTTCACAGATTTTTGGAAGTATGAAAAATGCACTGTGCACTTCTTTTTGGGATTGAGGACATAGAGCAATACCATATAATCATGAGAAAGTTGGAAATTATCATAAAATGAGGATTGCTTGTGTTCCTACAGCGTTGACCCCACACATGCATATTGGGGTTAGGAAGCTAGCAGATGACAAAGGAGTGAGAGGGTACAGTGTTTGCTGAAAATTTTAAAAAGTGCAAACCTACCAAGTTTGTGCAAAATCACATGTTTTGAGTCGGGCCTAGTCTTTTTGAAAAAGTGGTTTTCATTTCTGTGAATAGCTTAGTAAGTGTAGTGCGAATGGCAGAGTGATAGATGAACCTAAAAGGAAAAGTAGTCCAAATCAATACTGGTATGTAGCTGTTTATCGGTGCCCCCAGGTCCAAACCCAAACGACTACGGGATGGGTGAGGTGAGGTGAGTGATAGGAATTCCTTGCAACAACTCCTTAAGGAAATAAAGGAGAAGAGAAGTGAGTCAAGACACCCCCTTCATGCTCACCCACCACCATCACCCCTCTTCTGTATATGTAATGTGGCGGTGGCCTACTGTCCTCAGTTACACTTCATCTTTCCTTCCCGGAAATGAAACATGGCGGCCAGACAGGACCAGCAGAGAGAGAATGAGAGATCAGTCTGGAAAGGAGAACACAGCACAGCTCACGTTAGTCCAGTATCATGGGCCGACACTGAGTCAATACAGTCTACGATTCTGGCCTGTGTAAACCAGACTGCAGGTGTCCCATTCCCACAGTGCTCTGACTATCTTCCCTACACTCTGCCTACTGAAGTGACGAGAACTTGGCATTTTGCTAGGCTATAATTATGGTAAAGCTAATGTGTAAAAGGCCTTAGGAATTCTCCTGCATTCGGCTCATGAGCATGGGGCCTTAGCAATCCGCCAACAAATTTCAATAATTAGCATATTGTGACTGAAAGGTATAGAATAGGCTTTAGGAATCCTCTAATATAACTTATGCAAACTTAATGTGTAGCCTACATTGTGACTGCATTGTGTTGGTGTAAAGGGCCTAAGGAACCATGCTACCTATGGCTGGACTTTGTACACTGTACATAGTGTGTAAGGCCCTTGGAAATCATGCTGTATATGCCTGGACTGTTGACTATGGCACTGTACATGGATGTTGTAAGAAGCCCTTAGGAATCATGCTGTATATGCATGGAACTGTGACTGTACACTGTACATGGTGTGTAAAGGGCCTGCGAAATCCTTTTACGCGAGTTCAGATTAATTTTTTTTTAGCTAATCCTAATTAACAACCTAATAGAGGACTGTTTCAGAAATCTTCACTGTCAAATTTTCGTGTTTTCCCCTCTCTTGTACTGTTACGTGGTATCTCTCCTGAAAGCCAGAACGTTGAATGCTGTACCACTTGTTGTGGTCCTTTACACTCCATCACACCCTGCACAATACACAGCTGCTGTATACAGTCAACGGTAGATAGCACAAGCTTTTGTTTGTACCGTCATTGTTGTCTCTTTTTCTGTTAGTTTTTTTTTTTATATAAAAATTATCTTGATGTTATCCCTGATAAGGGCGGGAAATGAAGTAAAAATCACATGATGCTTATGCCTTATCCTCGAAATAACAGAATTGTCTTCACTTGAGTTGAAAGTAGTTTTCTTGTAAGTCATTTTGTCTGCACATTTGACAGAACGTGGTCTTCCTGCTCATCTTGTTCGCGTTCTTCTTTTTATGGCATCTTTTCAAGACAGACAAACTGTCACAGCGTTTACTTTATTCTTTAGATGATCAATTAACCCTATATGCCCCAAAGGCATACCTTCTCCCCCCTCCCCCTTTACTGCCCCCTCCTCCTCCTCCCCCTTCACCCAGAGTAATGTAGTTCGTGCCCGCCATGTCTCCAGAGCCTTCAGTCTGCCTCCGATTTTTCTCTCTCATTTTCTTTCGAAAATTGAACACGTGAGGGAAACATGGCATAAGGATGGGGACTTGCTTTTTTTCCCTGTGTGTGTGTGTGTGTGTGTGTGTGTGTGTGTGTGTGTGTGTGTGTGTGTGTGTGTGTGTGTGTGTGTGTGTGTGTGTGAGTGAGTGTGTGTGTGTGTTGTTTGTGTGTGTGTGTGTGTGTGTTTGTATGTGTGTCTGTGTCTGTGTCTAGTCGTGTCTGTGTGTCTGTCTGTGTGTCTGTCTGTGTGTCTGTCTGTGTGCTTGCGAGTGTATGTGAATGAGAGTTTGTGTTTGTGTATATGGTAGAGCAAGTTCGATGCGTGCGTTTGCGCGTGCCAGTGTATAAGCCCGTTTGCAAGTGTGTACGCATGTGAGCATAATTATGTGCGTGTATGGCTGTGTGCATTCTCACGTTAACAGCCTGAACATGCCCCCTGGTGTTGTGGGCTATAAACAGCATGAATAACTGAACAGTGGCCACAGGGGGTCAGGGACAGCTTCACCAGGCCGTTTACACTGCAGGGCTGCCAGTACAGGCCAACCAGAACAGCCAGCCGGGCACTGAGCGGAAAGTTCACACAAGAGGCCAAGGTCGGCAGGCAGAAAAGTCTGAAAAAAATCTGCCTGCTCACCCTACTATAGCCACATGCATTTTCTGTGCCTTTCTTCAACAGAAACAATAACAACAACAAAAATTCCAGTCAGCATCGCCAGTGTTAAAGGCTAAGTGCTCAGACCTGTGGGTTGAAAATACAGGCCACACATTATAGACGCATTAAGGAAAAAAGCTTTTCAGTGAGTGTAAGATAGATTTTAATCCTTAGACTTTTTCAGGTTTTTTTTTAACCAAGAAAGAGCTTTCGTTTCATGTGAGCTGTGCACAAAACAGAAAGTGATCCCCCACAGAAAGCCGTTGCTGTTATCACTGGTGCACTGGTAAGCGTTGTCTACAGATTAGAGTGTGATAGCAGAAGAGTTTCATTTTAGCACCAAACTCTTCTGTGGTGTACTGCCAAAAGACCACAGGCCTGTCAACACTGGCAGTGAATGTTGGGGGAGGCCAGGGTAGAGCAGGATTCAGCAGCATTGCACTCAGGGGACTGTGGCAGACTATGAACAAGCATGCTGAAGGGAGGGAGGGGAGGGGAGGGGAGGGGGTGTTACCTCATTCCCAGCCCAGTGGTCAGTCAATACGACAGAAGATGTCAATGCACAGCAAACACCATCAGCACCCTACACACAGGGACCGAGTCAGACTATGGGCAAACACAGCGAACATGAGTGTTACCTCACTCACAGCCAAAATGTTTTCAATACATCGTTACCGTCCTTTCTGTATGTCTGTCTATCTATCTGTCTGTCTGTCTGTCTATGTGTGGAAGTGTTACAGCCTAGGTGTATTCATACATTTTTACCCTCCTGTCTGTCTGTCCGTCTGTCTGTCCGTCTGTGTATGGAAGTGTTACAGCCTAGGTGATTCAATACATCGTTTACCTCCGTCTGTCTGTCCGTCTGTCTGTGTATGGAAGTGTTACAGCCTAGGTGTATTCAAACATCTTTACCGTCCTGTCTGTCTGTCTGTCTGTGTATATGGAAGTGTTACAGCCTAGGTGTATTCAATACATTTTTACCTCTGTCTGTCCTGTCTGTCTGTATGTCTGTCGTCTGTCTGTCTGTCTGTCTGTCCGTCTGTCGTGTCTGTCTGTGTATGGAAGTGTTACAGCCTAGTGTATTCAATACATCGTTATCCTCCAGTCCTGTCTGCTGTCTGTCTTCTTCTGTCTGTACTGTCTGTCTGTGTATGGAAGTGTTACAGCCTAGATGTATTCAATACATCGTTATTCCTCCAGTCTGTCTGTCTGTCTGTACTGTCTGTCTGTCTGTGTCTCTGAATGGAATGTTACAGCCCTAGTTGTATTCAATAACATCGTTACAGTCAGGTCTGTCTGTCTGTCTGTCTAGGTATGGAAGTGTTACAGCCTCAGTGTAATACAGAGGGCTGTAGCTGACAGAGGGGTCAATAGACCGCAGTGACGTGGGCTGCTTGCTGACGTCACAGATCAATCTATCACCGCCGATCCCTTCACTATTACATTGCTGATGATACAATTCGATTTTTAGGCGGTGGTTCTGTCTTTTTTTCTAAAACAGGAAAACTAGGTTGGAAAAACAACAGTGAACACATGTGCAAGGCATATAATTTGACACTTCCCAGGGGATGAATCGAGATTCGTCAACAAGAACTAGTCTACTGCTTACAGAAAACACGACGGTGAAACGCCCTTGCAGTCAGAACCATGTTCTTAACGCTGATCAGTTTTGCACACCAATTTCACAACGTGCTCAAGAAAAAAATCACAGATTTTGTAAAAAAAAAGCAACTGTTGTAGTTTAGCTTTCCACACAGTCGCGGTTTGAATCGAAGAATCTTCCATCCGCCAGGCCCTTTCCCAATGCAGCAAACAGTATGACGATAACTGACCAGGTGTTATTGGAAGGCGTACACTAATATAACTTCATCTCCAGGGAAATAAAACCTTCTCCACAGGAAGCAGAAGGTCACATCCTCCCTCCCCCCCACTCCACGGGACAGAACAAAACAAGACAGGACAATGCGTCATTAACAGAGACAGGCTACATGCCAATATGTTTGTTCTGGAGCCATGATCGATACCAGAAAAAACCCTGACATTTTCTGTCAGCACTGCAAAAGCCTCTTGCTGATGACGATCAACACTGACACAGAGACTGCAATGAGACAACTGAAGAGAGTGCAGGGGCCTAAGGCAGGAAGACAGGCAGAGCAGGACACACTGACTGCACCAGGCAGATTGGTGGCTCTCCACTTTAACAATGTACTCAAACAAAACACCACACAACTAAACAAAGTGTACCATGGAACAAAACCACACAACTAACTAAATCTGTTGTCGGCACCACACACCATAACAACAGAGTATTTTTTTTTTTTTAATACATTCCAAAAAGTGAAATATGGTGTTGGTTTTCGGGCGTTCCCCAGATTAAACCCTGGGGGTTACACCAAATTTGCGCTCAGCCTGGCTCATCAACTGGGAGTCGTTGTGAGGTTAGACGTACACACCGCATGAGACGTTTGGACTGATGGTTGTTTTCAACTACCTCGCCATGTGGGAAGCCATATTCTGACTTCAGAGGGTTCCCCCTTCTTCTTAACAGAGACTGCAGGTTGTTCTGTTAAGGCTTGTCATGGACATAGCTTCAACATGGTGCTACTTCAAAGCACAGTAGAAAAATGTTTCGTTCCCCAAAGGGAGCTCCAAGGTTCACCAATGGTGAATTTTTGCATATACGACCATTTGCCACCATTAAGGTAGCCGCGTTCCGACATCGGGGATCATGTTTAAATATGACATCAGCGTGCATGCGTTTTTGTTAAAAAAAATGTAAACCTGTTCTAACCGGCACGCAATGGCCTACACTTCTGAAAAGTGGAACAGGTTTTAACGTGTGGGCAAGATGTTCTCCTTGCGTTCGAGCAAGGGACCTCGGTGCAGCATAGTCTCATCCGAAGGAGTTTCGGAGGAGTGGGGTCGGTACTGATGTTGACTCCAGGGGAAAACATTCCCTTGAGCAGGCATCTCAGGGGTGGCTCAAACCCGCGCCGCCAGATCGAGAGCTCAACGCTCTAACCACGAGGCTAGCCAGCTCCCCATTTAACACTTGAATGCAGACGTTGCTGCTTTGTTGACACCTGATGCCCACACTGACACTACATGGCAAGGTCTGAAAGGCAAAGCACAGGGGGCAGGCTGGCAGGCAGGAAGGCGGGAAGGCAGGAAGACAGGAATGCATGTCAGGTGCAATGTTGCAGGCCACATTTGTCATAGCGGCACTGCAATGTATATCACGGGTAGTGAGGACAGATTTCTCAGAGTATGAAATTTCCGCTCTTTTCCCCTGGGGATAACCTGTCTCTGCACGTGCAGAGCCATCCATCTATTCCATCGTGGTTTATATATATATATATATATACTCCCTCTCAGCAGGTTATTTGTTTCCTCACGAGAAAACGTTTCGAAAAACAAGCAGAGCCGGTCATATTCGCGATAAAGAAAAACATACACAAAACAACATGTAAAAACAAATATAGAACAAACAAAAAATACCAAGCTAAAAAGAACTGCCAGAAACTCGAATGACAAACAAATGAACAAAGTTCAAGCTTCAGGCAAATTCTCTGAAACAACTTGACAGATGCACAGAAAAAAGAGGAACAAGACAACGAAAGATAAATAATTAAAAGAAAATCTAACCCAAGTTACATACAGAAAAAGCAAAACTCAAACAACCAAGCTAAATACCGTGCTGAAGACATATATAATTTCTTTGCCAAAAAAAGTAGAGTGATTTCTGAAATGATGGAGTAAATTGCACCTAATATGACTGTATGTGCACGCGCTTGGGTGTGGTGTGGTGTGGTGTGTGTGTGTGTGTGGTGTGGTTGTGTTGTGTTGTGTGTGTGTGGGGGTTTGTGTGGTGATGTGTTGTTTTGATGGTGTGGTTGTGTGTGCTGTGTGTGTGTGTGTGTGGTGGTGATGTGTGGTGTGTGTGTGTGTGTGTGTGTGTGTGTGTGTGTGTGTGTGTGTGTGTGAATGACTGGTTACCGACTACTTACATATGTTGCTAGGAATGCTGACAGTACAAAAGTGTCCCACAAATCCCACTAGCAGCAACCAAGTACCTTTTTCTACCCTAAACCACGGATTGGAGGGTTTTTTCAGTTTGTTTTCTGTTTAGTTTTCTGTAATAGCCCTCTTTCCTTGAAGCTTACCCTTCCTCTCCACACTTCCTTTCCTTGCCATTGATCTTTCTTATAAATTATTTTTTTATGGGGGAGGGGGGGGGTGGAGGAGGTCTTTTTTTCATCTGCCATATTTTTCATCGAGGAAGGAAGGAAGGAGATGGAGTTTCAGCCGTTGCTATTCCTTCTTCTTCATCATCCTCTCAGCAGTTTTGCACAGAACTGCTTCCTATCGATGGTCATTCTTCCCTCTCGGTTTCCTCCTCGTTACCCCCCCCCCCCCCCCGCCTCTCCCCACTCACTTTCTTTACTCCAATTTCTAGGTACCTAATCCATTTAACTTTCAAAAAGCATAACCAAAGCAAACAAAAAAACCCGGGCTAATAAAAGGAACTTGGCAAGTTCATTCCTGTCTTACAAATGAAAATGGTAAGACAGAGAGAGAGAGAGAGAGAGAGAGAGAGAGAGAGAGAGAGAGAGAGAGAGAAGAGAGAGAGAGAAGATAGATAGAGTAGAAGAGAGAAGATTGAATGAATGAATGAATGAATGATGAATGAATGAATGAATGAATGAATGAATGAATGAATGAATGAATGAATGAATGGATCATCATCATCATCATCATCATCATCATCATCATCATCATCATATCATCATCATCATCAACATCTCATCACCTAGATAATAATAATAATAGAAATAATAACACTACTAGTACTACTAGTACTACTATACTACTATTACTACTACTACTATACTACTACTACTGCTACTGCTACTACTACTACTACTCTACTACTCTACTACATACTACTACTACTACTCTACTACTACTACTTACTGCTGCTAACTACTCTACTACTACTACTACTACTACTACTACTACTACTACTACTACATACTACTGATGATGATGATGATGATGATGATGATGATGATGATGATGATGAAAAACAATAATAATAGCAATAACAATTATCACAACAACAATGGTAACGATGATGATGATGATGATGATGAATGATGATGATATAGTGATGATGATGACGATGATAATGATAATAATGATGATGACGATGATGATAATAATGAAATAATAAATAATAATAATAATAATAAAATAATATAATAAATAAAATAACGATACTACACAACTAATAACACTACATACTATACTATACTAACAACAACTACACAACCACAACAACAATAACAATATAATAATGATGATGATGATGATGATGATGATGATGATGATGATGATGATGATGATGATGATGACGACGACGACGACGACGACGACGCTATGGATGACGCGACGACGACGACGATGATGATTATGACAACGATGATGACGACGGGAACAACAACAACACAACAATGATGATGATGATTGATGATAAATAATAATAACAACAGCAATAGCAGCAACAACAACAACAACAATAACATTAATAGTTCTGGAGTGGAGTGAGCATTCATGCTATAATCAAAAGCATATCATGACGTTGAGTATTTCCTTTTGCCAACCATTAGACAGACAGACAGACAGCAATCACGTTGTGTAATGAAGACCTGCAGCCTGGATGCATATTTCCCCTGGCCAGCCTTCAGCCTTAAAGACCATTCCATGACTGCAGGCATTGCACAGTTCTGTCATTAACGTGCCTCGCTGCTGATGACTAAAAACACAAACAACACGATGATTATTCACGATCAATGAGACAACTTCATTTCTGTGCAATAATTGTATCAGCTGTTTCTTTTTTTTTTTAGATTTTAGTTTAGGAAAGAAGGGTTCACCCAAGGTCAAACATTTCTTGTAGAATGCATCAGATTTGTCCAGAAATTCCCTTCATAGAAGCTTGACCTGGGCGCCTTGGTGGAGCCTCAAGTGCAGGCTGGTTTAGTTTCTGTCTCCACAGTCCTCCGGACGCTGGCCTTTTCTGCGCGGCAATGGACGTGGAAGGGACAAAACACACTGAAGTCAACAGATCTTAGGACATCCGACACTTCTCTTTGCTGAGTACTGGAAAACATTGTAAACACCGGGTTTGGCATAGAAAGTCTACTCTGCGGTGTTACTTGTTACTGTTATTGTCAGTCTTTTTGATTATTTTTGCTTCAAGCATTTAACAGATTTCGAATTCATCCACCTCTTTGGTAACCTCGTGATGACAAATTCAAAAGAATCGTTGCTGTCATCAACACACCTTGTTTTCTTTGCCATTAGAAAATCCTAGTGAAAATAGCATTCAATAAATAGTATTTGTTGTATTTTTTCAAAAAGGTTATTCATTTTCTTTTTTAGGCTAACAAAAATAACATGCTGAAGGAGAGCAAGATATAATTCTATGACTTGGTTAAGTTTGGGTGGAAGACAGATGCATTAAGTTTGTTTATTTCAGCGTGTATACAGTCCTGATGTGGATTTAGCAATGAGCTTGGCCTTTAGCAATATTTACCCTAGACAAGACTTCGATCTCTGACTTCTCATTGCTTTTCTCCTACTTTCTTTGCATTTTTCTTTCCTTGATTCTTGCCAACTAAAAGCATACAAACCCCAATGTTTCAAAAATAAAAAGCAGAAAAAACAGACAGCTACATACAACTCTTTTCCTGACTCAGCACTCTTCAGGGGTACCCGCTGCTTCCTGTTCTGTTTCTCCTGTCCATAACCCGTTTGTCTGATAGGATCATCCAGCTAAGTCAAACGGCGTCTTAGTCTGCCATTAGCGCTAACGGAAAGAAAGCAGTCACTCACGAGAACAAACAGTCTGTCACGAAAGGAAGCCGTCCATCAGGATTGAGTTCATCAGACAATGACTATATCCAAATCCTTTCGGCCCATGTCATCAGGTACATCAACGCAAAAGAAGGTGGCTAGGAGTGGAGGGCATAACTGTCACGTCTGTTACTCCCCCCTGTGGATGTCGGGGGCCTGTCAGAATAAATAGCACCCCCACATTCTAGAAATTCTGTGCTAGGATATCACTTTTTTTATCCATCTCTTTGTTTCTGTCTTGTTTTTTTATGTACTTCCTGTTGCCTCCTTCTTGACTATCTTCTGCCTTCATGGTCAAATTCTCCTGCCTTTGGTTTCCCAGAAAGACTTAGAAGAGACCAGTTCTCTCCCATGCCGAAGTCTGATGAGCTGGGCCTGACTTGTCAGGTGCTTAACGACAGTGCGACGCATTTTCACTCAACAGCTGCTGCCTGAGATTTTGACAAAAGAAAAAAAAACTTGTTAATTTATCACAAGAATTACCTTGTTACTTTTTATTTTCCGAAGAGTTGCTGTGTGCTGTTGCAGCAGAAGTGATAACCCTCCCCCCTCTATGTTTTCTGTCAATTAATTCTATAACCTTGCAGTGGTATTATGTTAAGATATAAAGCCAATTATTACCAATGTTCCACAGTAAAGTAAAGTTTTTATATCTATAACCATCTGTCCATCACCGACGTCGAAATGTGGCTACTTTAATGGTCAGCAAAAATACGGCCACATTCACAAAAATGTCATCAGTGGTGAACCTCAGAGCTCTAACCGAGGAACGATAAAAAGTCATACGCCATGTACTTTCAAATTTATCTTAAGACTTACTTCAACAAAGAGTGTTGGATTGTTCACACTTATACTTATAGAGTTAATGATGTGTGAGAAAGTGTGTGTGATGTATGTGGTGTGTGTTTAATGGGTGATGTGTTTCTGTTGTTGTTATTGTCCTTTGGGTGCAATAAAAATTATTTCTTTTTGTTCTTGTTCCTCTGTTGTTT
>CM060317.1:43224548-43237048 GCA_030674155.1 Stramonita haemastoma | reverse complement strand
GAAGGAGAAGAAGAAAGAAGGAGAAAGAAGAAGAGTGCGAGAAGAAGAAGAAGAAAGAAGAAGAAGAAAAGAAGAAGAAGAAGAAGAAGAAAAGAAGAAGAAAGAAAGAAGAAGAAGAAGAAGAAGAAAAGAAGAAGAAGAAGAAGGTACTGAAGAAGTACAATTCCAGCAGCAGTAGTTCAACCTTTAACAACAATAAGAACAACAGCAGCAACAACAACAAAAACGACAGCGACAACAACAAAAACAACAACTACAGCAACAACAACAACAAAATTGAAACTCCTTGTCTTTTCATTCAAACTGCAGTGATGTCCATTCCCTCTCCTTGTCCGCCCCCCCCCCCTCACGTATCCCCTCGCTCCAACTCTTGTCAATCTTGCTTCTCAGGGCAATTATAGAATGGAAATGAGTGGAGCGGGCAACACCATTGACACACTGCTGTCACAGGCTGTTTGGCATCTGCAGGTCTGCATCATAGATTTATTTGGCCCTCCCCTTTCGCTTTCTTTCTCCGCCTCTTCTCTACGCAGTCTTTTATTAATATAGTTTTCAGGGGTGCATTTTGGTCTTTCCCCCCCGCCGTCACGTGTGTGTGTGTGCGTGTGTGTGTGTGTGCGTGTGTGTGTGCAAGGTGTGTATGATGAGATGGTGGGAGGGAGGGGAGAGAGTAGAGAAGAGGAGAGAGGAGAGAGAGAGAGAGAGAGAGAGAGAGAGAGAGAGAAGAGAGAGAGAGAGAGAGAGAGAGAGAGAGAGAGAGAGACAGACAGTCAGACAGTACAGACAGACAAACAGACAGAGAGACAGTACAGACAGACAGATAGACAGAGAGAGAGAGAGAGAGAAGAAGAAGAAGACAGAGAGAGAGAGAGAGAGAAGAGAAGAGAGACGAGACAGACGAAGCAGAGAAGAGAGAGAGAGAGAGAGAGAGAGAGAGAGAGAGAGAGAGAGAGAAAAAGAGAGAGAGAGAGAAGAAGAAGAGAGAAGAGAGAGAGAGAGAGAGAGAGAGAAGAGAGAGAGAGAGAGAAGAGAGAGAGAGAGAGGAGAGAGAGAGAGAGAGAGAACTCGAACTCAAATTCGAAAGATTTATTCATGAAAAAGGCCATCGGCCCATACATGAAAGGGGTGCCGAATTGCTTAGTATAACAATACATACAGCAACAAAACATCGCAGCGCGAGGCCATTCCGTGCCATGGTAACCACGGCATTGATTAGTAATGTACATCCAAATACGAAACACTTTACTGTCCGATATGTTACATGTTACGGCATTCCCAACCTTTGGTTAGTGGAGTCTTTGTCACCTAGGCCCTAGCCCAGGTAGAATTTAAGTAGGTCACTAAGTGTTGCTAAATCCCTTGAAGCACATGATAGGGTCTCCCTGTGTAGTATGTTCTGGATTCGCTTCCCATTCCGCAAACTGGCCAGTTTGACACGTTCCTCTTTTAACATGTTTTTCTCTGCTGTTTCACAAACCAGTACACACATACTGGCTCAGTGTCTGGTTGGCATGAAATACTGGATCACGATGTCGTCAGACTCACACGTCACAATATCTTCACCATCTGAATGATGTAGGACTGATTTTCTTAAGTGTGTATTTCTTTGGCTGTCTCTCAGTCTTTTCTGTACTGATCTATCAGTTAAAGAGTAGCCACATACTGTTTGACATTTCCTGTGTGGAATGCACCAACAATATTATCATAGTTCACCTCAGGCTGCAAAACACACATATCAGCACAGTCACTACAATCAGGCATGCAAGAGGTTCTAAATCAACAGATGAAGGCAACTTTACTGATTTTTTTGTGTTGGTGTTTTGTGTGTGTACTGTTGGTAGGTCTACCTATGCGTATCTGCACATGCTGCATTCTGCTGTTCTACACCACTGTCAGGTGGACTCGAGGCATTGAAGACACATTACTTTCACACACAACACTTGCCTGCTTCTCTTTATGCTTTCTGGAACGCTCGAGATCCCTGCGAGTTTGGGCGGAATGATTTTTTCCTGTAGTACTGTACTTGTGTGTTTGGATTCACTGTTGGATCTGCCATGTTGGTTGACACTACTGTGTCCACTGGTTTAAGTCGCAAGACAAAAACCACGCTGTCCCTTTCTCCTGCCACTTTCCAGCTGGAGACTGCATTGTCAGTCAGCAGGGCGCCTAAGGTCCTCTCCACAGCGGCTGGAAGTCCAGTAACTGGCATTTTTGAATGAATTACAAGTTTAACTGTAGCTCACAGAAAATGTACGCCCTGTCCGCTTCGCATCTCGTGACAGCCGAGAGAGAGAGAGAGAGAGAGAGAGAGAGAGAGAGAGAGAGAGAGAGAGAGAGAGAGAGAGAGAGAGAGAGAGAGAGAGAGAGAGAGAGAGAGAGAGATGATTGATTGATTTTTATTCTTTTATATTGAGGATAATGGAATAAGCAGTCTTGTGCTTTTTTTCATCCAGTCCCTGTGTGTATGCAGTTTTTGAAAATGTCATCTGTTCCCACCGGCACACGATGACCTACTCTTACGAAAAGCGGAACAGGATTTAACGTGTGCGCAAGGTGTTCTGCGTGCGTTCGCACACGGGGCCTCGGTTTAAAGTCTCATCCGAAGGACTTTTGGGGAGAGTGGAGTCAGCACTGATGCACTGGAAGAGAGAGAGAGAGAAGAAAGAGAGAGAGATGAGGAGAGGAGTAAGAGCAGAGTACAGAGAGTAGAAGAGAAGAGAGAGAGAGAGAGAGAAGACAGACAGACAGAGAGACAGAAGACAGACAGAGCAGACAGACAGACAGACAGACAGACAGCAGACAGACAGACAGACAGAGATTGTTTCTCTTGAGAAGTTGGACTCTGTCTCTGCTGTAATCAGCGAAACGGTGGCTGACACTGAAAGACTATCGATCATATCGCTTATTCTTTGGCTTCACAACACCCTCTCTGAGAGTGCTTCAGTGTCTGCCTGCCTCCATATTCACAAAAGCGCATCGTTTGTCTTGAAGCAACGCATTTGTCCGTCCGTCCGTCCGTCCGTCCGTCAGTCGTCTTCTCTCTCTCTCTCTCTCTCTCTCCTCTCTCTCTCTCTCTCCTCTCTCTCTCTCTCTCTCCTCTTTCTTTCTCTTCTTTCTTCTTCTTTCTTTCTTTTCTTTCTTTCTTTCTTCTTCCATGTAGGTTTAGAAGGACAGATTGTGATACTAGTCTCTGTGTCTCTTTCTCTGTCCCTGACTGTCTCTGTGTGTGTTTTTCTCTCTCCATCTCTCTTGTTAAGATACATTTGAATTTTCCTTTCCCCCTTTAAAACAAACTCACTTCGCTTCTCCCTTTGCCGCCCCCCCCCACTCACACACACACACACGCGCGCGCGCACGCACACACACACACACACACACACACACACAAGACACCAAACGTTATCACTTTCAATGTATGTATGTTGTTGTGGGTCTTGCTACGCACTGATACCAATTTAAACAGCCTGTCACCAAGTTAACAACAACAACAACAACAATGACGACGACTACGAACATATCAGTAACAACAGCAACAACAACCACGACTAAAGCGACAGCAACAATAACAAAACTAATGACAGAATTTTTAATATACGTATCCGAGAACAAAAAAACACACAGGAAATATGATTTTTCTTCTAAAGAAACAAAAAAAACCCCCAGCAGCCAAAGCTAGTTTTCCTATGATCAGGGAGGTATTGACAGCTCCTGAAAAACGGTTATGTCTGTCATCATCGACACAAAACCCGCATCTCACAACAGAAGCAACATGGAACGAGGTCTTTCATGACCTCAGTCATAAAGCACGTGAGTTCTTCATGTAGCACTTATTCCTACAGTGCAGAAGATTGCAGAGAGAAGCACAGGCTGACACAGAGAAAGGTCTTTTACTGAAGGCTTCTTCCTTCCTGCCTGCTCAAGAATGGCCCAAGTATGGCTATTATGCAGACTTGCAATAGCAGCCCCCACCCTCTTTCCCACCTCTGATGATGAATGTGTAGGATTTGCCATAACCATCTGGGCGGGGCGGGGGAGGGGGGGGGTTGTAAGGCAGGAAGATTCACGTAGCGAAAAAGTGGTGAGGGGGTGGTGACAGAGAACGGGAGTGGGGTGTGAAGGCAGGACTGCAGCCACAGAAAGAAAACGTCACAGAAAGAAAGAATACAATAGAGGACACAGTAACACACACACACACACACACACACACAACACACACAACACACACACACACACACACACACACACACACACACACACACACACACACAGAGTTCGTATAATCAAACACGGCGCTATCTATCTATATAATTACAATCTGCATTCCCTCAAAGAATTGGCCACCAGCCTATTGCTGAGTGTAATTACAGTAATGGATGTCCATTGGATGACACCACTCACACGCACAACTACAGCTGATGGCAAACATTATTGATCACTTTTCCGCATGTACCCTCTTCCAATCAATGCTTGTTTTTCACACTCCTTTTCTTTTTAGCCACGCTTACTTTTTTCTCAGAGTTTGTCTTTATTTTTTGTGCTTTGTGGTTTTTTTCTCTTCATATCATTTCTTAGTTTGTAGATTTAAAACAAAACTAGTCCCCACAGTAAGAAGGAGGCTGCCTTCCTGGTGGGAAAGACAGTCCCATACATAAATCTCACCATTTGTAAACCTCAGGTCTCTAACCGAATAACCACCCTCCCCCCCTCCATCAAAACAACAAAACCAAAAGAACTTCATGCAACTAAACTTTGAGACTCTTTTTGTCTTAAAACTGTCATAATTCATGGTTGTTTTCTTCTTACAATGATTGAAAAATAATTATTGTTGACATGATTGGTTATCAGACAAACTCTAGCCTGTTGATTTGAAAGGGCTGTACAGTGCTTTGCTTTGCTTTGCTTTGGTTTTCTTTGTTTGCTTGATTCTTTGTTTTGGTTTTTTTTGTTCCTAGGCTATAGCTCCGAGGTTCACCAATGGTGGGATTTTGCGTACGCTGTATATGTACGCTGGATATGTTTCTGTTTCTGTAACTCACTGAGTGCTGATATGAACTGCAGGATCTTTGACGTGTATATTTGGTTTTCTGCATGCGTATATACACGAAAGAAATGAAGGCACTGGCAGGTCTGCACTTCAAGTTGACCTAACAGATTGTAAAAATCCTCACCTTTAATACATCACACACCTCTGAGATTCGAACCCACGACTTTATGGACCCATGAGATTGAAGTTGACCAATCTTAACCACTCGGCTATAGCCTACATGGTTTGTTCAACAGATTTTGTTCTTGTTTGATTGTTCTTGTTTTGTTTGTTTGTTTGTTGTTGTTGTTTTTATTGCGTGTAAGCATATTGCGTGGCTTCTTTCTACTGAAGCTTGTTGCCCATGTTCTCCGTTCAGGGACTAAAGCCACTGGCCACATGACTATCGATCAGAGACTCCTGTCTATCGGTGCGGAATGAGTCCACAGCCTCTTTGAAGGCCTCTCTGCTGTTCCCTCCCAAAATACTACATACACCCTATGGAAAATTGATTTTGAAATCAGCCCTTTTGTCTGTCTGTCTGTCTGTCTGTCTGTCTGTCTGTCTGTCGGTCAGTCTAATCTTTGTGTCTTGCCTCGTTCTTGTGTCTCTCTGTATATCTTTTGAACTCTATCTGTTGTCTGTCTGTCTGTCTGTCTGCCTGTCTGTCCGTCTGTCGGTTTCCTCTCTGTATCTTGCCTCGTTCCTGTGTCTCTCTGTATTTTTATCTCTACTTCTGTCTTTCTGTCTGTCTGTCTGCCTGTTTGTCTGTCAGTCTCTGACCTGTTTACGTCGAGACTTACCGTGTTTGCATTAAGAGATATTTATAGCTTCGATCCTCTCTCTCTCTCTCTCTCTCTCTCTCTCTCTCTCTTCTCTCCCTCTTCTTCTCTCTCTCTCTCTCCTTTCCTCTCCCCCCTCTCTCTGACTTGTTTACACACAGATGTATGTACTTGAGTGGAAATGTGTTTATAGCTCTGAACTGAAATTCTCTCTCTCTCCTTTCCCTCATTCTCCACCCCTAACCACCCCCCCCTCTCTCTCTGTGGTTGTTTACACGAAGTTGGACAGTCTTAAAAATAATCCCCAGTTTATTTATGCTGAAAATTGATGCTGTTAAGCGTTCCCCAGTTTAACTTCTCGGGGTGAAAGGGGGGGGGGGGTCACGCAGAATTTAACACACACACTCTCTCTCTCTGATCACAGCTAGGAATCACTATGAGACCCGAACTACACACTGGGTGAAATGATTGAAAGTACAGAGCTATTTTCAGGTAGCTCGCCATTTAGGCAGCCCTACTCCGACTCCAGAGGATTTTTTAAAAACTTATAATGGGGAGAACAAGTTGTTACGCTAACAGCTTGTCACGGATAAAGGCAATCTCAACACAAGGTTTGAAAAGCATAACAACACACGTCACGTCAGTGTAACCCTGTGTGCACTTTGCTTCTATTGACACCTGGCAAAGAAAGCTTTCAGTCTGGGCTCTAATGAGATAAGAGAGATTTATAGCTTCGATCTCTCTCTCTCTCTCTCTCTCTCCTCTCTCTCTCTCTCTCCTCTCTCTCTCTCTCTCTCTCTCTCTCTCTCTCTCTCCTCTGGAGTCGGAGTAGGGCTGCCTAAATGGCCAGCTACCTGAAAACAGCTATGTACTTTCCATCATTTCACCCAGTGTGTAGTTCGGGTCTCACAATGATTCCCATGCTTATTACCGTGAACACATTTTTCTGATAAGCTTGGCTCTCTGTCCCTATACCTGTCACAAAAGGAAAGAAACAAAACGTCAGTATTACTGCCACACGCCTGTGACAAGATAAAGAAAACGTCAGCGTTACTGCCACATGTATGTGAGACGAGAAACAAACGTCAGCATTACTGCCATAAGCCTGTGACAAGATAAAGAGAAACAAACGTCAGCATTACTGCCACATGCCTGTAAGAAGATAAGAAAAAGACACCAAAGTCAGCATTACTGCCACACGCCTGTGACAAGATAAAAAGACACAAAACGTCAGCATTACTGCCACATGCCTGTGACAGGATAAAGAGAAACAAAACGTCAGCATTACTGCCACATGCCTGTGACAAAAAGGGAAAAACATCATCAGCATTACTGCCACATGCCTGTAAGAGGAGAAGACAATGAACACGTCAGCATTACTGCCAAACTGCGGCTTTGAGCCCTCAGAGACACAGAGGTAGTATTAGGACTGTCACCTCCTTAGGGTGATAGGGAGGAAGAGAGAAAAAATATGAAAGAAAGAAAGAAAGAAAGAAAGGGAAAAAAATAGATTAAAAAAGAAAGACAGAATGGAGGGAAGAAACGAAAAAATATGAGAGAGAGAGAGAGAGAGAGAGAGAGAGAGAGAGAGAGAGAGAGAGAGAGAGAGAGAGAGAGAGAGAGAGAGAGAGAGAGAGAGAGAGAGAGTTCAGACTTTTACTGTACATCGGCCTTGGGCCACAATACAAAAGCAAATTGGGCATAGGGAATGGGCTCACGACAAGTGTTGTTAGTAGATTACGACTAACATACAGTAAAAGTTGAACTTACACATTGATTATGAAAACAAGCATATTACATCAGTCATGACATGAATATTCAATGTTGACACAAATACATACAACAATATTCGTAGACCACAATGTTTATATAACTTGGGAACTCAATCAACTTGAAAATAATGTTTACAAATTTATTTTACTTCTTCTTTTAAATGCATGAAAAACATATCGAGAGAGAGAGAGAGAGAGAGAGAGAGAGAGAGAGAGAGAGAGAGAGAGAGAGAGAGAGAGAGAGAGAGAGAGAGAGAGAGAGAAGAGAGAGAGAGAGAGAGAGAGAGAATGATGAAGACGATGGAGATGATGATGATAATGATGGTGATGGTGATGATGGTGATGGTGATGATGATGATGGTGATTGTGATGATGATACTGATGCGTATTAATTATACACGTGTATGTCGTATTACGTAAAACGTTCACACTAAAATATTCTAAAAGAATCTAAAGGTAACAGATAAGCATCGGCATTTATTCATCAGACACTCGATCAAATGTGATAGCCTAGGGAAGAACCCCCCCCCCCCCCCTTCCAGACACACCGATAGCTAGATTTTTTAAATTCTAAGATAGATGGAAGGGGTGTTGCATGTGCGTATGATGTATTGAATGCTTTTGCTTTTATCTGATTTGTTTATTTATTTTTATTTAGTTTTTTATATCAAGTATAATGGAATAAGCACTCATGTGCTTTTTACATCCAGTCCCTGTGAGTATGCAGTTTCGTACATTTTGTGATCCGTTCCTACCGGCACACAATAGCCTACTCTTTCGAAAAGCGTAACAGGGTTTAACGTGTGCACAAGATGTGCTGCGTGCGTTCGCAAACAGGACCTCGATTTATAGTCTCATCCAAAAGACTTTTAGTCTCTTCAGCAGAACTTTCGGGGGAGTGGAGTCAGTACCATTGCTAGCACTAAGGGAAAACTTCCCTCGAATGGACACCTGAGTGGAGACTCAAACAGGCCATCGGGTACCGTCAAAAAACGAGCGTGTAAAACTCTAACCACTTGCCCCCCCCCCCCCCCCCCCCCCCCCCCCCCCCCCCCCCCGACTCCTGCAACCAATCAATAATATGCAAAGGCACTTGCAATGCCGTCACAGCACTAGATTAGGAAAGAACACATCACCTCCCCCCCCATGCCCTTTCCCTCTTCCCCTTTCACCCCCCCCCTCCTTTCCCCCACTGGTAAAAGCTAAATCATGTTCCTGTTCACGCCAGGCCGCTGCGTGACTATGACAGAGATGAAGTGACCAAGCAGGAGGTCACTGCGGACAGGGCTGGCTATTTCCAGTCAGCTAGGCTTAGTAGGCAGTTGTAACATGCACTATGGTTTCAGAAATCTTGGGGTGGTGGGTAGGGGCTTCGTGCATAGTCTCACAGTGAACGTCACGCTCTGGAACTGTGTATGACTGCTTGTTTTGGTGATTACATTTACACACAGTGATTGTTTTTGTAATTATGATAATAATTGTTGTGATTGTTTCTTTAATAATACACGCTAAATGTTTCTGTGATCATACATAGTGATTGTTTCTGTAATCACACACACTAATTGTTTGTGTAATCATATACAGTGATTGTTTCTGTGATTATACACAGTGATTGTGTAATCATATACAATGATTATTTCTGTGATTATACACAGTGATTGTTTTTGTAATCATACACATTGTTTCTGTAATCATATACAGTGATTGTTTCTGTAATCATACACAGTGATTGTTTCTGTAATCATACACAGTGATTGTGTAATCATTTACAGTGATTGTTTCTGTGATTATACACAGTGACTGTGTAATCATATACAATGATTATTTCTGTGATTATACACAGTGATTGTTTCTGTAATCATATACAGTGATTGTTTCTGTGATTATACACAGTGATTGTGTAATCATATATAATGAATATTTCTGTGATTTATACACAGTGATTGTGTAATCATATATAATGAATATTTCTGTGATTATACACAGTGATTGTGTAATCATATATAATGAATATTTCTGTGATTATACACAGTGATTGTGTAATCATATATAATGAATATTTCTGTGATTATACACAGTGATTGTGTAATCATATACAATGATTATTTCTGTGATTATACACAGTGATTGTTTTTGTAATCATACACATTGTTTCTGTAATCATATACAGTGATTGTTTCTGTAATCATATACAGTGATTGTTTCTGTAATCATATACAGTGATTGTTTCTGTAATCAGACACGGTGATTGTTTCTGTAATCAGACACATTAATTGTTTCTGTAATCAGACACAGCGATTGTATCTATAATCATACACAGTGATTGTTTCTGTAATCATATACAGTGATTGTTTCTGTAATCATACACAGTGATTGTTCCTGTCATTATACACAACTTCTTCACGCAATTCACAATGGTTTATTCCTATCAACTCTTCTGAGGTGTAGAGAAAGCTATTCTGGCTGTGGCGGCAAAGGAAACAAACATCCATCAATGGATCACTCCTGTGCCTTTTAAAGGCTTCAGTGGGAAGACGAAAATAAAATCCCAATCCTCCTTTTCTTTGTTTGCTTTGGCAGTTGTTTGGGCCCCAGTCTGCGTGGACATTTGTCTTTAGCACGCGCATGACGGAAGGGGAAACCCGTCTACACTGTTTGATCTTTGGAAAGAGAAGATTTGGAAGGAGTGGGGGGGGGGGGGGGGGGGGGGGGGGGGAGAGATACCTCAGAGGTTAGGATGTCCGATTCAGCATATGACGTCATTTGATGGCTTCTGCTCGATTCCCACTGTCCATTAAAAGGGAATGTCTTCCCTGAATTAAACACTAATGTCGACTATACCTTCTGCAAAGGTTTTGTTTTTTTTTCCAGATGAGATTATAAACCAAGACTTGACGTGCAAACACACGTCTACTATCTCCCATGCACGTCACACAGCCTCACATCCTCGTTAAGAAAGCGACAAACAGATTTGCAGGAGCAGCACACTTCAAGGTACTACTCACTCACTCACTCACTCAGTCCCATGTCCCAAAGGACGTAGGGGGGACATGAGAGAAGACGCAACGGAGATCTTTTTCCATGCTTCACGATCCTGTGTGGCTAGTAGGAGGCGTTGCAGGGGTTGGGCAGTCCAGTCTTTGATGTTGTCAACCCATGATTTCTTTTGGCGGCCTCTTCTTCTTTTGCCCTCGACTGTTCCTTGCAAGATGGTTTTTGCTAGGGTGTTGTGTCTTGTGGTGTGACCAAACCACATCAGCTTTCTCCTCTTTATGGTGGAGAGCAAAGGCTCTTGGGGGCCCACACGCTTTTTGATTTCTTCTTTCACATAGATATTGGTCTTGTGTTCTTTGTATGATATTTTGAGGAGTCTTCTGTGGCACTTGTTCTCGAATGCTTGGATTCTTCTCTCTAACTCTGCTGTCAGAGTCCATGATTCACAGCCATATAGGAGGATAGATATTACGAGGGATTTGTAGAGGTGGTATTTGGTGCAGAAGCTGATGTTGTTGCTTCTGATGATCCTCTGGAGTCTGACTAGAGCAGATGTTGCTGTTGCAATGCGAGCTTTCACCTCATTGTTTGATGTGCCATCTTTTGTTAGGATGGAGCCTAAGTATTTGAATTGGCTCACCTCTTCCAATATTTCTCCATTCATCTTTATTTCCGTGCTGTCATTACTCGCGCTGTTGACCATGATCTTCGATTTCTCTGTACTGACCTCCATGCCGTATGCGCTCGCTCGGTCTGTTAGACTGTCTGTGAGGATTTGCAGTTCTTGTTTGCTGCTGCCCATGAGGTCAATGTCATCTGCAAATCTGAGGTTGCAAAGGGGTCTTCCACCAATGGAGATGGAAGTGTGGTGGTTTTGCAGTGTCTCTGTCATGATGTTTTCGAGGAAGGTACTACAGCTCCTGTCCAATCTTGTTGTTAAGAACTACAGACCTGAATCCATCTTGGGCTCCTGGACAAGAGCTTTTCAGGACCCTTTGTTTCTCGTTTAAATCAATGAGCGCGTGGCTCTAACCGGGCATCGATTCCCCCTCTCACACAGCTGAAAAAAAGGACAGGCAAGATTGGCAGAGGATGGACAAAGATCGCAAAGATGTCCCAACGCCCTAGTGGTCAAACACTGACCCTTGCACTAAGTGGGTGGGTGGGTGTTGTGATCACAGCGGCGGACAGGCCTCAGCACTTTCTTCTTCAGCATCCCCCACCACATCAAAGGATGCAGGCAGCAGCGACAGCTTACAGATCATCGGCAATCCTGACAGAAGGAGAGGAAAGCAAGCCACAGCCACACAACGGCCACGCTTGATCTTTCCATTGCCTGATCCAAGGCAGAGGACAGTGACTCTGCCGGGAGCGGAGGAGGAGGAGGAGGGAGAGGAGGAGGGGGAGGAGGATGAGGATGAGGATAATGTGGATCTGAAACATCATCTGCCTTCAAGGGGCTTTCTTCCTTACCAGGGTTTCTCGGCTCTCTTCAGGGCCCGGTGAAGCTGTACTGAAGGTCGTTACTTGTCACCCTCATGATTTACCTGTAGGCGTGTACACATATGCTTGTACACGCGCCACATGCACTCATGCACAGGTACGCGCGCAAACAAGAACATCGAGAGAGAGAGAGAGAGAGAGAGAGAGAGAGAGAAGAGAGAGAGAGAGAGAGAGAGAGAGGAGAGAGAGAGGGACAGAGAGAGAGAGAGACAGACAGACAGACAGACAGACAGACAGACAGAGAGAGACAGAGAGAGACAGAGACAGAGAGAGAGACAGAGAGAGAAAGAGTCTCCTTTCCCTTTGACGAATCATTTTATGATTTCAGTTCGACATTTTTATCTCAACATATCCACTTCTCTTTCCTCTTTGCACTAACAACTTAATAACAATATTTCAGTTTTCTAATCATAACAACACTTCTTC
>CM060317.1:43204548-43219548 GCA_030674155.1 Stramonita haemastoma | reverse complement strand
CACTGGCAAACTGCAACATTTCCAGAGGGCATGTGTACCCATGAGGCTGTAGTGAACAACCCGCTATTTCGGCAGCAATTATCATCATACAGCTATTGTCACAGAGCAACAGCCGCAAAGACAACTATCGAGAAACAAAATAATGTCGCCGAAATCATTGTTAGAAAATAACAGTCGGAATCTGGTAAATAACAGAAAACTACTTCGCGACCGTCTGTGGCTATTTTCACCTTTCAGCCTCACCTCAGCTCAGTCAGCAGTTTGTCCGGATGGCCGGCAACTCAGCAGAAAAAGAGCTGTCTGTATTTGTCGGTTATCTTACGCTGAAGTGGGAAGCGCTAGTCTTGACTTGTCAGGCGTTTAACGGCTGTGCAACGCATTTTGTGTGTGTGTTCATACGACAAACAACAATAGTTGCTGTATGAGTGTTTGGGAAAAAAAGGAAGAAAAGTTTGTTATCTGCATGAGAGGGCCACCCAGCCTGTTTCTCGCTTTTCATCATTCTGGCCACAGAAACTTAGTGCTCTTAAAATGGGATGCAGTCGCAGGGATTCGTTGTGTTAAAAAAAAATCTACACGAAATAGAACAAAAATCGTGGTTTTTACATTTGAATAAGAAAGTATTCAATAAAGAAAGAATACACACACACACACATACACACACACACACACACACACACACACACACACACACACACACACACACACACACACACACACACACACACATACACACACACACACATGATCAACACACGTGATGGGATCCACTAAGCACAAGTTCGAGGGGATTTTTCTCCTGGAATTAACATCAGTGCTAGACTCCACTCTCCCCAAAAGTCCTTCGGATGAGACTATAATCCGAGACCCCGTGAGTGAATGCACGCAGAACATCTTGTGCACACGTTAAACATTGTTCTACTTTTCGTAAGAATAGGCCATCGTGTGCCAGTGGGAACAGATGACAAGATTTACAAAACTGCATACACACGGGGACTAGATGTAAAAAAGCACATGAGTGCTTATTCCATTATCCACGTAATGAAAGAATAAATAAACTAATGAATTAAAAACAAACGCGCACACACACACTTTCTTGTTTGATATCACTGTGTAGTACACACACAAACACACACACACACACACACACACGCACACACACACACGCGCACACACACACAAGCGCGCGCGCACACACACACACACACACACACAAGCGCGCACACGTGCACACACACACACGCACGCACACACACACACTTGTCTTTCACAGAAGAGGGTCAACAGAGAAAGAAGGTGGCTGGTGATTTTTCAGAAAAAAGAAAAGAAGCATTAAGTTAAGCCACTGGCCTTTAAACACACAGAGGAAGCCCAAAGATAAACTGTTTTTCCCCCAGAAAACATTCCTCTCCTCAGACGGAGCAATGTCCTTTCTTTTTCTTCAGAATTTGCTGCTATCATTCCTTCCTTTCTCTCTGTTCTTTTTCTCCAGGCTTTGACGCTAACCGCTATCGTGCCTACCTTTCTTTCGGTTACATAATACATGCACACCGTACCGCACCGTCTACGCTGAAACCAGATTTTCTCATTACTTTGTAAGCCACAGAGAGAGAGAGAGAGAGGGAGAGAGAGAGAGAGAGAGAGAGAGAGAGGAGAGAGAGAGAGGAGAGAGAGAGAGAGAGAGAGAGAGAGAGAGAGAGAGACAATGACATTGTCATTGTCATTGAGAGAGAGAGAGAGAGAGAAGATGATGAGAGAGGGGAGAGAGATGAGAGAGAGAGAGAGAGAGACAGAGAGAGAGACAGACAGACAGACAGACAGACAGACAGACAGACAGACACACAGACAGAAAGACAGACAGACAGACAGAACCAGAGACAGAGACAGAGACAGGTACAGAGATACTGATAGAGAGATGGAGAGACAGAGACAAAGAGAAACAGAGAGCGAGATACCTAGACAGACATAGAGAGACAGAAGAGAAAGAGAAAGACACAGAGAGGAAGAGACAGGGAAGGAGACGCACACAGAGACACACAGAGATTTAGAGTTGACCATTCACAACGAATTTTGATGTAAAGTCACAAAAAGATTTGACCTGTGATGATGCCACAAGCCACTTCCATTACATAGCAACCCGAATCCTGTTCACACAACCCACCACCCGTTATCACACACTGATGCTCTTTTCACACAACCCACCACCCGTTATCACACACTGATGCTCCTTTCACACAACCCACCACCCGTTATCATTACTGATGCTCTTTTCACCAACCCACCACCCGTTATCACACACTGATGCTCTTTTCACACAACCCACCACCCGTTATCACACACTAATGCTCTTTTCACACAACCCACCACCCGTTATCACACACTGATGCTCTTTTCACAAAACCCACCACCCGTTATCACACACTGATGCTCTTTTCACACAACCCACCACCCGTTATCACACACTGATGCTGCTCTTTTCACACAACCCACCACCCGTTATCACACGCTGATGCTCTTTCCACACAACCCACACCCGTTATCACACACTTCTGCTGCTCTTTTCACACAACCCACCACCCGTTATCACACACTTCTGCTGCTCTTTTCACAAAACCCACCACCCGTTATCACACACTGATGCTCTTTTCACACAACCCACACCCGTTATCACACACTGATGCTCTTTTCACACAACCCACCACCCGTTATCACACACTGATTCTCTTTTCACACAACCCACCACCCGTTATCACACACTGATGCTCTTTTCACACAACCCACCACCCGTTATCACACACTGATGCTCTTTTCACACAACCCACCACCGTTATCACACACTGCTGCTCTTTTCACACAACCCACCACCGTTATCACACACTGATGCTCTTTTCACACAACCCACCACCCGTTATCACACACTGATTCTCTTTTCACACAACCCACCACCGTTATCACACACTTCTGCTGCTCTTTTCACACAACCCACCACCCGTTATCACACACTGATGCTGCTCTTTTCACACAACCCACCACCCGTTATCACACACTGCTGCTCTTTTCACACAACCCACCACCCGTTATCACACACTGATGCTGCTCTTTTCACACAACTCACCTCTACCTAATGAATCCTAGTGTCATCAATATCAGCTATGAAATAATCCTGAGTTATCCCTGAAGTCGGAATATGGCTACCTTCGTTGTGGGTCGTATACGCAAAAATCTCACCATTGGTGAACTTTGGAGCTCTAGCTGAAGGAACGGAGAAGAAAAAAGAAAAAGAAGTCCTGGGCCAATGATACCATTCTGCTGGCCCCAACAGCTCCTCTCCACACGTAACGCCAGTCAGTGCCATGGCTGGTGTCTTTGTGACCTTCGCAAGGGAAGTTGAACGAGTTCTGTTCTATTTTCTCTGTGGCAATGATGACGCCATGTTGGTGTGGATTGTGTTTCAAGTTGAAATCGATGCCCTCTGCTCTGGAATGGGATGACCTATTTACATAGATGCATGCACGCTTTGTACGGCGCTTCCCTCCCTCCCTTCCTGCATTCAGTGTCATGTGTCATCATCTTCTTTTTGTTGAATCAGCAGTCCCAGGAAATGGCACAGTGTGATATGCATTTTGATGGGTGTTACATTTAAAAACATGGGCACAGTGCACATACGCATGCGCATACGCGCACGCTCATGCGCGCGCACACCACTCGCATACACACGCACACGCGCACACACGCTCTCTCTCTCTGTCTGTCTGTCTGTCTGTCTGTCTCTGTCTCTTTCTCTCTCTCTCTGTCTCTGTCTGTCTCGTCTGTCTGTCTGTCTGTCTGTCTGTCTGTCTGTCTGTCTGTCTGTCTGTCTGTCTGTCTGTCTGTCTGTCTGTCTCTCTCTCTCTCTCTCTCTCTCTCTCTCTCTCTCTCTCTCTCTCAGAAATGAAGGAAAACCGTAGATTTAATCCCATCCAAAGCCAGCCTCCTCCTCCATCCCCAACACACCATCTGCACTAAACAGTTGTCTGCATTCTAGCGTGTTTGATGAGACTGTAAAAGCAGAGCACCTGAAAGAATTCACGCCATAAAAGAAATGTTATTAAAGGTGGATGATCTAAAAAGTCCACATCCACACAGGTAGTAAGGAAAAAGGACATGTGGCGCTGTACAGTGGCACTGGCTTCTTTCTCAAGGGAGCAGCCCAGATTTGTTGACAATAATTCTACTATGACAACAAATAACAACATCTATTCTTTTGTTAGAATAAAGTAGCAGAGAGCAGGGGGAGATATAACTGCCCAACAGTCATATTTCATGGTGCTCTATACTGATTCTGGATCCCATTCCATGCATGGATTCGGTTCGCTAAAGATGCCAGAACCGAGAACACACAAGCATGTATTCCACGTGATTTGGCTTTCGTTTTTATTATTTTGATTTATGAGCTGAATGAAAGTAATTCATGTAGTCTGTAAAATGCCGCTTCAACACTTCCAACATGAGAAATGGAAAACAATTGACCCAAACCCTGTCATCTATCACACGTCTGCCAATTAGGAAACTAGACAACAACAAGCAGCAGCAATACATCATCCATTTTCATTGGGTATTCATGGAGACAGAAAACAGCACGACACCAATTTTCTTTCACAGTGTGTGCCAATTGGAAAACAAGGCAGCAATCAACATGATCACCCATGTCTGCCGATACAGTGTCAAAGAAAATAAGATGGTAACAATCTGAACTCATGACGTCTGTTAACATGGGAGATAGCAAATTGTAAGATAAAAATCCGTAAAAGTCTGAATTCAACATGTCTGTCAATATGGGAGATAGCAACTGTAAGACAAATAATCGTAAAAGTCTGAATTTATCATGTCTGTCCATATGGGAGATAGCAACTGTAAGATAAAATCCGTAAAAGTCTGAATTCACCATGTCTGTTAATATGGGAGATAGCAAACTGTAAGACAAAATTCTGCAATTCATTCCCTCTGAAAATGTGCGAGACTCGACAGTAAACAGCATAGCAAGACTCTACAACTTATCCCATCTCCAAATATCGGAAATAGCCAGCAGTAAAATAAAACCCATGCAATTTATTACCTTGGCTGACGTACAAGATAGCAAACACTATACACTTTGACAAAAATAACACTGCACTATATCACGTCAGCTTACATAGAAGACAGCAGACAGTATAGCAAAGATGCGCAAATGTCATGGCGTATTTGGCACTGAGGAAAAGAGAGCACAGCAAGGCCACCATCCATCACACTGTGTTTGCTCATCAGAGAGACAGACAGTACCACCATGACAGTCTGCGATCTGCGATACTGGATGTGCTAGTCATTAGATAGAGAGCAGTACGGAGACAATCTGTCACACTGTTAGCGAGATAGAAAGCAGTATTGAGACAATCTGTCACACTGTTAGCGAGATAGAAAGCAGTATTGAGACAATCTGTCACACTGTTAGCGAGATAGAAAGCAGTATTGAGACAATCTGTCACACTGTTAGCGAGATAGAAAGCAGTACGGAGACAATCTGTCACACTGTTAGCGAGATAGAAAGCAGTATTGAGACAATCTGTCACACTGTTAGCGAGATAGAAAGCAGTATTGAGACAATCTGTCACACTGTTAGCGAGATAGAAAGCAGTATGGAGACAATCTGTCACACTGTTAGCGAGATAGAAAGCAGTATGGAGACAATCTGTCACACTGTTAGCGAGATAGAAAGCAGTATGGAGACAATCTGTCACACTGTTAGCGAGATAGAAAGCAGTATTGAGACAATCTGTCACACTGTTAGCGAGATAGAAAGCAGTATTGAGATAATCTGTCACACTGTTAGCGAGATAGAAAGCAATATTGAGACAATCTGTTACACTGTATTTACCAATCAGGAAGATAGAAAGCAGTTTTGAGATAATGCCTATTCTTCTCTCTCCCTAAAATCTCTAAGGAGTTTTGGGGCACGACATTGAATTTGTAAGGCCAATTTCCCTTGGGTATTGGAAACCTGGCACAGCCCATCTCCCCACAGCATATGGTAGATAAGTTCATGTTTATGTAACAAAAAACCCACCGACAACTTGCTTATTTCTTCTTCTACTTGCGTGTACGAGAAAGGAATAAAGGCACTGGCAGGTCTTCACTAAAAACTTTCAGAGAGATTGTAAAACTCCCCACCCTTCATTGACTGGACACTGCTGCCAAGATTCTAACCCACGACTTGATGGACCTACGAGGAAGAAAGTCAAATGCTCTGTTCGCTTAGCGATGGCGTCTGTCTCCAAACGATCCATGACAACACTGTGTTTACAAGTCAGGGAGACAGAAAGCAGTATGGAGACCATCTGTCACACTGTCTATGTCAATCAGGATGATAGCTGTATCAAAGCAGTGTGCAATCAATCACATGTTATGAATCAATCAGGAATATAGTGTTATCACAACAGTCTGCAATCAATCACATGTTATGTATCAATCAGGAATACAGCATCATCACAACAGTCTGCAATTTGTCACATGTTATGTTATGTATCAATCAGGAATATAGTGTCATCACAACAGTCTGCAATCAATCACATGTTTTGTATCAATCAGGAATATAGTGTCATCACAACAGTCTGCTATCTGTCACATGATATGTTATGTATCAATCAGGAATATAGTGTCTTCACAACAGTCTGCAATATGTCACATGGTATGTATCAATCATGGATAAAGTGTCATCACAACAGTATGAAATCTATCACATGATATGTTATGTATCAATCAGGGATAAGTGTCATCACAACAGTCTGCAATCAATGCCACAGGATCTGCTGATGAAAGACTGGTCTGGAACACAGCAGGGTGCCAAGACTCAAACGCTCACCCCCAGGTGTTGTTTCCCAGCAGAAGAGAGTCATTGATCAGCCTTCCCTGTGTGTACACGCCCTCTTCAACCTTCTCTTCAGCTGCTTCATGTGTCTGCTTCGTTATCTGCATTTATTTCTGTCCTCGTTATCGGAGTTTTATTTTCTGCCCTGATTCCAGCTGTGTGCTTCCCCCATCTGTTCTGAATGTTCACATTTCTTTTATTATCATCGGCCAACATGTCGGCTGTTAGAAGTTGCTGTATTGATGAGCTTGTGTCGTGGAAGATGGGAGTTGTTATGCAATGTTGTGAGCATGTTTCTTTCATATCACAGGTGTACAAAAACAGTCCTGTTGACATGACGACTTATGTTTTGAAAGAAGCACTTGCATTGTTGTATTGACAATAGTTCCGCGCAATGGATTCTAGAAAACAAGGAAACAAACAAAGGAAGAGACATAAAAACCATAACTAACAGAATAAAGGCTTGGGGTAAGAAGTGCGGGAATACTTGATACCAATGCACATTTCACGATGAACAGTTCATATTTTTTGTAGAGAAAACCCATCTAAACCTTTCAATAGCCTGCCTTGTTTAAGCACTGTCACAGTCATGTACTGAGTGATTTAGCAAGCTCATGGTCATATATTAATTAAATGATTTTACAGCCAACTTAATTGAATATTCATCTTCACAGCAAGTTACACTAATCGCATAGTCTATCTTGAATGAAAACGGGTTTAGATGTACATTCCATGTTGGCAATAAGAGAATTTAATTGTATACTACATCTTTACGACAGGCCACTTTAATGGTACAGTTTACTCCTACAACAAGCCAATTTACTGCTACATTCTGTACTTTACGATGCAACTTTACAAGAAACCAAGTTAATCTAACATTACCTACTTACAACGAACCCGTGAAGTAATGACTATATTAATTTTCATCTTTTCAGCAATAAATTCAATACAACATTCCTTATAACACAGCAGTTTAATTCTAAATTGCATCTTTATAAGCTAACTTCATCCTAGTTTTTTTTTGTCTCAAGAAGCCAATTTGATAACAGTCGTAGAATCTTTATTTTAACGAAGAAATTTGATCTCGCAATCAATTCTTACTAGTCTATTTATTTCTTCACTTCATATTGATTTTACAGAAAGCCAATCAGTCCTGCATTCCCTATTTACAAAAAGTCAATCAGTCCTGCATTCCCCATTTACAGAAAGCAAATCAGTCCTGTATTCTCTATTTACAGAAAGCAAATCAGTCCTGCATTCCCTATTTACAAAAAGTCAATACACCCAACATTCCCCAATAACAGAAAACCAATTAGTAATCCCACACTTCATCTTTACATTCATCCTACATTTCATCTGTGCAAGTCAAATTAATCTTACAGCCATCTTTACAACAAGCAAACTCAATACAACGTTCCATCTCTGTAACAAGTCAGTTCAATCCTGTGTTGCATATTTACAACAAACCAGTTTTAATTCTGACTCTCAACATTCCCTTCTTTAACCAGCCAAGTGAATCCTAAACTCTCCGTCCTACATATCCAACAAGCCATTTGAATCCGGCCCCAACCGTTCCATCTTTACGACAACCATGTAGTCCTAAAACCCCGCGGTCTACTACATCAGCATACTCAGTATCGTCAACCAATCAAATTTAGTAGGACATATCCCCAATTTACGCTCTCCGTTCATTGGTGTTTGCCCTGAAGGAAAGGAGGTTTTTGGCAAAGGAACTCCAGTTCTTTGTGGCGCTGCAATCCATTTCAGCAGCGAGCCCTCCAACATGGCTGTCCCGGCTCTCTGGGCTAATGCCAGGGCTGTCTGCAAGATCGATGGCAGCGTTTCCACACCAGGGCCATCAATAACTTGATGGGCCAGCAGTAGAAGCAGCAGCAGCAGCAGTAGAAGCAGCAGCAGCAGCACTGGAGGATGAAGCCACAAGTGAGGGGAAGGGGCAGGAGTCAGCACAGGATGCAAATAGCCACGATGATGGAGCGCCGTCCTCAGAAACTGGCCTAGGTAAACATCGCCTGCCTTTCGCTTCTGTTGACTTTTCTGTTTCGTAACTTTTCTTTCTTTTATTGCACTAGTTTGATGCAGTGTTTTTCTCGTATTTTTGTGCTGCAAGAGTCACATATGCACGTCAGCTTACGCACACATGAAGAGGCTCGTGGATATTGAATGGTTGCGCAAACAAAAGTACATAAATTTTAAACTCATGCACATGAATACAGATGCAGGTGTTTGCACATGCATCTACATACATGCACACACTTTTCAACATGCACAAGACGAGTAAATACGAATACATAGACAAGAATTAACACACACATACATACACAAAGAATGAAAGAGAGAGAGAGAGAGAGAGAGAGAGAGAGAGAGAGAGAGAAGAGAGAGAGAGAGAGAGAGGAGAGAGAGAGAGAGAGAGAGAGACAGAGACAGACAGACAGACAGACAGACAGACAGACAGACAGACAGACAGAGACAGAGACAGAGACAGAGGCAGAGGCAGAGGTGTTTTTTTCGGTTCAGCTCTTGTGAGAATTTTGCACATACAATCATTCTCACCATTTAGGTAGCTGACTTCTAACCTCTTAATAATAATAACAATAATAATAATAATAATAATAATAATAATAATATAATAATAATAATAACAATAATAATAATAATAATAATAATAATAATAATAATAATAATAATAATAAAATAAAATATATGGAATTTACATAGCGCTGAATCTTGTAAAGCAAACAAATCGAAGCGCTTGCATTCAAATCAGTCATAGGCATGCAGCCATTCACAAACAGAATAAACAAATTATATATTTACACAAACGCAAACACACTCACATACCCCCCTCCTCCCCCACACACATACACGCGATAACGCAAGGTGATGGAGATAGAGGAGACTGAATGAAAATAAGGACAGATGAGAGGTCTAATGATGGAGGAAGATCCTAGGTAGGAAATAAGTGTTTTTAGATTGGATTTGAACATGTCAAATGAAGGATGACTGCAGGGATAGACGTAAATACTTTTTTTTTTTTAAAAAGAGAAAGACAGAGACAATCATAGGGAGAGAGACAAAGACTGAGACAACCACATAGATACAGCAAGCAAGACAAAGAAAGATATGGACACAGAATGAAGGAACAAACAAAAATGAACAACACATCTTGTTTCTGATAGTAGTAGAATAAGCATTAAGACTGGTTTCTTTTTTATATTTATCCCTAAAAAAGAGAAGAAAAAAAGCAAAAAGACTGACATGCGACTCAACAAACCTCCCAGACAACCAGACAGAGGACAGAGGTATCAGCACTACAGCTGCGACTTTACTTTTGCTACCTGCAGTGAGAACCTTTAGACCAACAGCTTCAGGGAGAGAGAGAGAGAGAGAGAGAGAGGAGAGAGAGAGGAGAGAGAGAGAGAGAGAGAGAGAGAGAGAGAGAGAGAGAGAGAGAGAGACAGACAGACAGACAGACAGACAGACAGACAGACAGACAGACAGACAGACAGAGACACAGAGAGAGAGACAGAGAGACAGACGAGAGAGACAGACAGACAGACAGAGAGAGACGAGCAGACAGACAGAGAGAGAGAGAGAGAGAGAGAGAGAGAGAGAGAGAGAGAGAGAGGAGAGAGAGAGAGAGAGGGAGAGAGAGAGAGAGAGAGAGAGAGAGAGAGAGAGAGGTATCAGGGTTTCATTTCTACAATTATTTTCCCCTCCAGCCCTTCATCTACTGACAGCAGCCCAGCAAAGATGGGATGGAGATCCCTGACGCAGTCTGCTGCAAATGTCCACTTCCCACCAATGATAGAATGGGTCAGTGAAGGAGCCAGTGAGTGAATAAGTCTACTGACTCTTGAGTGATGGTCTGGGCACCTGCCTGCAATTTTCTGCTGTACAAATCAGTGCCATTAATTCTCCACCCTCTCTTCACACAAGCTTCTTCTCCTGAACTCTCACGCCCAGTACCGTCTCTTCTACTTGTTGTTTGACCTTACCAAAGCATTCTCCACTGAAGATAACGCTTGTGTCAAAATCAGATCCTGCTGATGTATGTCTTCCTTTAGATACTGTAAAACTGTGCCGGTGTTACTGTAGTGCAGCTAACTGCTTTCTGTGACATACTGTAAAACTGTGCTAGTGTTACTGTAGTGCAGCTAACTGCTTTCTGTGACATACTGTAAAACTGTGCTAGTGTTACTGTAGTGCAGCTAACTGCTTTCCGTGACAAAGTTAGAGTGAGGGGCACTGGGATCCCCCAAATCTCCCCTTGGTTGTCTTATTAACTACTTGTAGTGGATTCTAATATCTGTAACAACTTCCAGATATGTAAAAACACTGGAAGACAGGGAGTAACAACCCATACTGAAGAGACATGGAAAAGGACGGAATAAACCCAATAAAGGAAGAAAACATAAAGGAAAAGGAAAGTAAGCAAAAATGAAAACGAAATAAAGGGATATAAAAAGAAAGATGGAAAGATAAAAGAAAGAAAGGAAAACAAACAAAAAGGAGACTTGTTGGATTGCTTCTTAACCATAGTTCACCTCGTCTTCCATGCCCAACAGTCATTTGTCACCTCATCCTTTTCTCTTTCTTTCTTCTTTCCTTCCTTCACTCTCTAGATCTTCCTTTACTCTTTCTTTCCTCTTTTACAGCTTCTTTCATGCTGGGCAATTATGGAATCGGAGCATGGCGATGACATCAGGAATCAGGCATGCTTAGTGCAGTGCCATGTTGGGCAATAACAGATCAACGTCATCGATTGGCCTTCTGCACGTGCTGTCCAGTCCCTCCCCTCTCTTCTCTTCACTCTCTGGCTGTCTTCACACCTCAGGCTTTTACTGGCCTGTGTCACTGGCCAAGCTTGCACCTCTCTTCTGGGGGCAGGTGCTGGCCTCATTTTTCTTCTTTTCTGTTTGTTTTTCTTTTTTTTCCTTCAAAGCAAAAATACATTTTATGTCTTCTTTTTTGGGGGGACGTGTTCCCTGCCCCTTATTATCAGTGACTTGTCTGCAGTCATCATTAGCAGTCAACGATGCACCATTTATGAAAGGGTAAGAGACTACAGTCAGCTATTTTCAGCACAGTTCTTTTTTCTGAGTTTTTGCTCCGTCACAAGTTCATGAATTTTGCATGATGGTTCCAAAAGCTCTCCCCTTTCTCTCTCTCTCTTTGTCTGTGTCTGTCTGTCTGTCTCTCCATCTGTCCGTCTGTCCATTCATCCATATATTTGTCTGTCTGCCTCTGTCCCTGTCTGTCTCTCTTTCTATGTTTTTCATCACTTGAGACACGCTGTCAATAAATCTTGAAAAAAACACCTCATTACAATACAAACTGCATGGGCTTAACCTTCATTAAAGACATTCCAGTGCCGTAGAAAGTGAACACGTAAGTAATCTGGTTTGCAGTGGCAGACTGCTTTACAGGAAACTCAGCAAGACTGGTCTTCAGAGCACTAGGACTACAATGACCAGCACCACTCTCATGCAGAAACAAGAGGGCATTCAGCACCGTGCACTTCTGGTCACTTAGTTTTGTCAGGCAGAGCGTGTACGGTCTACAGCACACTGAAGCCGGCACAACCAAGTGGTGCCCACAATCATGCTTACAATCCTCCTCACCCCACTTCCTCATTCTAAGAGCTGAACCATGTTCACGTCCATGAACCTGTCACTGCTGACGTATCACCCTGATCAGGTGTTGGTGCGTGTGGCTGATTCCATACCTGCTACTCCTTCCTGCCTCAGTAACTAAAGCATGGCCATAGAACTCCCAGCACTGAAGCTTATGGCTAATGTAGAATCTTTATGCATTGGTTGAGTGGTTAGATACACTAGTTAGCATACTTGTCCAGAGAGTGAGAGGTCTATGGTTTAAATTTCATTTTCTCCCCTCTAGTCCCTCAGACCTGAAATGGCATTCTGGGTGTCAGTCTCAACTTTTCACTAGCACAAGTCAGGGCCATTAATTTTCTTTCAACCCTCTTCTCACTCACACATGTCATCCTTTGATCAAGGACTATTTCTCTTTCAGATTCAATTCAATTCAGTCCTCTTTCGTGTCCGTCTTTGTTCACTTCATGTCTTTCTCATTGGTAGAGCAGCACTGAGAACAATTATCTTTGATAGAAACAAAATGTAGTAAACAATGAAGAGCTGGGTGTGAATATTCCCTTGGCTTCTTTTGGGAATATTCCAAGGCTGAATTACAACCTTCAAAAACATTTTTTTTAAAAAAAAGAATGACAAGACAACAATGCAGAATGGTCATGAAAACTATTTGTAAAGATGCAGGCATTGGCACACACCCAATGTAAATGGATGAATTTGGTAAACGTCTCTTCAGTGGAGTGCCCCAAATGACTCATTAACTAAATTAAGGAAGAAAAAAAGAATAGGGTCAGAGAACAGGAAGAAGAAGTGCATTAGATAAGCCAAAAGCTAAAGAAATGTAAAAGAAAGAATCAAATTACACAGTAAAGAAAAGAAGAAAGAACAACAAATATAGGAAGAAGAAAAGACATATGTAAACAGATAGACAAACAGACGTACATGCAGAAACACAAACACACACAAAAACAACCACAATAAAATACTAAAAACAAACAAACAAATAAAAAAAGAAGAGATATAAATTAGGAAGTGTTTTTTTTCTTGATGAATTCTGAACCCGTGTTTATCACCTCTTCCATGCCCTGAAGTCATTTGTCACTTTGTCCTATTTGTCTTTTTTCTTTCATTCCTTTTCTAATCTTCTCATTCTTGCTTTAAACTTTCTTTCATATTTGACAATTATGGAAATGGATCATGGCAATGGCGTCACGAATCAGGCATGCTTAGTGCCGTGCCATGTTGGGCAATAGCAGATCAACGTCATCGATTGGTCTTCTGCATGTGCAGTCCAGTCCGTCACCTCTCTTTCTCTTCACTCTCTGGCTGCCTTCACACCTCAGGCTTTTACTGGACTGTGTCACTGGCCATGCTTGCAGCTCTCTTCTGGGAACAGGTGCTGGCCTCATTTTTTCTTTTTTCTTTGTTTTTCTTTTTTTTCTTCTTTAAAGCAAAAATACATTTTATGTCTTCCTTTTTGGGGGGACGTGTTCCCTGCCCCTTATTATCAGTGACTTGTCTGCAGTCATCATTAGCAGTCAACGATGCACCATTTATGAAAGGGTAAGAGACTACAGTCAGCTATTTTCAGCACAGTTCTTTTTTCTGAGTTTTTGCTCCGTCACAAGTTCATGAATTTTGCATGATGGTTCCAAAAGCTCTACCCCACCTCTCTCCCTTTGTCTGTTGTCTGTCTGTCTGTCTGTCTGTCTGTCTGTCTGTCTGTCTATCTTTTCTCTGTTTTTCATCACCTAAGACACACTGTCAATAATCCTTGACCCAAAACCTTGTTACCATACAAACTGCATGGGCTTAACCTTCCTTAAAAACATTCCAAGCTCACAGTTTCTAACACTTGTGTTACAGACTGTGAGCTTGGATTCTCTAACACAGTCTCTACCCAAAGCTATGTGACAGTGCCGTAGACAGTTAACACGTAAGTGATCTGGTTTGCAGTGGCAGACTGCTTTACAGGAAACTCAGCAAGACTGGTCTTCAGAGCACTAGGACTACAATGACCAGCACCACTCTCATGCAGAGACAAGAAGGCATTCGGCACCATCCACAGCACGCTGATGCTGGCATAACTAAGTAGTGCCCACAAATGTGACACTCAGTGGATAGGGCAATACAGCTGTGTCCACAATCAGTGGATAGGGCAATACAGCTGTGTCCACAATTAGTGGATAGGGCAATACAGCTGTGTCCACAATTAGTGGATAGGGCAATACAGCTGTGTCCACAATCAGTGGATAGGGCAATACAGCTGTGTCCACAATCAGTGGATAGGGCAATACAGCTGTGTCCACAATCAGTGGATAGGGCAATACAGCTGTGTCCACAATCAGTGGATAGGGCAATACAGCTGTGCCCACAATCAGTGGATAGGGCAATACAGCTGTGTCCACAATTAGTGGATAGGGCAATACAGCTGTGTCCACAATCAGTGGATAGGGCAATACAGCTGTGTCCACAATCAGTGGATAGGGC
>CM060317.1:43192048-43199548 GCA_030674155.1 Stramonita haemastoma | reverse complement strand
TGGAGCGCGTGTGTATGTATGTGTGTTAGACAGAGATAGAGAAAAAGAGACAGAGACACTCAGACAGATACAGATACACAGACAAGAGAGAAAAGATACAGACAGAGACAGAGACAGAGAGACAGTGTGAGTGTGTGCGTGCCTGCATGCGCGCGAGCGTGTGTAGTGAAGTGTAGGGTAGTGTTGTGGTGTATGTGTGAGAGCAGGGGTGGGTAGATTGGCACATGAATAAAACATGTTGTTTCTACATCACTCTTCTCCCCCGTGCATTCTGTCTGTGCGTCTGCCCGTCTGGCCGTTCTCTGTCAGTCTGTCTGTCTGCTTGTACGACTGTTGCCTCACTCACTGGAAGAATCTGTTTTAATAATAATAATAATAATAAATGGAACTTATATAGCGCTATATCTTGCAAAAACAAATCAAAGCGCTTGCATTCAACCAATTCTTGCGCATGCAGCCAACAACAATTAAATTTTTTTAACGAAGTCAATGCACACGCGCGCGCACACACACACACACACACACACACACACACACACACACACACACACACACACACACACACACACACACACACACACACACACACACAGAGTATAAACACACATAGAGTTTAAACACTTTGGCAGGGCGGTGGATATTTCGGCTGTTGAGAGCAGGGGCAGATGATGAAACAGGATAGGAAAGTCTTAGCTTTGAAATAAGTGTGTCTTGAGGCTGGATTTAAATGTGTCATAGGTAGGCTTTTTACGAAGGGAGAGAGGCAGGTTGTTCCAGATCACTGGACCAGAAACAGAGAAAGAGCGACGGCCAACAGTGGATTGATTGAATCTAGGTATTTGTAAGCGCAGGGTATCTGCAGCAGAGCGGAGGGAACGAGAAGGAGTGTACGGGTAAAGACATTCACAGAGGTAGGAGGGTGCTGTTTTGTAAAGACATTTATAACAGAGAGTACTGATCTTATAGTTTACTCTCTGTGGCACAGGCAGCCAGTGGAGAGATTGCAAGAGAGGAGTAATGTGCTCAGATTTTTTCTTTCTGAGGACCAGTCGAGCTGCGGAGTTTTGTATACGTTGAAGGGAGTGGATAGATGATGCTGGCAGACCAGCCAAAAGTATCTCTCGTTCTTTTCCAGGGATGAGCATGCGCACACACACAAACACACACACACACACACATTCTATGTCTCTGTCTCTCTGTCTCTGTCTGTCTGTCTGTCTGTCTGTCTGTCTCTATCTCTTTTACACATACATACATACATACATACAAACATACATACATACATACATACATACATACATACATACATACATACATACATCACACACACACAAACACACATACATACATACATACATTAGTCGTGGTGTGTTGAGGAGAATGATAACGAGGACGCTTTTAGTCGTATATTATGTATTTGAACGCGTCGCATTGCTAGACAACTGATAGAACTTTTTCGTCTACTTATTATCACTCCCCTTCGCCCCTTCCACTTGTAGTGTGGCCCAAGGCCGAAGTACAATTAAAATGTTCAGAGTTCAGAGTTCAGAGAGTTCAGAGTTCTTCTCTTTCTCTCACATACACACAACAGAATCTCTCTCTCTCCCTCCCTCCCTAAATCTCTCTTTCTATTTCACACACACACACAAACACACACATAAAAACACACAGATACAAACACACAGATACAAACGCACACACATACAAACACATACATACAAACACACAGACAGACACACACATACAAACACACACATATCCAAACACACACACATAAGCACACACACATAAGCACACACACATAAGCACACACACACACACACACACACACACACACACACACACACACACACACACACACACACACACACACACACACACACACACACAGCGTTGTGGATTTCACTTACGATCTGATGGTGCAGGTTGGAGCCACCACTGGGATTCCCGTTCAGGGGCATTTTTCCCTGGAGCTAACAGCAGTGCCGACTCCATTTCCCCAAAAGTCCTTTGGATGAGACTATAAACCATGGTCCCTTGTGCAAACGCACATAGAGCATCTACCACACACGTTAAAACCTGATTTGCCTTTGGGAAAGTAGACCACACTATGCTAGTGAGGGCGGATGACAAAATCTACAAAATCGCATGCGTACGGGGACTGGAAGTTTAAAAAAGCATATGAGTGCTTATTCCTTTATCCCCAACATGAAAGAATAAATAAAAAAAAATCAAGCACACACACAATCTCTCTCTCTCTCTCTCTCTCTCTCTCTCTCTCTCTCTCTCTCTCTCTCTCTCTCTCTCTCTCTCTCTCTCTCTCTCTCTCTCTCTCTCTTATCCTCGATATAAAAGAAATGAATAAAATAAATCAATCTATCTTTCTAACATAGCATTGCTTGCTTTCTTTGAATGATTACTTCATTCTTCTTTGATATCATTTGATCACTTTTGTTCCTTGAGGGCTGAATGAAAAATGCTCTTTGCCTCTCTCTCTCTCTCTCTCTCTCTCTCCTCTCTCTCTCTCTCTCTCTCTCTCTCTCTCTCTCTCTCTGTCCATTTCCCTCTCCCTCTCTCTCCCCCTTTCTCTATCTCATATGGTTGCTTTTGTTTTCTTGTATGATTAATTTCATTTTCTTTGATGTTATTTGATCATTTCCCTTGAGGGCTGCGTGAAAAATGTTATTTGCTTCTTGCTTTTCCTCGATAAGATAATTTTTTTTGCTCTCCCTTTCTTACACTCCCACATATCCACCCACAAATACACACACACACATGCGCGCGCACACATACACACACACGCACACACATACACACTCACACACACACGCGCGCACACACACACACAGACCTCCCCCCCCCCCCCCACACACAAACACACACGCGCACACACACAGACCCAACCTGAACCCTTCTCCCCATACTACCTACAGTCTGTGCTGATGCTGAAGCAGAGGAGACCAGGCAAGGAGTGGAAACTGGAAAACTGGGTCAGCACACTCAGCACTGTCATCAGCAGCTGGTCGATACGCTCTGCTGAACACCACCTCTCTCCATGTCAACATCATACCCCCACCCCTTCCCTTCCTGCTTACCACACACTCAAAAGGGGAAAAAAATGAAGAAAAACAACCAAGAAAAAAACAAGAAAAAGAACTAAGGTCTGGATGTTACCTGGACCGAGTTGGCAGATTTACATTGAAATCTCTGGCATTCTTTGACAAGAACATTCAGTTCAATTAAAGACTTTATCATCTCTCAAACAGAGACATTGTTGTGAGTTACAAGCCTATATATTGAGAAAGTAAGTAAAATTGTTGATTCAGGTTTGTCTTTGGAAAAGAGAGAGAGAGAGAGAGAGAGAGAGAGAGAGAGAGAGAGAGAAGAGGAGAGAGAGAGAGAGAGAGAGAGAGAGAGAGAGAGAGAGAGAGAGAGAGAGGGGGGAGGGGGGGGGGGAGGGAGAGAGAGAGAAGCAGAGAGAGGGTACAGAGACAGAAAGATACAGAGAGATATCTAAATAATGTGGTTCTGTTAAGACCAGGCCATTAATAACTTTTCCTCTGTGTCTCTCTGTTTCTTTGTCCTCTATTTGCATGTATCCCCCCCCCCTCTCTCTCTCTCTCTCTCTCCTTGCTGGCTGTGGCTGGCTTTTATGACCCCTTCCCCCACCTTCTCTCTCTTTTATAAAAAGCCCCTCCCCCCTCCTCTCATCTCTATGTAGAAGATGACGTGATTTGCCTCTCCTTCATTTAAAGGCAGACAGTGCTCTGGCCATCTGGCCCAAACACCAGGCTGGCTGGAGGCACTGCTGTCTGTTCTCCTGTCGGCAGTCTGGCCACTAGCATCTTAGGGTCTCTGCGCCACTAACCCTCGAAGGTTCGAAGGATATAAAGTGTGTGTGTGTGTGTGTGTGAGTGTGTGCGCGCGCATGCGTGCATGCGTGCACATGTGTATGCGTGTGTGTGTGTGTGTGGGGTATCCGTGCATGTGTGCGTGCGTGCATATGTGTGTGCGTGTGTGTGTGTGGGGGGTGTATCCGTGCATGTGTGCATGTGTGCGTGCATGTGTATGTGTGTGTGGGGCAGAGATGCATAGATTGGTGCATGAATAAAACATGTTGTGTCCAGATTGCTCCTCTCTCTGGTCCAGTGTGTGTGTGTGTGTGTGTGTGTGTGTGTGTGTGTGTGTGTGTGTGTGTGTGTGTGTGTGTGTGTGTGTGTGTGTGTGTGTGTGTGTTTTAGCCTGTCTGGCTGCCTTCTATTATCATATTTCTCTGTTTGACTGTTTGTGCATCACTCTGTCTCTTTCTCACTGCCTTCGTTTGAAATAAACTTTTCCCAGTTTCTCGTCTTTCTTGCCTTCCCCCCAAGAATGTGTACAAGCAAATACATACATATACATAGTGATCACACATGCACACACACACACACACACACACACACACACACACACACACACACACACACACACACACACACACACACACACACACACACACACACACTCCTTCGGATGAGACTATAAACAAAGATCCCGTGTGCAAACGCATGCAGAAAATATTGTGCACATGTTAAAACCAGTTCTGCTTTTTGAAAGAGTAGACCGTTGTATACGGATGATAATGGATGACAAAATTTACAAAACAGCATACACAAGGACACTGGATGTAAGAAAAACACATGATGTTTATTCCGTTATTCTCAAAAAATAAAAAAAGAATAATTAAATGATCAAAATGCCCCCGTGGGACTCCCGGGGAATGCTTGCAAAGCGAGCATTACAAGAATAGGGTCCCTGCCCGCCAGCCAGGCATGTCGTAAGAGGCGACTAAGGTGGCACCACTCCCCCAGGTAGGGGGTTGGACACAGGGCTAACAACCCCGTTCTGTAAAAAAAGATTGTTACAGAAACAGCAACAAAGAAATTCAACACTACTGGGTGCGACGGGCTTCCAGAGTCATCGAAAGATACTCGTATGAATGGCAGTGGTGAAAGCCGAGAGGAAGCCACTGACGGGAAGATGGAAGTCTTGAGCACCAAAACCAAAACCAGAATAGGATTCTGGAATGTTAGAACGATGTACGAGACAGGAAAACTGGCGCAAGTTACAGCAGAAATGAAACGCAACAACCTACACATCCTAGGAGTCAGCGAGAGCCGATGGACAGGATCAGGCAGATGCAAAACCAACACAGGAGAGACAGTGCTGTACAGCGGCAGAAGGGACAACCAGCACCGCGAAGGAGTAGCCATCATCATGAAGAAAGGAATAGAGAAGTGCCTGATGGAGTGGAAACCTATCAACAACAGGTTGATGAAGATAAGAATGAAGGGGAGACACATTAACACCACTATCATCCAATGCTATGCACCAACTAACGACAGTGCAGAAGAAGACAAAGACGAATTCTATGCACAACTACAAGCAGAACTGGAAGATATCCCAAGCCATGACATGAAGATTGTAATGGGCGACCTGAACGCAAAAGTTGGAAATAACAACATAGGCCAAAAAAGAGCCATGGGAAAGGAAGGATGTGGCACCATGAATGACAACGGAGAGAGACTGGTGGAACTCTGCATGACAAACAGCCTCATTATTGGAGGGACACTGTTTACACACCCTGAAATCCACAAGCTTACCTGGTGCTCCCCCAATGGAAGAGACAAGAACCAGATCGACCACCTGATGATCAATGGGACATGGAGAAGATCGCTGCTAGATGTAAGAGTAAAGAGGGGAGCTGATGTTGGCAGTGACCACCACCTTGTCACTGCCATCCTCAAAGTAAAGCTGAAGAAAAATATATCTAGGAAACTGAGACAACAACAGTTTGATGTGGAGAAGCTACGTGACACCAAAGCAAAGAGTGCTTTCATCCTTCAGCTGAAAAACAAGTTCCAAGCACTGGTGGATGCTGAAAATTACGCACAACCAGACATGACTGGTATTAACACCATGTGGGAACAAGTCAAAACAGCCTACACACAAGCCAGCGAAACATGCTTAGGACAGAGACAGAGGAAGAGGAAAAAGTGGATCACAACAGACACCTGGCAGGCCATTGAGAACAGGAGAGAACTGAAGAAGAAAATTTTGGAAACCAAGTCCGAGAGAATAAGAGAGGGGTTCAAACAACAGTATAGAGAGGCAGACCAAACTGTGAAGAAGATGGCAAGAGCAGACAAACGAGCCTACTTGGATGATATTGCAAGCCAAGCAGAAGAGGCCGCCGCCAAAGGAGAACAAGGACAGGTGTTTAAGATCACCAAAATTGTCAGTGGCAAATACCGGGGAAACACCGAGACGCCGATTGAAGACAAACAGGGCCGACTCCTTACCACAGAAGCTGAACAAGATGCTAGATGGGCAGAACATTTCAACGAAGTTCTCAACAGACCGCCACCAACTGAAGAGGCGGATGTACAAGACCCTGATGCCGACCTCAGTGTTAACACCACTCCACCAGAGAAGAAAGAAATTATAACAGCCATCAGATCTCTCAAGAACGGAAAAGCCCCTGGCCAGGACAACCTAAATGCAGAGCTCTTCAAAGCAGACACAGAGTTTGCAGCCACGGTTCTACAACCACTCTTTACTGCTATATGGGAGGAGAAACAGCTACCAGAAGACTGGACAAAAGGAGTCATCGTGAAGATCCCAAAGAAAGGAGCCCTGAGCAACTGTAACAATTGGAGAGGAATCACTCTGCTATCTATTCCCAGCAAGATCCTAGCAAAAATAATAATTAAACGAATCTCAGAAGCAGTGGACCAACAACTCAGAAAAGAACAGGCAGGTTTTCGACCAGGAAGAGGATGCACAGATCAGATCTTTACCCTGCGCAACATCATCGAACAGTGCACGGAATGGCAGAGACAGCTGTACATCAACTTTGTAGACTTTGAGAAAGCCTTTGACAGCATACATCGAAAAAGTCTATGGTGCATACTCCGAGCATATGGAATACCGCAGGAGATTGTACAAGTCATTAAGAGCTTCTACAAAAACTTCACATGCAGAGTAGGAAACAGTGAAACCAGCTTCAGTGTAAAGACCGGCGTCAGACAAGGCTGCCCCATGTCGGCACTGCTCTTCAACCTGACAATCGACTGGGTGATGAGACAGACAACAGCTGACCAGCCGCGGGGCATCAGATGGACCCCTTTCACAACACTTGAAGATCTAGATTTTGCTGACGATCTGGCACTGCTCTCACACACCCACCATCATATCCAGGAGAAGACATCCCGTCTCAACACTTTTGCCCAACAAGTAGGCCTGAAAATCAGCCAGAAGAAGACAGAGGTGATGATGCTAAACGTTCAGAATCCCTCTCCTGTCACAGTGAACGGAGAAGATCTGCCAACAACTGAAGAGTTCACATACCTTGGGAGTATTGTCAGGCATGATGGCGGAGCAAGCAGTGACATCAAAAACCGCATCAACAAAGCAAGAGCTGCTTACAGAAATCTGAACAATGTGTGGAAGTCATCCCAA
>CM060317.1:43187048-43189548 GCA_030674155.1 Stramonita haemastoma | reverse complement strand
ATTGGGGATGAACATGAACCATTTCATGTTTACAAATGATAGTCTATTCCCATCTATTTGTCTTCATGTTTCTGGAGGCTTTAAATCAAAGAGATTTTTCCCTGTTCACTATTGCATAATACATAAAGATCAGTCTGTCTGTCTGTGCCTCTGCCTGTCTGTCTGTCTCTGTCTCTCTTTGTCTCTGTCTCTATCTCTGTCTCTCTCTGTCTCTCTCTGTCTGTCTGTGTCTCTCTTAGTCTCTGTCTCTATCTCTGTCTCTCTATGTCTCTCTGTCTGTCTGTCTGTGTCTCTCTTAGTCTCTGCCTCTATCTCTGTCTCTGCCTCTGTCTCTCTTCTCTGTCTGTCTGTCTGTCTCTTTTCTCTCACACACGCAATCACACAGGTACTGCTTCTCTACCACCACTGAATTTAATGAAGATTGTTGATTGATGACCTCTCTTTTTCCTAATCCCACCCACTCGACCCCCTGTTGTGCATGCACGCACGCCATGTGTGTTTCTACCGTGTTGTTGTATTGCATTATTTATTTTCTTTTGGAATAATCGTTTTTGTATTGCGTCGTGTTCCACTGTAGCGCTTTCCCTTCCACTGTTTTTATAACTTCTATTGATAGTGATTTGTCTCTCTGAATATTCTTTTTTGTATCTCTTCTGATTGCTTTTTTCTGATTTTTTTTTAGGTTTGTTTAGGTGAAGTGTGGATCAGTGGTCTAGAGGTAATGTGCCTGCCTAGAAAGTGAAAAGTCCGGGTAGGAAGTGTGCGGTGGTTCGAATCCTGTTTGGACCCAAAACTTTCCCCCCATCCATTAGACCATGAGTGGTGGTCTGGGTACTAGTCTTTCGGATGAGACGATAAACCGAGGTCCCATGTATTACACAAAAATATAAAGCGCACGTAAACAAACCCACAGCAACAAGACAGTTGTTCCTGGCAAAACCATTAGAAAAAAAGCCGCTCTGATAAGGAAACAAATTCAGTTGTAGACATGAAAAAAAATGGGTGGCGCTGCTCTTGTGGCGACGCGCTCTCCCCGGGGAGAGCAGCCCGATTTTTACGCACAGAAATCTGCCGTGACTTAAAGTGGTGTAAAATGTAAAAATGTCAAAAATGTAAGTAAGGCAAGACAGGTCAGGCCCTAGCGTGAGAAACGTGGACATTGTCTTCTGCAGGCTTCAGTGGATAGACTGTATGCTACCTCCAGTCCTGGCTCTCTGGACCCTAAAGACTTTTTAAAATGACTTTTTATGGTCCTTAAAGACTTCTTTTAAAATGACTTTTAATGGCCCTTAAAGACTTCTTTTGAAATGACTTCTCCGGCCCCTTAAAGACTTCTTTTAAAATGACTTTTAATGGCCCTTAAAGACTTCTTTTGAAATGACTTCTCCGGCCCCTTAAAGACCTCTTATAAAATGACTTTTAATGGCCCTTAAAGACTTCATTTTTAATGACTTTTTATGGTCCTTAAAGACATCTTTTTCAATGACTTTTAATGGCCCTTAAAGACTTCTTTTTCAATGACTTTTTATGGTCCTTAAAGACTCCTTTTGAAATGACTTCTCCGGCCCCTTAAAGACTTCTTTTGAAATGGCTTTTCTGACCCCTGAAGACTTTTTTTTTTAATGACATCTTCGGCCCCTACATACTTTTTCAATTATTTTTCCGGCCCCTAAAACCTTTTTGAAATGACTTCTATGGATCCTAGAGGCTTCTTTTAAAATGACTTTTATGGCCCCGTAATGTCTCTTTTGAAGTGACTTCTAAGGCCCCTAAACATTTTCTTTCGAAATAACTTCTCTTCATAGAAACTTCTCCAGAAATGAATTACCTTTACTAAAATGGGCTTTTTGCGCATGTGTGAACTGTGACTGTAGAATTTGGTCCACAGGAAATGACACGCAACATGTTCTGCGCATGTGTGAGCGATAAAAAGAACATAAATTATTCATTGGCAATTGTTCTTATTCATAGACATTGCGTCGCCGCTTAGGAATAAAAGGTTTGTGAGAGGGAGGGAGGGAGGGAGGGGGGGAGAGGAGAAGAGAGAGAGAGAGAGAGAGAGAGAGAGAGAGAGAGAGAGAGAGAGAGAGAGAGAGAGAGAGAGAGAGAGAGAGAGAGAGAGAGAGAGAGAGAGAGAGGAAACCTTCTTGTTAGACAGAATGACAAATACATAGATGATACATGGACACTTAAAATAATAGTAAAGACAGAAACAACAGTGTGTGTGTGTGTGTGTGTGTGTGTGTGTGTGTGTGTGTGTGTGTGTGTGTGTGTGTGTGTGTGTGTGTGTGTGCGTGCGTTTTCTGTCTGTTCCTGCCATACTATAAAATATTATTCTGGTCCTCAAGACACTAAGTCTCAGTCAGACCCAGACTGATTACACACAACAAATGCTGTGAGATTTGAGGCCGCTAGCACTTTTTTTAAAAACATCTCATTTAAACATGTTTTTTGTGAGGGTCTTTCACTACACAGATATTGTTCTGCTAAGATATAATTA
>CM060317.1:43177048-43182048 GCA_030674155.1 Stramonita haemastoma | reverse complement strand
ATGTGGTGTGTCGTAACGTGGTGTGTTGTGTTGTGTTATGGTGTGGTGTGGTATGGTGTGGTATGGTGTGGTGTGGTGTGGTGTGGTATGGTATGGTATGGTGTGGTGTGGTGTGGTGTGGTGTGTTGCGGTGAGGTGTAGTGTGTTGTATTGTGGTGTCGTATGCTATGTTGTGGTGTGATGTGCTATGTTGTGGTGTGGTGTGCTATGTTGTGATGGGGTGTGCTATGTTGTGGTGGGGTGTGCTATGTTGTGGTATGGTGTGCTATGTTGTGGTATGGTGTGCTATGTTGTGGTATGGTGTGCTATGTTGTGGTATGGTGTGCTATGTTGTGGTGTGGTGTGCTATGTTGTGGTGTGGTGTGGTGTGCTATGCTGTGGTGTGGTGTGCTATGCTGTGGTGTGGTGTGCTTTGCTGTGGTGTGGTGTGCTATGCTGTGGTGTGGTGTGCTATGCTGTGGTGTGGTGTGCTATGCTGTGGTGTGGTGTGCTATGTTGTGGTGTGGTGTGCTATGTTGTGGTGTGGTGTGCTATGTTGTTGGTGTGGTGTGCTATGTTGTGGTGTGGTGTGCTATGTTGTGGTGTGGTGTGTCTATGTTGTGGTGTGGTGTGCTATGTTGTGGTGTGGTGTGCTATGTTTGTGGTGTGGTGTGCTATGTTGTGGTGTGGTGTGCTATGTTGTGTGTGGTGTGTTGTTGTGGTGTGGTGTGCTATGTTGTGACGTGGGTGAACGCACGCAGAACATTTTCCACACATGTTAAATCCTGTTCCGCTTTTCGTAAGAATAGGCCTTGGGTGCCGGTGGGAACAGATGACAAGATTTGCAGAACTGCATACACACGGGAACTGGATGTAAAAAAGCACATGAGTGCTTATTCCATTATCCTCGACATAAAAGAATAAATAAATAAAATAAAGCTAAACGTTGATTGGCTGGGGGATGCCAATTGTTCGTTTGAAATTACAGTTCCAAACAGTCAGATTGACCATGACTGATAGACAGAAACAGAGAAGAGAGAGAGAGAGAGAGAGAGAGAGAGAGAGAGAGAGAGAGAGAGAGAAGAGAGAGAGAGAGAGAGAGAGAGAGAGAGAGAGAGAGAGAGAGAGAGAGAGAGAGGAGAGAGAGAGAGAGACAGACAGACACACAGACACACAGACACACAGACACACAGACAGACAGACGGGCAAAGATAAAAACATACAAACAGACAGAAAGACAGACACACAGACAAAAAAATCCTGAACACCGCTTCATCAAAACAAGCAAGGATAAAGATAAAATGACGCCAAAAACGTTTCTAAAAAAAAAGAGGAAAGAGAACAATAAAAAGCAGACAAAATATTAAAAAACCCTAGCAGCACCAGCAGCAGCACCAGCAACAACAACAGCAGCAACAGTAGCAACAGCAGCAGCAAGACGCCCCCCCCCCCCCCCACACACACACACATCTACTCTCCCCAGCAGCGCCAAGACCCACTGCTAGGGACACAGGCCCCCACTAGGAGGCAGGTCCCGGAGACTTGACAGCAATCCAACTTCCTGATCCCCTGATGATACACCAGCCACAGACTGTTACGTATCCTACATTGATTTTCCCCCAACAGACAGACAGACAGGCAGACAAGCAGGCAGGCAGGCAAGCAGACAGACAGAAAGACAGACAGACAGACAGACAGACAGACAGACAGACAGACAGACACAGACAGATAGAGACAGAGAGACAAAATCAAAGAGACACAAGGAGAGGGGAGGGGGCAGGGATGAGGAGAGCTGGATAGACAGAGAAATAAGAAAGAAAGATAGACAGACAGACAATTAAAGACAGATAGACACAGAAACTGAAACAGTACAGTACAGACATACATACAGACAGAGACAGAAAAAGAGAGACAGACACTACATAAATGAAATTGTTTGGGGAGAAATGGAAAGAAGAGAAAGAAGAAATAAGAAAGAAAAAAGAAAGAAAAGAAGAGAGAGAGAGAGAGAGAGAGAGAGAGAGAGAGAGAGAGAGAGAGAGAGAGAGAGAGAGAGAGGAGAGAGAGAGAGAGAGAAGAACCTATTGGAACTTGAACACTGACAGAGACAGACAGACAGACATGTATACACACAGAAGGGCCTTCTTCAATTCCGGATCAGACAGACAAACGCTGAAACAAATACGTGACAATTTCAATTTGAAAACCCTGAATAGAATGAGACGGAGAATGATAAGGCACAAATTAACAGGTCCCCTTCAATTCGAAAACTGAAAGAGATAAATTAATGAGTACAGTCAAAGAGTGGCCGATTTCAACTGAAAATAACAACAAAAATAACACACACAAAAAAGACCCCAACAAAACACAACAACAAAATCAGCAAAACCACCATCACTCCAAAAAAGAACCCACAACAGTTAAGGTGATAGAGAAAAGAACATAGATAACAAAAAACCGAAGGTAAACAAAAACAGAGAAAACAGAAGTGTATAGATACAGTCTGTAAGGCCTGGTTGAAAGAAGAAAGATATAGATATATGCTGTCACACCAGCAAACCTAAACCACATCAGTCATAAACAACATGTATTTATGGCTGCCCTCAATGAAGCAAAGGCAGCGCGTGGCAGAACTGTCCATGTAACAACCTTGAATGCATTACTTTTTTTTTCAGTGTGATGGATGAAAGACAAGCTGTTTTGGCAGAAGCAGAAAAAACCAAACTGAACTGTGATGTGTGGTGACATAAAATGCTTTTAACCTGTCAGTAAAACTACAGACTCCTACCTCATTAGCACTGAATACTGTACTGATTTTTCTATCAGGGTGGCTGTAGACGTTACCGCTGTGACTTCACGCAAAGCAGAAAAGAACTGAATGCACAGACTAAAGGTAAAGGTAACAGGTAAAAGTGTTTCCCTAACCTATGCCGCCGTTGGGGGCGAACGAGGGAACTGTTCAGAAGCCAAGACGCAACGAACGGTCACCCATCCACTTTGTAAACACGCTCAATGCTGCTTAACTCTAGCTTAGGGAAGCGCACAAGAATTGCTTAAAAAAAAAAGACAAATTCTTTGTCGGTTTTCCAGGGCTAGCAGATGTTGACATCCTCTGCCATCCTTCGCACAGCAGCCCAAAGGCCTGCTACAGTACCACAAGATTTGGGGAAGTTAGCTCAAGTCAACCTTTTTTAAACGCCATAGAATTTCTAAAAGTTACCTTAACTCAAACTTTTTTAAAACATGACAGAAATTTTAGAAATAATCTAAATTCAATATTTTTTCTTAAGCTATCTAAAATGAAACTTGTCCTTTCTCCAAGTCTCTCTCATGTCTACATTTCCTTGTAGCATTCCTCGAACTGGCCGAGAATAGCATTTCTTTTCTAAAACGACTTTTTCCCAGAGTTTTGTAAACCCCAGTTTCTTGTCATTTCTTTTACATTCCAAAGACCTACATTTCCTTCTCTCCACAAGCGGAAACAGTATGGGGGAGGTGTGGGGGGAAAGGAAAGGGGGGAGGGGGGAGTCGTGATGATGCAAGTAACACAAATTTGTTTACAGACAGTTCTACTTTTTTCCTTCTGACCTGCTTATTTCGATGCTGACAGGGTTCCATAGACGGGGCACACCTATGCATGCATTTAAAGAGGCTGAAATAACAGGCAGGAAAGGGAATTGACAGGTAACAGAGAAAGGGGGGGGGATAGGAAAATTGACAGGTAAAGGGGAAGGGGAGAGGGACGGACAGAGGCAGGGAGGAAGAGGGCTGGCAGGTATCTGGAAGCGGAAGGAGGGAGGAAAAGGATTGACAGGTAACAGAGAGTTGAAAGAGGGCTATAAGAAGATTGACAGGAAGAGCAAAGACGGAGGGAAGGAAATAGGACGGTAAGAAGATTCACATATAAGGGAGGAACTGTCTGGCTTCACTCCTCACAAAACTCCACTGACAGTGGCAGAGCAAATATATGACTGACGGTCGTGTCGAACCAAGGCGAACGACAATACAGTTCTATTAAAAAGTTTCATTTTTGCTTTTTTAAAAAGCCTTTACATGACAGTTACGTATTTGCCATGCTTTACTTTGCCTCCCCCCCCCCCCCACCCCTCCTCAAGAAAAAGAAAGAAAGAAAGAAAGAAAGAAAAAGAAAGAAAGAAAGAAAAGAAAGAAAGGGCAAATACAACTGTGAGCAATAGCCTACAGAGAGAATCCATCATTCCACTTTACACACAACGCTCAATCATCCCCTAAAGAAACACCCACAAACATGTGCATCGTTCATATTGCACTAATGCGAATTAGATTACCTAATTTCGTCTTTTCTATTTTTTGCACATTCAACAAATTTCGCTAATGACTCAATCAGTTCTTCGTTATCTGAGAGTGAAGCCCAAACACCCCGCCCCCTGCTTGTTAAGCCATATTTAATTCGAAAAACAGGCACTTCCATTGCAGCTAATAACATGCGTCTATATTGTGCAACAAAATGTTCTCGCAATCAATACTGCATCTGTAGAAATGGCATGTAGATTCTGCAGAGCCTTGGGGTTAAAACCACCTGTTTCTGGGATTAAATCCAAACACTTTCCATGGAAGGTGAGCCTAGTCTTCCATCTACTAGGAATTAGCAACACGGCAATGCAGTTTTTAATCTGAACACGCTTCTGCATAGAAAGGAAAAACATGCGTATATTTAGCTCTGCTTTCTGTGTCCGAATGCCTTCTGAAGTCTGAACTCACTCACACACCCCACACACACACACACACTCTCTCTCTCCTCTCTCTCTCTCTCTCTCTCTCTCTCTCTCTCTCTCTCTCTCTCTCTCTCTCTCTCTCTCTCTCTCTCTCTTTCTCTGGTTTCTGTGTGTGTGTTGTGTGTGTGTGTGTGTGAGTGTGTGTGTGTGTGTGTGAGTGTGTGAGTGTGAGGGGTGTGAGTGTGAGGAGGGTTGTGGTGAGAGATAGAGAGAGAGGAGAGAGAGAGATGAGAGGAGAGAGAGAGAGAGAGAGAGAGAGAGAGAGAG
>CM060317.1:43152048-43172048 GCA_030674155.1 Stramonita haemastoma | reverse complement strand
CTCTTTACGCTTAGAGTTTCTTGTTGTTCTCCCTCAGACTGAAGGAATCCCCTCCATCCGTAGCGGCTGTCTGTCTGTCTGTCTGTCTGTCTGTCTGTCTGTCTGTCTGTCTGTCTGTGTCAGTCTGTCTGTCTGTCAGTCTGCATGTATGTATGCATATAATTTATATGTCTGTATGTGTGTATGTCTGTATGCCTGTAATAAATTATATATGTCTCCCATTGTTTGTAGCTATGTGCGAGGATCATCAGTAAGAATATTGGCTCTGTTTATTGACAGATAATCTGCCCCAACATTTTTCTCGTCCCCATTATATTTGTGGTTTTTATTTTTTTTGTTCTACTTTCTTGATTCACATTATCCTATCTTTGAAACGTACTGTTGATTGAAAAATTGGCAAAGTACATAGCTATTCATTCATTTTATATATTTTTCTCTAACATTACTACCACCTTTCTTCTTCTTCTTCTTCTTCTTCTTCTTCTTCTTCTTCTTCTCTCCTCCTCCTCCTCCTCTCCTCCTCCTCCTCCTCCTCCTCCTCCTTCTTCTTCTTCTTCTTCTTCTTCTTCTTCTTCTTCTTCTTCTTCTTCTCCTTCTTCTTCTCCTTCTTCGCAATTCTTCTTCTTCGCAATTCTTCTTCTTCTTCTTCGCAATTCTTCTTCTTCTTCTTCTTCTTCTTCTTCTTCTTCTTCTTCTTCTTCTTCTTTCGCAATTCTTCTTCTTCTTCGCAATTCTTCTTCTTCTTCGCAATTCTTCTCCTTCGCAATTCTTCTTGTTCTTGTTGTTGTTGTTCTTATTCTTCTTTTTCTTCTTCTTCTTCTCAATTCTTCTCCTTCGCAATTCTTCTTTTTCTCAATTCTTTTTCTTCGCCTTATTTTCTTCTTCGCAATTCTTCTTTTTCTTCTTCGCAATTCTTATTCTGCGCAATCTTTTTTCTTCTCAATTCTTCTTTGCAATTCTTTTTCTTCGCAATTCTTCTTCGTAATTCTTCTTCTTTCCCTCTGTCATTCGCTTTACACCATTAGATGTGTCTGGGGAAAATAATAGCATTTTCTTTCCAGCTCCTCTCGTGGGCCACACAGCTTGGTTTGAAGGATTGTCTCCGTCTGTTCTAACCTATAATGATTAAATGAAGTTTACTGTTCTCAAATATTTAGACAACCAGATTTTGTGTGTGTGTCCTTATAGACAAAACTTTAGTTGGATTATTTGTTGTCATGTTAGATTTCTAAAGGTGTGCGGTCTGTCAACACTGTTGAACAGCATTCTGTTTAAACCACAGGCATCCGTGCTTGCTCCTTTCCATCACATAGCAGGGTCTAACTCCATGAAGGGGATGACAGCCTAGGGTCTTTCACCAACCCTTGCCAGCACATAGCAGGCCTGCCTATATGAAAGCGATGAAAGCCCAAACGTCTTTAACTTTCACCATAGCAGAAAGACCAGCCTCAGTCACCATCCTGTGCAACAGCAGCATCTTCAGCAGCCGAGGCAACCATCGTGAATACTGCAGGAAAGGAACAGCACTTGTCTAAAATCACTTTTTAGTGGATAGACGTTAAAATGAAGACACACTTGGCGGCACAGCAGCAGCACTGCAGCAGCAACAGCAGCAGCAGCAGCAGCAGCAGCAGCAGCAGCAACAGCAGCAGCAGCAGCAGCAGCAGCAGCAACAGCGATACGGCAACATTTATAACAGCGGCGTCCATTGAAGTTCCAGCAGCCACAGTCATAATTTGCTTTGATCACCATTCCCCCCCCCCCCACCACCACCTCCCCTTCTCTTCCGCATCCCCAATGTTTCTTTTGTAAACTTTCCTCTTTCCTTTTTAAATACTCTGGTTACTGTTCTTTTCTTTTATTCTCACAATGGATTGTTATTTTTCTTTCTTTTTTATAACAACTATTTTTTTTTTTTTCGAATAATTTTGAGTGTCATACTTGACTTTCATTTGTTAGATGTAATGTTATCTAGCTCGACCAAATATTCTTGTAAGTTGTTTTTCTTGAGCTCCCTGGCTAAAACATTTCTAGATGAGCGCACAACTTTGCTTGCATTTCTGTGGACCCCGAACAACACATTTTCCTGAACAAAACAAATCGCTATCTCCGAGTTAAAAAAATCATCTGTCTTGTCAAGACTAACTGCGTGTGCAAGTGTGCGTGTGCGTGTGCTTGGTGCAAGCATAGGTGTGTGCATGTGCACCTGTATGCGCGCAAAATACTGTATGCAGACGAACAGAACCGTGTGTCTACACACTTTGCACAGTCTTGTTATGTTTTCGTTACTAGTGTGAATGAGATAACAGGAAGGCATTTAGAATGGTCTGACACTAGCGGTTCCTTTCTTTCTCTCTTTTTTTCAACTCTGCTTCCTCCTTTCTTTTTCTTCTTTCCTGTGTCTGTTGCAAAGCAGCCTCTCAAAATTGGATTGGCGGGAAAAAAAGACATGGCTGATGACGCTTTCATTACCCTTTGCAAAGACAAAAGGCAAGCCAAAGGCTGACAACAGCCACACTGCCATCAACACAAGTTGGGGATCGACAACACTCCTGTTTTCTGCCAGTCCTTCACCCAGCTTACATGGCTTTTGTCCCCCTACATCTTCTCCCAAACAGAAACAAAAGAAAAAAGGAGAGGGGGGATGGAGGAATAAAAGAGAAGACGCAGCAGCAGAAGCACTGTAATTCAATGGGAATTGGAACTTGCCAGGTCACGCTTTTCAAAGAACTGCTTCAGCAACAGAATGGAAACCCTGCGGTAAACTTCGGAAATTCAATAAACAGGATGGGATGACGAACACGAGGTAACGCTTCCCGACAAACACTGCTAGTTAATCTGACACAATAGAAACAAGCAGAAGAACTTTGGGGTGGTAGTGTGGATACCAGCACATCCATCGACCAGAAGTCGTGATAGTTGTATGCTGGTGGTACAGTTCTTAAACTGGATAGATCCGCTGGGACTCTAATGGAACCAACCCAAGACCAGTCGTGATCTTTATGTAAAGCACAGCCGAGTTCTGGAGTTATGGCAGAGCTGTCATGTTAGCTCTTAAAACATTAACAATAAATTGTAAAGTATCTATTTTGAAATAGAGTCCTAAGATTGAGAAGTATCTATTTAAAAAAGAACCCAAATGTTGAGAAGTATCGATATTTTCAAATAGAACCCCAAAATTGAGAAGTATCTATTTTAAACTAGAATTTTAATATTGAAAAGCATTTATCAAAATAAAAACCCCAATACTGAGAAGTTTCTATGTTGAAACAGAACCCAAAGATTTTAGAATAAAACCCAAAGATTGAGAAGTATTTATTTGAAAATAGAACCCAAATGTTGAGAAGTATCTATTTAAAGACAGAACATCAAGATGAAAACAATCCTTCATTGAATATTTTATCAGCTTGGCCCACCATGAGGGCTAATTCAGAGCAGACATTATTTAACAGAAAAAACAAATTGAATGGCAAATTTGAATGAACTCCTGTCATCTCCTGGGATATGGAGGAGTATTTAAACAATCCAACATACAAACAGACAAACAAACAAACAAACACAATCGAGACTGCATGCAGCATTCATTAATGATATTTCAACATACCATTCGAAAAGTAAAATGCTAATTCATCTCTGAAAAAGCTTTCTTCCAATTATTTTATACGTTATGATTTTGATAACACCAATACACTCAACATTTTCACAGTTTTTATTTTTGTTTCAAGAGAAGAAGCTGTCAATAATCTATATTTGGATGTTTAGCGTGATATTTTTGTGACTACAAGCTAGATTCTGTACAGGATGGAAAAGAAAAAGGATCTAAATTTCGTCACCAATGTCACGATTATCCCCTTCTATCCAGCAGATTTATTTCCATAATTTCTTCAATCCAAAGAAAAGAGTATTGACAGGTAGATTGCTATTGCATTGGTTGTGCAAATTAAACAGAAGCACATTAAGGTATCAAACCTCGATATTTTTTAAGAGAAATTGTTTTGATTATGTGGTGATTAGCACAGGCATCTGTGTTTACAAGTGTGCACCAGTCATAGATAAATAATACCTTATCACAACAGAGGCAATGCAGTATAGAACATAATAATTGACAAAGCAAAACATCAATCCATTGATACAAAAAGGACACAGCTAAACTCGTCTCTTCCAGCAATGTAGACATTGTGTTCAATGAATTATTACTTAACTGGACCATCATGAGTCTTCAATGAAATGCTATTGCCAATAACATGGACACTCCATTAGTTAAGCTGTCTGGTGGATGTGTGCAGACATAAATTCCCACTTCCTGTCTCTGGTGAAAACTAACGGTCGGAGCAGGGATGCCAGCCCTGTTACCTCATTGGGCAACTAACCTCAACGCGAACGTCACACGTTGTCTACAATATAACATCTTCTGTTCCGGCCAACCATTCCTATAAGACCCAAACCCCTGCAACGCCATCTAAGTTCACTGCCAACAGATATATATAATATATATATATATATATATATATATATATATATATATATATATATATATATATATATACCACACACACACAACCCCAACACAATATATAATTATATATATATATATATATATATATATAAATAATTATAAATTTATACCCAATTACCTTTCACACACCATGCAGCACTGACCTGAAGAAAAAAGCATCAAGCAAACAAGCAAAAAGACAGTGATTGACATGTGGAATTAACTTTCATTCCCTAAGGCTTACAGAATCAGACGCTTGAAGGACGGGTGCCCGTCCATAAAAGGCAAAAACAGTGTAAAAGAAAGATAACAACTTCTTTATGGTGATTATAATGTTAAAAAGATAAACCCTCTGGGCCAGTTTCAGTGGGGACGGATATGCTGCACCCACCGCTGTGTTACAAAGCTCATCATTTCACAGCTACAACAAAACACGGCAGGTCGTTCTCACGACAGCTGTGCAACAAAACAAACAGCAGACACCATACTGCCAGGCTTGCTCTCAACGCCACAAGGGTGTGAACCATTGAGTACAAAAAGGGTTAAATCCTGTCAGAAAGAAAATACCCACCCCCTCCCTCCAAAAAAAAAAGAAAAAAGAATAGTCCAGTATTTCCAGAAAAAGTCATTATACTGAAAGCATGGCTGGATTGGCCAGGGAAGAGGGGGGAGGGGGTTACCTGTCATGAACCAGGGATTTCGTCTGCTCCTGTTTTCTTTTTGTGTGTGTGTTCCTCGGCTACAGCTCCAAGATTCGCTAAAAGTGATATTTGCCTACACGACTTTGTCCCCGTCACAGGGTAGTGATTCCGACCTTGGGAATGGTGGCTTAACACGGCACCTGTATGCATGTATTTAAAAATAATGTCCTTCGTTTCTATCGGTACGAAATGGTCTACTCACCTGAAAGGTGGAACAGGTTTTTAGCGGGGGGTGGGGGGGGGGAGAGGGGGAGAGTCAGCACTGATGCTTACTCGAGGGGAAACCCCTAAAACGGGCACCTCCGTGGTTGCTGGATCACGACCTCAGCAGCCTAACTGCAAGGATGTCCCATCCCCCGCATGCCGGCTTGAAATACAAACATGTCCAAAGGTCAACAACAGATATATTGCAGTATTCAGCATAAACCAGTCACTATCAGCCAGACATCGGCATCTTTTAATCAAGAATGCGTGCTTTAGGTAAAGATGGACCCAAATCAACCCAAGCCAAAAGAAGAGCGATCAGTAAAATGATACAAGGACCAACAATGAAAGCCACTCCAGTAGTCTTTGTAGCCAGCAAGGGCACTTTGAATTCAGTTTAAACGAACGACATATCGTTACTTTGAACAAAGGAAGGCAGCATTAAACACGGGGAATCCAGCTTTTCACAAAAGGAACAATAAGACATTAAACACAGGGCACCCATCTGGAAATCAAGGCAATCCATCTGTAAACAAAGAAAATCCAGCTATAAAGATATATAAATCTGATAGTAAAGGCACAAAATCCGCCTGTAAACAAAGGGAATGCAGTTTAAACAATGAAATGTAGCTGTAGACAAGGGGAATCTGGTTTAAACATATTGGAACAAGCGCAAACTGCAAACAAAGAGAACCACCTGTAAACATCGGGAAATCAAGCTGTAAACCTAAGGGATCCGGTTGTAAACTTGGAGTCAGCCGTGAACGCGGGAAATCCAGAATAAAGCCAACACTGCCAGACATCAACACCGTGCATCCAGCTGTAAACCATGCGCATCCAGTTGTAAACCATGTGCATCCAGTTGTAAACCATGTGCATCCAGTTGTAAACCAGGCCTCCATCCGTATATGCAGAGGTGCCTGTAAAGACACCCAGTGGCCAACACAGGGCATCAGCTGAAAATACGGTGCATCTGGCTGTGCCCCTGTCGTCACTAGTGAACATAGCGTGTCAACCTGACAATACAGTTTTTCTATCATTAGTGAACATGGCGTGTCCGCCTGACAACATACACTTTTTTTATCAATAGTGAACATGGCGTGTCCGCCTGACAACATACTTTTTCTATCAATAGTGAACATGGCGTGTCCGCCTGACAACATACACTTTTTCTATCACTAGTGAACATGGCGTGTCCACCTGACAACATAGTTTTTCTATCAATAGTGAACATGGCGTGTCTACCCAACAATACAGTTTTTCTTTCACTAGTGAACACTAAGTGTCCTCCTGACAATAGATAAATGTCCTATCCATAGTGAACACTGAGTGTCCACCTGACAATATAATTATAGCACTCAAACACTGAAAACATCTGTTCGTCTATAAACATGTATTACTGCTTATTTCCTATTAGTTAACACCATGTCCGATTGTAATCACATCCTATCCAACTTAACTGCAAAACATCCTATCCTATCTACACCTTCATCCTCACCTCCACCAATCCCGTAGTCTTTGCAACCAGGTTCCTCCACTCCTAGTGTTTCTCAGCTTTAGCTAGACATTGATCCTATCTTATTCTATCCTATCCTATCCTATCCTATAGAATATAGAAAAAGAATGGGTGGCACTGCTCTTGTGGCTACACTCTCTCCCCGGGAAGAGCAACCCAAATTTCACACAGTCGTTCACTACAGCGGCCTCAATATGGCTGTAGTAGTTCACTACAGTGCAGACAGACAGAGCCATGTGGAGGGAAGGAGGGAGGGAGGGAGGGGCAGTACAGGGCAGGGGCATGGAGTGAGACCAGCAACATGGACAGGTGGGAGAGGATTCTGATGTCTGTTAAAACTGATCAGACACTGTTCAGATCAACACTAGGACATGCTTGTCTTTGGAACCAATAACCATTGAAGAATTTGACAGCCTTTTTGGTTTATATTGCCTCTGTACAAGTACCATGATCTTGAAACTGTCCATCCTCATTTGCAGCTTGCTATACTGATCACTAGCACTGATATATTTTTTCTAACACCCCCCCCCCCCCCCCCCACACACACACACACACAATTCCTGAAAACATGGTCAGACGCACTAACGACTTGCTTAAAGACTAATTCTGTGATTTTTATATTTTCATCAGAGCCAAATCAGGCATTATTCGTGATAATAATGAATATAATTACGAAATTACGGTCTGTTTCCTACCACCTGTGGTCATCATTGTTCCTTGTGGTGGGGGCTGCCGCAAAAACCCTGAGAAGCGAAACGAATAGTTATTTTATCATCTCAAATTTGCAATTAGTTTCATCCTTTTCATCTGAGCTTTAATTTTCAGCGAGGTGACAGCCCTGATAATGCCTCCATGTGGGACAGGCTAGAAGCGTCACGGTTGATTGCTGTTGTTTATTCCAAACGATTACCTGCCGAGGAAGCCAGCAGCTGCAGAGCGCGGGAAAGGGGAGGTCACTGGAGGAAGAGAAGGGAAGGGAGAGCACTACGGAAGTTGTAAGGGGAGCAAAGGTAAAAAGATGGAGGATGAAGCGACGTTGAATGATGCTCTAATGAGATGATTAATGACAGATCTGTTCGTTTTTACCTTCTCATAACCACCAAACACGTCCATTAATTGAGAGAGAGAGAGAGAGAGAGAGAGAGAGAGAGAGAGAGAGAGAGAGAGAGAGAGAGAGAGAGAGAGAGAGAGAGAGAGAGAGAGAGAGAGAGAGAGAGAGTGAGAGACCGACCGACCGACCGACCGACCGACCGACAGACAGACAGACAGACAGACAGACAGAGACAGAGATACAAAGATTGACAAAGACAGAGAGACAGACAGACAGACAAACAGACAAACAGAGCTAGATACAGAGAAAGAGAGAGATCAAATCAAATCACATCAAATTTTATTTCGAGGATAATGAATAAGCACCCATGTGCTTTTTTACATCCAGTTCCCATGCAGAGAGGGAGGGAGTGAGGGAGGGAGAGAGAGAGAGAGAGAGAGAGAGAGAGAGAGAGAGAGAGAGAGAGAGAGAGAGAGAGAGAGAGAGAGAGAGAGAGAGAGAGAGAGAGACAGACAGACAGACAGACAGACAGACAGACAGACAGACAGACAGACAGACAGACAGACAGACAGACAGACAGACAGGCAGCAGACAGACAGACAGACAGACAGACAGACAGGCAGGCAGACAGACAGACAAACAGACAGACAGACAGAGAAAGTCAAACAGACAGATAGACAGAGACAAAGAGATAGAAAAACAGAGACAGAACTCATCACTTTAATGATTAGGAAGTTCTGCCGGAATCGTGCATGGGAAAGAGGAAGGGAGCGGGATGAGTGGGGTGAGAGGGGCGGGGAGGGGGGGGGAACTCCTGCAATGACATGACACAAAGCAGGAATCGACTTCACACAAAGAAACAGGTTGATTAATGAACAAGCACATAATGCTGAGCATGAGGAGGGGAAAACATCGATGCTAACAGCGCACTGGACTCGAGCAAAACAGGGGGATGACAAAAAGGAACACATTTTATAAGTACACTGTCAACCTACACGTTGTCGTCTAGATCGTTAAAAAAAAACTCAGAGAGAGACAGAGACAGAGACAGACAGACTAGACAGACAGAGACAGAGAGAGGGGGGGGAGAGAGGGAGAGAGAGAAACAAAGAGACAGAGAACATCAGAGAAGAAACAGCAACTAGAACAAGACGAGTGAAAGCAAAGGTGGAAGGACGAGAACCAGAGATGTCTTTTATTAGCGGAGAAGCAACTGTACACCTGACTTTTACAGCCAGCCATCACGTACAGAGACGGAGTGTTCAGTCCACCCACCTCCTGCACTCTGCATCCACGGAGCACACAGAGCAAAGTAACTACCCTGCAATGATGGAGAGTGTAGACAGCTAAACCCCATAGGTTCAGGAGCCAATCACCCCATAAGTTCTGAAGTCAATCCAACCGTAGGTTCTGGAGCCAATCACACCATAGGTTCTGAAGCCAATCAACATAGGTTCTGAAGCCAATCAACCCATAGGTTCTGAAGCCATTCACCCCATAGGTTTTGAAGCCAATCACTCCATAGGTTATGGAGCCAATCACCCTAGAGGTTCTGAAGCCAATCAACGGAACAAAATACCCTGCAGTGATGGAGTGTGTCATCAGCTTAACTCCCAATACCCGGGAACCAATCTACAGAACAATAATATTGTATTATATTATTATTTCATTCTCCCTGCTTTATCATAACCTGCAACGATGGAGAGTCATCAGCTAAACCGCATAGGTTCTGGAACATAGGACAGACAGGGCAAAATACGCTATAGGGATTGAGAGTGTCATCAGCTAAACCCAACATAATCTGGAAACAAGACAGAATAAAATACGCTGTAGTCCTGGAGAGTGTAGAAAACTAAATCCCATAGGTTTTGTAGCTAGGACAGAATAAAACACACTGCAGTGATGGAGAGTATATTCAGCTAAACCCCATACACTCTGGAACCCCCCCCCCCCACACACACACACACACGCACACTATTTTGTCTCATATCACTTAATGTGAAAAGACGTTAAATTAAAGAAGAACACATGAAATAAACTACGCCGGAGAGTGTAGTCAGCCAAACCCCATACACTCTGGAACCAAGACAGAATAAACTAGCAAGCCGTGTATCGTAAGCTAAACCCCATAGGTTCTGGAACCAAGAGAAAACGAACCAAACTGCAGTGATGAATAGTATAGTCAGTTAAACCCCATACACTCTGGAACCTAGACAAGAATAAACTATGCTGTAATGGTGAAATGTTCAATCTGCCAGCTTTGTGAACTCTGAGCCAAGGCTGGCAGAACAAAGACAGAACACAGTAATGATAAAAATGAACGTTGTCACCCTTCCCCCTTTATTGTGAACCAGGGACGGTAGATATACAACAAAAGACTGAATACCGTAATGATAAAGGTTCAGTTAGCCACCCCCTCCTCCTCTACCCTGTGAACCAGGGCAGAACAAGAGACGAAACACTGTAATGATAAAACGAACCTTCAATCACCCCATCCCCCCCCCCCCCCCCCCCTCTTTTCCTGCCTGTGAACCAAGCAAGGAAAACCAAAGACAGATAATTATGATAAAAAGGAAAGTTGTCAGCCACCCCATTCCCTGTGAACCACGGCAGGCAGAACAACGAACAGTGCAGAAAGAAGCCATCAGATACAAGGAAGGAGGGGAGGGGGGGGGGGGTCCGCCAGGTTCAATGGCCTCCCATCACTCTACTTGCAGTGCCCCAACGGCTCCTAAACGAGGGTCAAGTTATTTCTTCTCCCCCGCCTTCTTCTTCATCTCCTTTTCCTCCTCCTCCTCCGTCTCCGCCCCACCCTCCTCCTCTTTATTATTTCAAGTCACAATTTTAATATAAACATATCATTACAAGAAACACATTTCAAACAAGCAGGCAAGCAGGCAGGCAGGCAAACATGCAGGCATGCGCGCGTGCGCGCGAGCACACACACACACACACAACACACACACACACACACACCACACACACACACACACACACCACACACCACACCTGACATGAGCAATGTCAGGGAAACAAGGATACCCCAAAAGTGTTGCCAGTTCCTGCATCACAGCAGTGAGGCTTCCTACCGCTGCTGGGAGTGCTTGCCCACCAAAAAGAACTGTCTGTCTGTTTGTCTGTCTGTCTGTCTGCCTGTCTACCTGCCTGTGTATCTGTTTGTCTATCTGCCTATGCGTCTGTCTGTCTGTCAATATGTCTGTCTATATGGCTCTGTCATAATATGTTTTCTGTGCGTGCGCGCGTGCGTGTATGCGGGCGCGTGCGAGCGTGCGCGCGTGCGTGTATGCGGGCGCGTGCGAGCGTGCGCGTGTGTGTGTGTGCGTGCGTGCGTGTGTATTTGTGTGTATGTATGTGTGTGTGTGTGTGTGAGTGCGCGCATGTGTGTGTGCGTGTGTGTGTATGTATGTGTGTGTGTGTTGTGTCCTATAAAATCATAGAAGTTTTCTTGCAATGGTACTTTTCTTTCGTTCCTTCTGTTTCTTTCTCTTTGACTTACTGCATTATAATAAATGTATCTGTCTTGACATGAATGTTCGGGTCAGTTGGGGATTATGTGTTTGTCGGAGAGATATCAAGGTATCCAGTAGGGGATTATGCGTTTGTTGAAAGTATACCTACCTCCTTTTTAAAAATCATAGGTTGAACTTTTATTTGTTGGTGATGGTGGTTTTTGGTTTTCTTTTGTTTTTGTTGTTAGTTTTTGTCGTTGATTTGCTATTCCCTACCAGGGCAAGGGCAGGATGAAAACAGTAATGTGAATACTTACCTGTTACCCTTGAAAAATAAAGATCATTCATTCATTCATTCATTCATTCATTCATTCATTCATTCATTCTTCTCTCTCTCTCTCTCTCTCTCTCTCTCTCTCTCTCTCTCTCTCTCTCTCTCTCTCTCTCTCTCTCTCTCTCTCTCTCTCTCTCTCTCTCTCTCTCTCTCTTTTATATATATATATATATTATATATATATATCTTTGGGGGGGGGGGGGGGGTTATTCCATAATCAGGGCAAGGGCCGGATGAAAAAAAGTATGTGAATGCTTATTATGTTACCCTTGGAAAATAAAGATTATTCATTCATTTTCATTCATTCGTTCATTCATTCATTCATTCATTCATTCATTCATTCATTCATTCATTCATTCATTCTCTCTCTCTCTCTCCTTCTCTCTCCCTCTCTCTCCCCACTTCTCTCCCTCTCCCCTCTCAGTTTGTCACTGGGGGTAAGTTGGTCAATGTATCACACAAACATACTCATCACAGGAGGCAGACAACGCTGATCGATGGAAAGAAGAACCTCTACCCCCCCTATCCACCCATCCCCCCTTCACCCTGCCATCCACCTCCACCACCACCACCACCACCTCCCCAAAATCAACCCCCTCCCCCACCCCCATTCCACACCCCAGGCAATCAGCCCGACAGACAGAATGACAGTTTCAATTTCGCCTTCTGCTGGAAAGTGCGAGAGAACAGGAAAAAACGAGGGGGGGGGGGGTTGGAGGGAAGGGGAAGGGGGGTGGAGGGAAAGAAAAATGAAAGGAGGGGAGGGGGACAGTGTAAAAAGGTGTGGTAAAGAATGTCAAGACAGTTTGGAAAGAGAGGAGGGGGTGTAATTATTGAGAAAGGAAAGAAAGAAAGGAAAGAGAGAAAGTAAGGAAGGAAAGAAGGCAGAAAAGCAGGAAAGTAGGATGGAGATAAAGAAGGAAGACATGATTTAAAGAAGAAAGAAGGAAAGAAACATAAGAAGGAAGAAAAAGAAAGAAAAGAAGAAAGAAAGAGAAGGAAGGGAGAAATGAAGAGAGGGATGAATGAAGGATAGAAGGAAAGAAAGAAAAAGAGGCAGGAAGGAACGCGGGATCATATGAAGGAAGAACGAAACTAGAAACAAGGAAACGAAAGACGTATAGAAGGAAGGGAGGGGAAAAAAAGAAAAAAAAGAAAGGAAGGAAAGGCAAAAGGAAGAACTCTCTCTCTCTCTCTCTCTCTCTCTCTCTCTCTCTCTCTCTCTCTCTCTCTCTCTCTCTCTCTCTCTCTCTCTCTCGACAAATTCTTACACTATTCATTTTCTATGACCCATTCATCATTCTATGAGACTTATTCTCTCCCTCCCTCATGCTGAAGTGTTGGGTGAGCACCCTCCCCACGCTCTGTTATCATCCTAACGAGGTGGTCAAGGTCTTCAGTCCATGCCCACTTCACAACTCCCCTCAGCTTATCTCCCGTGGTGGGACCCCTTGCCGAGTGGTTAGAACTAACAATTCGTGACCCTAGGCCGCTGGTTTGATTCTAAGGTGAGATGTCCGAGTGTGGAGATGTTTCATCCGGAGTTAAGTTAGTATTGGTACCGACTCTGTTCCTCTGTAAGTCCTTCCGATTCTTCTTCTTCTTCTTCTTCTTCGCAGGACGCTCAGACAGCAACTTTGGTTGTCTGTAAGATGAGCGAAAATGGGTCGCGCTACCGCTAAATGCCTGACAAGTCAGGCCAGCGAATAAGACTTACGTACAGGACAGACTTGCTATCTTTTAAGTCTTTCTGGAAAAAAAAGCAGGAGGATGGACCAGACAGGAAGAGAAAGAACAAAGCAGAAACAAAGAGAGGGACAGAAAAGAGGGAATTTCTGGTGCAAATTTTGCATGAGGTGGAGATGCTGTTTATACTGATAGGCCCCTGGTATCTCCACAGTAGAAGTCTTAGGGATGAGACTGTAAAGCGTGAGGTCCTGTGTACAAACACACTTAGCGTCCTGCACACACTTAAAAGAATCATATCTCTCCTTCGTTACAAAGTAAACCCTTCACGCAGTTAGCATTCACCATATTTTATTTGATTGACTTGTTCATCCCCTTCCCTGTGGAACTCTCATTAATTTAATAATCTGTTTGTGTTGTTTAGACAAACCACATCATTCATCACACACGTCTTTCTTAATGTTATTTTGGTCCCGTTTTGTGGGTCTTCTTTCCTCTTCCATTTCTCTTGTTTTCCTTCTTCTCGTTCCCCCTTTTCTTTTCTTAGAGTAATTGTCTTTTGTGGTCTTTTTGTCTTATATCTGTTCATGTCATTTTAATTATTGTTGTTACTGTTTTTATGTTGTTCACCGTGTTGCTGTTCGCACTTTATTTTCTTGACATTACCATGCTGTTACCGCTTTTTAATACATTTCTGTCTGTGAAGAGAGAGGGGCCGGCATTATGACATCCTGTCAAGAACGTGACAAGGTTTTAATCCCAAAATGGAAAAGGAACTTTTGTCTATCTCTCATTCTTCAGTTCCTCGCCGATTCTTTGACAAATACAAGTCCAGGTACAAAATACATTTTGAGCCTTAAGAAAAGATGCTGCATCAGAAAAAGAGAGAGAGAGAGAGAGAGAGAGAGAACTCGAACTCGAACTCGAACTCGAAATGTTTATTCATGAAAAAAGGCCACTGGCCCATACATGAAGGGGGTTGCCGAATAACGATAACGATAATTGCTTTAAGCTGACACACAACACCATTCCATGCCATGGAAACCACAGCATTGATTTGTAATGTACATCGAGACACGACACTCTTTACAGTCCGGATATGTTACGGCATTCCGAGCCTTTCTTTCGTCCAGTCATTGTCACTGGCCCTCCACCTATGCTAGCCAAGACAGCGATGTAATAGTTCTCTAAGTGTCGCCAAGTCCCTTGAAGCACACGAAAGGGTCTCCGTGTGTAGTGTGTTCTGGATTCGCTTCCCATTCCGCAAACTGGCGAGTTTGACACATTCCTCTTTTAACATGTTTTTCTCTTGCTGTTTGACAAACCAGTACACACATACTGGCTCAGTGTCTGGTTGGCATGCGAGCTGGATCACAATGTCATCTGATTCACACGTCACAATATCTTCACCATCTGAATGATGTAGGACAGATTTTCTAAAGTGTGTATTTCTTTGTCTGTCTCTCAGCCTTTTCTGTACTGATCTATCAGTTAGAGTAGCCACATACTGTTTGACATTTCCTTTGTCGAATGCACCAACAATATTATCATCGTTCACCTCAGGCTGCAAAACACCCATATCAGCACAGTCACTACAATCAGACATACACAGAGGTTCTAAATCAACTGATGATGGCAACTTAACTGATGTTTTTGTGTTGATGTCCTGTGTGTGTGCTGTTGGTAGGTCTACTCTATGCGTATCTGCGCATGCTGCATTCTGCTGTTCTACACTTTTGTCAGGTGGACTCGAGGCACTGAAGACACAGTCACTTTCACACACAACACTTGCCTGCTTCTCTTTATGCTTTCGAGCGCGTTCCAAATCCCTGCGGGTTTGGGAGTAGGATTTTTTCCTATAGTATTGTACTTGTGTGCTGTGATTCACTGTTGGATCCGCCATGTTGGTTGACACTGCTGTGTCCACTGGTTTAAGTCGCAAGACAAAAACCACGCTGTCCCCTTCTCCTGCCACTTTCCAGCTGGAGACTGCATTGTCAGTCAGCAGGGCGCCTAAGGTCCTCTCCACAGCCGCTGGAAGTCCAGTAACTGGCATTTTTGTATGAATTACGAGTTTTACTGTAGCTCAAAGAAAATGTACGCCCTGTCCCGAGAGAGAGAGAGGAGAGAGAGAGAGAGAGAGAGAGAGAGAGAGAGAGAGAGAGAGAGAGAGAGAGAGAGAGAGAGAGACAGAGACAGAGACAGAGACAGAGACAGAGAAACAGAGAGACACAGAGAGAGAGACACAGAGAGAGAGATAACGAGAGACTAGATAGAGATAGCGGAGATAAAAGGCCGCCTCTGATCCAGCAAATACTTGTGTCAATATTGGCACACATGGCCAGCTAAGTGCCATTGTCTTCTTCCATCGTCTGTGCCAGCAACAATTCATACAGAACGAGTTGTTCCATTGCACAGACAGACACTCGTCAACAATCAATGACACCTTGCTCATCAGCATTCAGCTCTTATTGCATGTACCACACGTCCACAGCAGCAAGCTGTGCCTCTTCTAAGGAGAGAGAGAGAGAGAGAGAGAGAGAGAGAGAGAGAGAGAGAGAGAGAGAGAGAGAGAGAGAGAGAGAGAGAGAGAGAGAGAGAGAGAGAGAGAGAGACAGACAGACAGACAGACAGACAGACAGACAGACAGACAGACAGACAGAGACAGACAGACAGACACAGAGACAGAGAGAAAGAGAGAGACAGAGAGACAGAGAGAGAGAGGAGAGACTTCAGACTTCAGACTTTTACTGTACAGTCTGGAGAGAGAGAGAGAAAGACAGACAGAGACAGAGACAGATAGAGACAGATAGAGAGAGACACACACAAAGAGAGAGGGACAGACACAGAGAGAGACAGAGATAGAGACAGAGAGACAGACACAGGGAGACAGAGAGACGGACAGACAGAAAGACAGAGAGAGGAAGACAAATCAACAGACAGACATTTGTCAACGAAACGATTACACTTTGTCAACATTCATCTCTCACGGCATGTGCTACACGCCCACAGCAACATGGTGTGCCTCTGGTAAGAGAGAGAGAAAGACAGATAGACAGACAGGCAGACTACAGAAAGACAGTCAGACATACAGAGAGACAGACAGACAGACAGACAGACACTCGTCAACAATCAATGACACCTTTCTTATGAGCATCCAGCTCTTACTGCATGTACCACACATCCACAGCAGCGTGATGTGCCTCTTGTATGAGTTGTGTGTGTGTGTGTGTGTGTGTGTGTGTGTGTGTGTGTGTGTGTGTGTGTGTGTGTGGTGTGTGTGTCAGAGAGAGAGACAGACAGACAGACAGACAAACGGACAGACAGACGGGCGATCAGACAGACAGACAGGGACACAAAGATGAAAACATTGCACAAATAGACAGATAGTTACATCGAGAAAGAAGAATAGAGAGAGGTGGTGGGAAGTGAGAGAGGGGGGAGAGAGAAAGAGAGAGAGCGAGAGAGAGAGAGAGAGAGAGAGAGAGAGAGAGAAGGGGGGGGGGGGGGGTTAGAGAGAGAAAAAGAGACAGACAGACAGACCTACAGACAGACAGACAGACAGAAACAGTGAAGATATCAAGACGGACACAAAAACAGACAGCTAGTCCTTGTTAACGAGCTCTTCCATTGCGCTGAACACCTTGCGCACAGTTTAAAAACGTGTTCCGCCTTTCGGAAGAGTCGATCATTTGGGTCGGTGAGAAGAGATGACAAAACTACAAGACTGCATAGACACAGGAACTAGATGTAAAACTAAGCACATGAATACTTATCCCATCATCCTTGATGTAAAAGAATAAGATAAAACTAAATAAATAAAAGGAAAAAAAAACAGACAGGCAGACAGACTGACAGACACTCAGACAGACAAGAAAACAGAAATACAGATGATGAGACAGACAGACAGAAAGACAGATGGTCAGACAGACAGAGAGAGACAGAAAGACAGATGATCAGACAGACAGAAAGAAAGACAGATGATAAGACAGACAGACAGAGAGAAAGACAGATGATAAGACAGACAGACAGAGAGAAAGACAGATAATAAGACAGACAGAGGGAGAGGGAAAGACAGAGACACAGAAAGACAGATGATCAGACAGACGGACAAACAGAAAAACAGACTATAAGACAGACAAAGACAGATGATGAGGCAGACAGAAAAAAGATGGTCAGACAGACAGAAAAAAAGACAGATGATGATGATGATGATGATGATGATGAGAGAGAGAGAGAGAGAGAGAGAGAGAGAGAGAGAGAGAGAGAGAGAGAGAGAGAGAGAGAGAGAGAGAGAGAGAGAGAGAGAGAGAGAGAGAGAGGGGCTATCAGACAGAAAAACAAAAACAACAAAAACAGACAAAAGGACAAAGCACGGGACAGAGCAGCCTGTTAGTGAGCAATGGCTGTGTCAATGTTTGGACCTTGGCCTGTTTGCCTCTCGCCTCTCTTTTATTGCTTCATTGGCTCCACGCCCTCCTTCCCTCCCTCCCTTCCTTTCTGCCTCTCTCCGAGACACTGGCAACAAACAAGATAAACAAACAACAAAAAAAACCCGAACTATTAGCAACCCCAGAGCCGTGCTTGTGCAACACTGTCCCTAACAGAAGACAACAGACACACGCTCTGAACTAGTCCTATTCATTTTGTGCAGACTAACAATGGTCTTCTTCTTCGGAATTTTTGTTCTTCTTGTTCTTGTTCTTCTTCTCTCCTCCTTCTTCTTCTTAATTCTTTTTCTTCTTCTTCGCAATTCGTTTTTTTTTTCTTCTTTGCAAGTTTCCTTCTTCTTCTTTGCAGTTCTTCATCTTCTTTGCAATTCTTGTTATTCTTTTTGTTGTTGTTGTTGTTGTTGTTGTTGTTGATGTTGTTGTTGTTGCTCTTGCTCTTGTTGTTGTTGTTGTTCTTCTTCTTCTTCTTCTTCTTCTTCAAATTCTTCAAATTCTTCTTCTTCAAATTCTTCTTTGCAATACTTCTTCGAAATTCTTCTTTGCAATTCTTTTTCGCAATTCTTCGTCTTCTTCGAACGCTCAAACAGGCAACTCATTGTTGTCTGTCACATGAGCGAAAGTACGTCGCGTTGCTGTTAAGTGCCTGACAAGTCAAGCCCCGCACATCAAACATATGCGTGGGAAAGAATTGTTATGTCTGAAGTCTCTTCAAAAAAAGGCAGAAAATGGACCTATATGGCAGAAAAAGGACAAGAAGGAGGTGACAGGATAAAAGGAACAAGACAGAAACAAAATCAGGGATAGAAAAGGGGGAACTCTAAGCACAGAATTTTCAGATGGTGGTAATTCTATTTATACTGACAGGCCTCCGGCACCTTCATGGAAAAATAATCTTCTGGGTCTCTGTGACACCCCACACCTCCACCCTATTCACAGTTTTTTTTTCCACACTGTTCAATGTGTTTCTTTTTCACACAGCTTCAATGTGTCTCTTTTTCACACAGTTTCAATGTGTCTCTTTTTCATGTGTCTCTTTATCACACAACTTCAATGTGTCTCTTTTTCACACAGCTTCAATGTGTCTCTTTTTCACACAGCTTCAATGTGTCTCTTTTTCATGTGTCTCTTTTTCACACAACTTCAATGTGTCTCTTTTTCACACAGCTTCAATGTATCTCTTTTTCACACAGCTTCAATGTATCTCTTTTTCACACAACTTCAATGTGTCTCTTTTTCATGTGTCTCTTTTTCACACAACTCCAATGTCTCTTTTTCACAGTTTCAATGTGTCTCTTTTTCACACAGCTTCAATGTATCTCTTTTTCACACAACTTCAATGTGTCTTTTTCACACAGCTTCAATGTGTCTCTTTTGTACACAGCGTCAATGTGTTCCTTTTTCAGACAGTTTCAATGTGTTCCCTTTTCACACAGCTTCGATGTGTTCCTTTTTCAGACAGTTTCAATGTGTTCCTTTTTCAGACAGATTCAATGTGTTCCTTTTTCAGACAGTTTCAATGTGTTCCTTTTTCAGACAGTTTCAAAGTGTTCCTTTTTCAAACAGCTTCAATGTGTTCCTTTTTCAGACAGTTTCAGTGTGTTCCTTTTTCATTTTCAATGTTTCCTTTTTCACACAGCTTCGATGTATTCCTTTTTCACACAGCTTCGATGTGTTCCTTTTTCAGAAAGTTTCAATGTGTTCCTTTTTCACAGTTTCAACGTGTCCCTTTTTCAGAACCTACTCTTTCCAGATTTATATCTCTAGAATCAAGGTTTGTGTTTATTCTTTGCCTGCCTCCGTGTTTCTATCATCACCACCACCACTGTGCTCTCTTTACTCGTGCTTCTTTCTCCAACTATATAATCACATGTCCCAGTATCTCAGTCTATTGTTTTTCAATACCTGCTCTCTCTCAGATGTTGTACATGTGTACAACAAACTTAGACTTTCTTTACTGCCTTGAGTTTTGGACTGTGTGTGGAGGACTGTCAACACTGAGGCAGAGAGCATAGCCCTGTGCACGTGAGCCCTCAACAGGCCTGTGTCTGAACTCTTGTCTACTGACCCTCCTACTCCCACAGGTAAAAGATGG
>CM060317.1:43112048-43147048 GCA_030674155.1 Stramonita haemastoma | reverse complement strand
CCCACCCCGCCATGATCTGACCCAGCAGAAGAGGACGTCCCCAGGGACAGTCCTGCTCATCATCAGGACTTTCAGCATAACCACCGGCCTGTCACCAGGCTGTGACAGATTGGTGCTGAAATGTCGGTATGTGCTTTCCTGCAGGAGAACTGTACTGACAGAACTACTTTCTTTCAGTCTCAGAAACTTGTTCTCCTGAGCCAGATGAAACATTCTTGAAGTATGCAGGGATTTCTCATATTCCAGGAAAGTTGCGAACTTTGCAGAGGATGCAAAGACCCTCTCTGTCATGCAGGTTGACAGGGGGATGGGGAAGGTGCTGGAGACTTCAGCCTGGTGTTCAGCTGCCTGTTCCTCAGAGTGGACAGCAGCAAAGTTTCTTCTTTACTGCACAGAACACGGTAGGGTCACGTGCAGAGCGTTGCGGCAACTTATAAGCGGGTGCCATTTATGTGCAACTTTGTACTTAAAAAGCATCATTTTCTTACTCTGGTTGACATTCTGTAGCTGGAAAGTCTTAAACTCCCTCCACATTACAACCTGAAGTTCCTGCTCTCAGCGAATTCTTGAGGTGCGGGTTCGAGTCTCAAGGACCACTGAACAATAGTGACCACAACATTTGCCTTGACCTGAAGATCTCACCATATTTCGGTCGGCCAGAACAAGGGCCGTAACCTCTCAAATTATCGTTCGTGGTATGTCTAACTTCAAAGTAGTGCAGAACACAAAACAACAGTGGGTTTGTTTAAAATAAAGTTTTTTTAATTTCTTTTATTTTTTTATATTTGTTCCCGGTCTAGAACCCCAACGTTCACCAATGGTGAGAATTGGCGTATGCGACTGATTTTGCCCACCATGTAGGTAGCCGAATTCTAACTTCGTGGAGCTTTGTTTTGGTTAGTTTGCTTTTTAAAAAATTCTTGCTTGCTTGCACTGATTGTTGTTTTTATTTGTTTTTTATTTGAGGTAGGTGAGTTTTTTAAGCAATTAATTTGTTGAGATTCGTTTAAAATTTTTTTTGTTCAGAACAACATAGGGTGTTAGTACAAAGTAAAAATACACGAAATAAGTACAACATGCATATGCTAAAAAGAGCTCTCAAAACTACATATGCAAAAATAGGCAGCAGCTGAACAAAACAGATAGATTGTTGGGATTGCTGTGATGTTTTAGCTGGCTTGATTTGATTGTATGTTTGTTGTTTATATCCTTTTCTTTAATAATTCTTTTCGTCTTTGGCGCTGTGGGGTTGTGAATCGATTTCGCTTGTTTGTTCTGATTGTTTAGTAGAATGGGTGGGATTTTATTAAATTTGAAATTGGACATTGACAGAGTGGGTGAGTGGAAGGAGAAGGAGGGCAGTGCTGTATTGTGGGGAAGGAGGGTGGTGCTGTGTTGTGGGGGAGGGGAGGGTGGTGTTGTGTTGTGGGGGAGGGTGGTGTTGTGTTGTGAGGGGGAGGAGGGTGGTGTGTTGTGGGGGAGGGGGGTGGTGTGTTGTGGGGGAGGGGGGGTGTTGTGAGGGAGGGGGGGTGTTGTGGGGAAGGGGGATACGACAGCAGACAACAGAAGGATGGACGACCCTCTTTAGCAAGTCCTTCCCACACCCATCCCTCACTCCCACCTTTCCCTGAGAATGCACATCCCTCCCTCTCCTTGTCTCTCTGTCTGTCTCTACGTCTCGCTGTCTGTCTCTATCTTTTTCGCTATGCCATGACGCCATTTATATATATATATATATATATATATATATATATATATATATATATATGTATTAGTATGTATGTATGTATGTATGTATGTATGTATGTATGTATGTATGTATGTATGTATGTATGTATGTGTGTATGTATGTCTGTGTGTATGTATGTATTGGGGTGTATGTATGTATGTATGTATGTATGTATGTATGTATGTATGTATGTATGTATGTATGTATGTATGTATGTATGTATGTATGTATGTATGTATGTATGTATGTATGTATGTATGTATGTATGTATGTATGTATGTATGTATGTATTACGTTATGTATGCATGTATGCATGCATGCATATCATGCGTGTATGTATGTATGCATGTATGTTTGCATGCATGCATACCCGCATGCATGCATAACTCCCTCAGTCTGTCTCTGATCGATTTGGTAGGGAAAGGGTGGAAAGAGAAGGAGGAGGAGGGGGGAGGTGGAAACTGGACATCTGCAGCAGACTTTAGGAGGGATCTCCACTTCCACCTTTGCTGTAGGGCTGGCTGCAAGCGGGAGCAGGTCTGACATGTGGCAAACAACACCTTCCAACCCCCAGCCACCTCTTTACCTGACATGCATGGCAAACAAACAAAGAAACCAATAGGAAAGAACTGCACTGACCTACTGTGAAGTGGCCGGCGGGTGTAGAGGTCTGAAGAGATTGTGAAGGTACTCCACAGCCCTGGATTCCAAGTGTTCTGCAACACACACATACATATAATTATATATTGTGTGACAGTGTCATTAACCATACCGCATAGTGTGATTCAGAATGATAGGGTTTTAGAAGAGAGAGAGAGAGAGAGAGGAGAGAGAGAGAGAGAGAGAGAGAGAGAGAGAGAGAGAGAGAGGAGAGAGAGAGAGAGAGAGAGAGAGAAGGAGATAGAAAGCGCGCGCACACACACACACATCCCCACACGCGCACGCGCGCACACACACACTTGTACACTTGTAAAGAACCAGCAATGCTCTTAGATTTTAGTTTAGTTTAGTCTTGTTTTGTTTTGTTTGTTGTGTTGTGTGTGTGTGTGTGTGTGTGTGTGTGTGTGTGTTGTGTGTGTGTGTGTGTGTGTGTGTGTGTCTTTGTATGTATGTGTGTGCGCGCACGCGCATTTATGTGAGTGTGTAGGTGTGTGTGTGTTGCGCGCGCGCGTCGCGCGTGTGTGTTATGCGTGTGGTGTGGTAGGTGTAGGTGTGTGTGTGTGTGTGTGTGTGGTGGCGTGGTGGTGTGTGCGTGTGTGTGTGCGTGCGTGCACGCGTGCGTGCGTTGTGCGCTTGCGTGTGTGTCGTGCGTGTATCATGCGTGTGTACACGCTGTAAAAAAATACTCCTCTTCCCCCCCCCCCCCCTTGTTTCCTGTTTGTCTCATTCCCAGAGAAATTCATTTGGCCAAATGACGCCAACAGTGTGTTTCTTTCTGCCCTCATACATCCCCACAGGTGCACTTTCTGTGACAGGCATCTAGGCTGGCTGGCTGATCCCTGCCTGCTGACTGACCGCCCCCTACCTGCACAGGGCGCAAACAGGGCGCACACAGGGCGCACACAGGGCGCGCACATGGCACATACAGGGCACACACAGGGCGCACACATGGCGCACTGTCCTGCTTACTGACCGCCCCCTACCTGCACAGGGCGCACACAGGGCGCACACAGGGCACACACAGGGCGCACACAGGGCGCACTGTTCTGCTTACTGACCGCCCCTACCTGCACAGGGCGCACACAGGGCGCACACAGGGCGCACTGTTCTGCTTACTGACCGCCCCTACCTGCACAGGGCGCACACAGGGCACACACAGGGCGCACACAGGGCGCACTGTTCTTACTGACCGCCCCTACCTGCACAGGGCGCACACAGGGCGCACACAGGGCGCACTGTCGTGCTTACTGACCGCCCCCTACCTGCACAGGGCTCACACAGGGCGCACTGAACTGCTGCCTGTCAGGAAATCCATCCCTGGGATCTGCTGATGTCACGGTGACTGTGTCTGTCACAGCAGGCAGCCATGGCCAGAGGAGTCACCTGTGTGGAGCTGAATATTGGAAACAGCCATAAGTAACTCCCTGGGATTGAAAAAGGTGGGCTCCGATTCTTGGCAACAGGAGTTTCCCAGCTCTAAAACCACTAGGCTGGCTAGCTTTCCCCCAGCCCCCAGAAGTGAAGGGACACAGCCCCCGTTCCCTGTGACAGATCACTGCCGTGACAGGGAATCACGGGCCACACAGGCCTGGCCAGGACACAGGGGGGTCAGACGTGGCCATTGATCATTGACAGCCATGATTGATCACACGTTAAAAAAAATCAATCATCAGAAGGAGGTCGATACAGCAGAGATGATGCATCATCCTTCAGAAAGGAGCTAAATCAATGGTGTTCTCAGATATTGGTAGATATTGGCGAACGAGCGAGCGAGTGTGAGTCACAGTTGGGAGGCAGAAGTGTCAGATCACGCGCGCGCGCGCGTGCGTGCGTGCGTGCGTGCGTGCGTGCGTTGCGTGCGTGCGTGGCGTGCGTGTGTGTGTGTGTGTGTGTGTGTTGTGTGTGTGAGAGAGAGAGAGAAAGTCAAAGTCAAAGTCAATTTTTTAGATGACTAAGCATTGTAAATGCTTTTTTCATCAAGCCATCCAACTAAGAAAAAAATCATATGTATGCATATATCAGAATGAAAATGTGTGTGTATGTATGTATGTGTGTGTATGTTTGTGTGTGTGTGTGTGTGTGTGTGTGTGTGTGTGCGCGCGGTGTGTGTGTGTGTGTGTGTGTGTGTGTGTGTGTGTGTGTGTGGGGTGTGTGTGTGTGTGCGTGGTGTGTGTGTGTGTGTGTGTGTGTGTTTGCGTTTGTGCGTGTGTGTGTTGTCAGCTTTCAGTGCTTGGATGTCTTCTGTCTGTAGCAGACATGCTAAGAAAAATCCTGTCTACAGAGTCAAAAACACGAAGAAATGACAGTGATAGCAAATAGCAACAGCAGTAAGCTTACAAACAAGAAGTTACAGAAACAGTACAGAATCGACAGGCCCTGTTAAATCAATGTCGTTATCAACAAGTTTTATTTTTGTGTGTTTCAATTTTCCGCAGAAGGTGTCCTAGCTGCTACTTCTGCTGGAAAAGAAAAAATATATATATTCGGTGGCGCTGCTCTTGTGGCGATGCGCTCTACCCTGGGAGAACAGTCCGAATTTCACGCCGAGAAATCTGCTGTGACTTAAAGGGGTGCAGAATATAAAGTTAGTATAAATGCTGTTGCTGCTGCTGCCACTGCTACTACGGCTACTGGCACTCCTTCTACTTGTTCTTCTCCTAATCTGTTCTGTCAGGTGTGCCTGTGGCTATGATCAGGCGAAAACAAGGTCAGCTAGAAATTTCAATGCACGCCCTATCAAAAAGGGTAACAAAAACAACAACAAACTTTTGCTACTTCACATACGTATATACACAAATCTTCATAGCCCCTCTCCCCGTTCCTGTGCACCCTTCATCACCATTCTACTCCTGAACACCTTCCTCCATTCTCCCTCCCACTTCCTCTGTACGCACCCTCTGTACGCACCTTCTGTACGCACCCTCTGTACGCACCCTCTGTACGCACCCTCAGCAAAAGTGTGCTACGGCTGCTTCACTCAGGCACTGGACACACACACACACACACACACACACACACACACACACACACACACACACACACACACACACACACACTCACACAACACACTCACACACACACACTACACACACACACACACACACACACACACACACACACACACACACACACACACACACACACACTCACACACACACTCACACACACACACGTACACACACACACATGCACGCACACACACGAACACACACACACACACACACACACACACACACACACACACACACACACACACACACACACACACACGCACACGCACACTGCAGACGACAGATGAGAGGCAGAGAGAGCAAGCATCAAGAGACGGTGATTATTCCCCCTGTTATCTCTCCCCAGTGACACTCATTTCCCTCCGATAATGAGGGACACTAAAACACACGTGTCCATCCCTGTCTCCCCTTGTGGAGCAGTAACAGCCAGGTAACGGCTTTGTTACGGCTTTGTCAGCATCAGGTAACTGACAGGCAACGGCGGAGTTATCTTTTCTTACTCGCCTCCTTATAGGGCACTGAGGAACAATTTCTTGTGTTCACTGTTAGTACTTTTTTTTTTTTTAAACAGTTGTCGTCGTTATTCTATTTCGTTGGTATTGTTTTACACAGTGTGTCCTTTTCCCCCAAAAATGTCGTTTTTTATGCTTTGGAGATTAGGGATGGTGTTGTTAGTTTGTAAGGGTATAAAACAGACGGAAGTCAAAACTGACGTAACACAGAATACATCTGTAAAATTATTTAACAAGATTGAATGAGAAAAGTTTTAATCGAAAAGAGTGAAACATTGTGGACTATAAATATCAAATGTCGTCAATATCAAATCAAATACCAATTACACAAAAACACGTACATGAAATGTTGTTTTCAGAAACGCTTAAAACAAAATCAGAAAAAAAATTAATGACGGAACTCCTCAGAGGTGTTGGTTGTCTTTTTCTCTCTCTGTGCGTGTGCGTGCGCACGCGCGTATGTGTATGTATGTGGTGTGTTTGTGTGTGTGTGTGTGTGTGTGTGTGTGTGTGTGTGTGTGTCTGTGTGTCTGTGTGTCTGTGTGTATCAGTTGACTTTTTTATGCTGTCTGTTTTATTTCTATTTGTTCAACCTTTCACATCAAGAAGTTTTCCTTTTAGTGTTGCACATGTAGCCCATACATAGGCATGTGCACGCATGTACGTGCAAGCATACACACACAAGCATGCACACACGCACACACACATACATACACCCCACACACACACACACACACACACACACACACACACACACACACACACACACACACACACACACACACACACACAAGCTAACAAGTAAAGTTAACTTAATATTCCACACCCCGAAACGTGCGGAGAAACTAAGCTAAAAACCTTTAATATATTCAGTACCACAGGGCATTTGATTTTTGGAATCTTAGCTGTTGTTACTTCATGATTTTAATTCAGTTTTCTGGAAAAATAGGGAGCGTGGAGTTAACTTACCGAAATCTTTGTACAGGCTTTTGATGACAGTAACATAAATATTACGAGATGAAGATATTGAAAGGGGAAAATCTTCAAAAAGTCACAGTCCAAGCCAATTTAAAGCCAAAGCACCAGACTAAACATCTACAGAACTGCTTACATCATGATGTCAACTATTACACAAGGAACGTGTACTACAATGGCAAAGTCATGTTAGAAATGTGTAAACAAGAGGCAGGGTGAGAATGATGCACACTCCAAGAATGTTTTTGTTCTGGAATCAATCTTTTCAAATATGTATAAGTGTACGGGAACATGAAAACACTGTTTCCCTACCAAATCCCACCTTCCCCATCCATCCATTTCATCCTAGACACCCTTGACACCCCCTCTTCCTTCCCTCCTTCCTCCACAAGCCTGTATGAATTTTTCTTTTCCTAAGCCTTCCTATCTACCCCTCCTACTCCCTCCCTCCCCAAATCTGTATGAATTCTTCTCCCCTGTGCCAATATCAGTTGGCAATCCTTCAAGACAGGACCCAGCTCACAACATTGATCGCTTGATCTGCTGAAGCCTGGGCGTAAAAAATGCATAGTGTAGCAACACAGGGCTAGGCTGTAAATTTAGGACTGGTAGCGAAACAGAGGAGGGTAGAAAGGAATATTTCAGTGATAGTGGGGAGAGACGGACAGACAGAGACAGAGACATAGAGACACACAGATACACAGACAGACATGCAGAGCGAGTCAACTAGTCAAGGAGGAAACGAGTTTTATTAAATAAACACCGAATTAATTTCAGAGGCCGAAACCCATTAATGATTTGAGAGAGAGAGAGAAAGAGAAAGAGAGAGAGAGAGAGAGAGGAGAGAGAGAGAGAGAGAGAGAGAGAGAGGAGAGAGAGAGAGAGAGAGAGGAGAGAGAGAAGACAGACAGACAGACAGACAGACAGACAGACAGACAGACAGACAGACAGACAGACAGACAGAGAGAAAAGAGACAGAGACACACACACACACACAGATAGAGGGGGTGCAGGGGGAAGAAGAGACAGAGAGAAAACCAGTTAACCCATCCATAAGCACAAAGTTCATTTGAAGGCGACAAAACACATGAAAGATTCAAACATCCATTCACACCATCATCAATTGAGAGAGAGAGAGAGAGAGACAGAGACACAGAGAGAGAGAGAGAGAGAGAGAGAGAGAGAGAGAGAGAGAGAGAGAGAGAGAGAGAGAGAGAGAGAAGCAGGGTTGAGGCTATGTGTAAAAATATAAACAAAAAGAAAGACATCATGTACATGGACAGCAATGAAAAACAAAATTCTGGGATTTAGCATCAAGAAAAAAACGACAAAAGGTCAAAATTTGGGGGGGGGGGGGGTGGCGGTGGAGGGTGTAAAAGTTATATTGAAAGCAATGGCAGAGGAGAAAAAAAGCATATGATTTAATTTGTAACTGACCAGGGTAAACACCGTAGTAAGGGGAAAGATAGAAATATAGCAATAAACAGGAATAGAACAAGATAGCAGTTTGTAAAGAGAGAGAGACTGTAAAAATGCAAGTGTAAAGGACAACGACTGAATGACAACATCAACCCAAAAGCTGAAATAGATTTTTGAAAATGATTTAAAAAAGCAAAGAACATTCCTGAAACATTTCTAATTGTGTTTTATTCAGCAAGGCGTCTTGCTGGCTGCCAAAGAAGGGACGTAACTCATGAGGGGGTATTGACACTGACATGACAATGACAGACATTGTCCTGTGTCCAACACGTTAATGGTTAAGTGCTGGGTTTGCTGTATACTTGTCGTATTACTTCCTAATGCGCATAGTTGAATTATCTGTATATACATTTTGAGTTTTAATAGAATCACAGACAAAAAGATACTGCTGTCATCAATTTAGATTTGCTAACACGTGATATGGAAATCATTTGGTGAGAGAGGAGAGAGAAAGAGAGGAGAGAGAGAGAGAGAGAGAGGAGGAGAGAGAGAGAGAGGAGAGAGGAGAGAGAGAGAGAGAGAGAGAGAGGAGAAGAGAGAGAGAGAGAGAGAGAGAGAGAAACAGACAGACAGACAGAGAGCACTGGAGTTATTTTATTTCACACAAAGCCCATTGGCCCATACTTGAAGGTGAGTTGCTGGACTACTCAGTATTTTACCTATTCAAAAAGAAAAAAAACAACCAGTAACAACAACAAAAAAGTTATTGTGTAACGCAAAACGTCAGTTACACAAAAAAATGATGTAAGATGTTGAGAGAGAGAGAGAGAGAGAAGAGAGAGAGAGAGAGAGAGAGAGAGAGAGAGAGAGAGAGAGAGAGAGAGAGAGAGAGAGAGAGAGAGAGAGAGAGAGAGAGAGAGAGAGAGGACAGGACAGGACAGGACAGGACAGGACAGGTTATCAAAGCCAGATCAAGGACAGAAGCTGGCCCTCACACGTGCAGGGCACAAAGACACAGCTACCTCTGCTGCCCACGTAAAGATGCTCGTTACCTTTCATCGCGCGCGTCCACGTTCGTGAGCAGGCATCTCTCTGACTGACTGACTGACTGACTAACGGCTGCAGTAGTAAGGGGCCACGGATAGTGGGGATGGAAGGCGGAATATAATCAAGGAGCACCTGCCTCCTCATCCATAATCCATCACCTTTCCTGGGGGGAGGGAGGGAGGGAAGGAACAGAGGAGGGATCATCGGGATGGGGAGAGGAGAGGGAGTCAGGACAGGAGAGGACAGGGGAGGTGAGGGAAGTGGACCGTGGCATGACAGTGGCACATCATCTGTATCACTTGTCCTCAGTCTGTGTTTAAAGGCAGCTGCACACGCCACAGGGATGTGGAGGGAGGGGAGGGAGGGGAGGGAGGGGAGGGAAGGGCTTCATGTCAGGTTGCTGATCTGAAGGAGATCTCAGGATGCAGGCTGGAGTCACCGCTGCGGTGTCTGCTTCAGGAGACGTGAATGGCCTCAAAAGATGATCACAACTTCTCTCTCTCTCTCTCTCTCTCTCTCTCTCTCTCTCTCTCTCTCTCTCTCTCTTCTCTCTCTCTCTCTCTCTCTCTCTCTCTCTCTCTCTCTCTCTCTCTCCGGCTGTACACTATTTAGATCTTGCTGTTAGAATCCATCTTGGACGTCTTTCCTTTTTTTCCTTTTCTGTCCATACACTCCCCCCTCATCATTCACAACTGTGTTTCAAGTGTTGTACTCCCTTTGTGGGATGATGACAGCTCTTTCAGAGTAAATGGCATCTTCTGTTTCTATCACTCTCTCTGTCTAGTCAAGCGGTTAATGCAAGGGTACTGGGCAAGACCTGCAATGAGGGTGAAGGCATAACTCTCGGCATACACAGACTTTGGACCCACCTCTACAATACTGGCATGAGAAACATTATTTTGGTCATCTGTTTCCCTCTTAAGTTGATACTTAAAAATATATAGCCCCGTTAATATAGACCATGACAAGTGTAAACCTTCCACTTACCTACCCTGCTCTTCCCTCCCCCCTCCTCACCCTAACCTATCTCCCTCCTCCAACCTATCCCCACCCCCTCTGGGGAGAGAATAGCCAAGTGTTGAGAACTTTGCGTTCGCAATCTGACAACATGGGTTCGAATCCCGTTCAAGGGGATTTTTTCTCTGGAGCTGACATCAGTGCTGACTCCATTCTCCCCAAAAGTCCTTCCAATGAGACTAAAAATCGAGACCCCGTGTGCCAATGGATGCAGAACATTTTTTGGACATGTTAGAACCCGTTTCGCTTATTGAAAGAGTAGGCTAATTTGTGCTGGTAGGAACAGATGACAAAATTTACAAAACCACATACACACGGGGACTGGCTGTAAAAATATACATGGGTGCTTATTCCATTATCCTCAATAAAAAAATAAAATAAAATAAATAAACTACCTACCCATTCCCTTCCCATATCTTTTCACCTCTTCCCTCCCCAAAACCTGCTCCCTCCCTCACTCCTTACTACCCTCCCAATTCTATCCCCTCTTCACCCTAAATTACCCTTTCCTCCCCCCCCCCCCCTCAACGGATCTCCCCTGTTCTATCCCTTCCTTCCCCTAACTTAAACACTTATAAAATAGAATCAACACTGTATCATACACATATGGCGTGTTTGCAAATATAAACACACGTAAACAAGGTGCAAGGTGCATATGCATGTAAAGAAAATTGTTACTGGCAAATTGCTGGAAAATTTACCACTCTTATAACACAACAGCTAGCTACACAGACAAGATGACAAAAACTGATTTCCCCTGTGAGAGATGAATATTAGTGGTGCTGTATAAAGGACGTTGCTCAATTGTATTTAACGTTTTTGACACATTCTATGTGTGTGATAAAACTTTCATCCCATCTTATGACAATTTTACCTCCCTTTCACAGGCTGTCATAAACAGTTATATTCTTTTTTTTAGTTTGAAATCACTCAGAAGCGCAGATAAAAGTTTGTTTCTGTTGAAAATAAAGTATCAAATTTTGGATAAAATTGTAAACTCTGCTGTTTACCTATCTGAAACAGGGACAGGTACAGGGACAGGGTGAAATTGAAGATTTAGAATACGCTTTTTTTCTATTTCTGAACTGATACGGGAAAAGACACCTTTAAGTTTTGGAATTGTTGATTTAGTAATATGTTGTAAAACTATGCACGGAATAACTATAACAGTGAGTTCGGAATTTGATTTCTCTGTGGGGATCACACCTAACTTCTAATCCTCCTAAGTTTGGAGGAGAGCGCTATCTGTCTTCCCATGTTGGTGCTGTTTTCTTTTTTATGTGTTAAATTAAGAGCTGGGGTGGAGAAGGAGGGGTAGTTGAGGCAAGGGGGGATAGAAGAGGGAGGGGTAGTTGAGGCAAGGGGGGATAGAAGAGGGAGGGGTAGTTGAGGCAAGGGGGGAGGGTAGAAGAGGGAGGGGTAGTTGAGGCAAGGGGGGGGGTAGAAGAGGGAGGGGTAGTTGAGGCAAGGGGGGAGGGTAGAAGAGGGAGGGGTAGTTGAGGCAAGGGGGGAGGGTAGAAGAGGGAGGGGTAGTTGAGGCAATGAGGGGTAGTTGAGGCAATGAGGGGTAGTTGAGGCAATGAGGGGTAGTTGTGGGTGAAAGGTAAGGGGGGTAGGTAAATAGGTATGGCAGTGAGGGGAGGGGGGGGGGGGGGAACTTGGAGGAATGATTTAGTTGGGGGGGGGGGGTAAGTTGTGCACATTATCCTCACATATATCAAGACTAATCTACAGCAAATTGAAAAAGTCGAGGAGTCTTGCAAAACTTTCTTGTTCACCATAACTTTCAGGGGGCACAGATTCACTGTTTCCCACACTGATGTTGTTCACTATGATAGTAAGTGCGGTGCTTGTCTCTGTATATTTTCTTTAATCATTATTTGTTGCACAAATCTATTTATTCGTATTTTTGCAAGAAGACTGAAAGAGCTGTGCAATGCTTACATATACTTTTTATTTTCTTTATTGAAAGCACGCTTAAACTTTCAAGAAAAAGTTATTTTAAAATCTGTTGAATATTTTCTGCATGTATTTTTTTCCATTCAAAGCACACTCAAACTTTCAAGAAAAATATTCTGTTTAAAAACTTCTGAATGTTATGCATATATCTGGTTCTATTCTTAGTTGATCAAAGCACGTTCAAACTTTCAGAAAAATATCATTTAAAAAAAACTGCTGAATTTTATGCATATATTTTTTCCTATTCTTATTTGTTGAAAGCACACTTTAGCTTTCTGTCAGAATGATAAATCGCAACAATCTAAATCATCCTCCCCTTCCGTGTATTTGTTTCTTGTATAATTATATTTTGTCCATTTTTCCTCGTGAACTGCCTGAATACAGCTTGTAGCAGTGTGCTAGAATTAGAAATGATCTCAACATGGTCTGTTTCCAGGTTGTTCTTTATTCTTTCGGTCCTATTATTCTGACTGCTTTCGATGTTTCCTTACTTATAAATCAGTTTTCCTGCTCCTTCTTTTATTCTTTCTACAAGCAGCACGCATATGGCACAGGATTGATTTTTTTCCATCATACATCTACCTCTACCTTTCTAAATTTTTTGTTCAGTTTTTCTTTGATTGTCATTGGAATGAAACTAGAAATATGTCTTACAAAATATCCAGACCTTACAATATGACACACTTTCGAGGTGTTGGGGATATATATTTCAAAGGTACGGGGATGTTTGGGAATACAATGTGAATTCAGGTGAATATTTCTACACAATGCCTGTATGATTGGGTATAACTATGTAATGCATGTTTTGCCTTTCCTTCGACCAATCTTAAAAAGACACTTCACGTGCGTAATTCCATCTTTTATAACTACATCACAGACTTGGTTATACAAATGATGCATAAAAATGATTACAAACATCTGTAAACCTTCCCCTACCACACATCTTCAAGATTTGAACCCAAGACTTCATGAGTTGAGCCTCACCGCATACACTGACCACCCAGCTACAGAAGGAAGGTGTCTGAAGATGCTGTCTGATCCAGAAAAGATGGAGGGCGGTGCGGAATAACCTGTTTTGCATATCACACCCTTAGTTAAACTGAAGGAGATGTGCAGACCTTACCAGCATGCTAATATCGCCCAGATTCTCCTCATCCCTCTCTGTCCTCTCGCCTGCCCTGCTGTGCTGTGCATACTAAACAGCCCTTCAGCACACTGGAGATGCTGCTTTGTGATGACATAGAGCGGTGGGGTAGATGCTGGCAGCTTTGATAATGATGTCATTTCCATATTGTTTACGAGCTGAGTTAAGCTCCTATAGGAGTCGAGATAGTCCTACAAATATGTCAGGATTGTGAAATTTGGATAACACACACACCACACACACACCACAACACACACACACACCACACACACACACACACACACACACACACACAGAGGTTCGATTCCCGTTCGAGGAGATTTTTCCTCTGGAGTTGACATCAGTGCTGACTCCACTCCCAAGAAAAGTCTCTCTGATGAGACTATAAACCGAGGCCCCGATCTTGCGTACACGTTAAATCCTGTGCCGCTTTTCGAAAGAGTAGGCCATCGCGTGCCAGTGGGAACAGATGACAATATTTACAAAACTGCAAACACACGGGGACTGGATTTAAAAAAAGCACATGAGTGCTTATTCTATTATCCTCGATATAAAAGAATATGAATAAATAAATAAATATATACATTTTAAAACACACACGCGCAGGTGTGCGCGTATGCCAAAGCATGTCTGTTACTCTTGGAAATAAAGATAACACTGCATGTGTTAGCCAACATTTTTCAGGAGACCATTCTATTGTCCACTGAATTTGCCCTTTGAGAGAATCTTGCCCATTTTCAATTTTAAAAAAGCACACAAACTAAACAAAACAAAATGAAAATGGTGTAAGCACAGCCACACGGACCGACATTGCATTCTGCAGGAACCAGGCTGAGACAGCAGACTTGGGGTGGTGGGAAAGACAGAAATTGTGTGAAGAGCTTGACAGCTGAAGGTCCTAGAGAAGGTAGCCCTTTCTGGCCACGGTGTAAAGCCCTTTCTGGCCACAGTGTCTAGCCCTTTCTGGCCACAGTGTCTAGCCCTTTCTGGCCACAGTGTAAAGCCCTTTCTGGCCACGGTGTCTAGCCCTTTCTGGCCACGGTGTCTAGCCCTTTCTGGCCACGGTGTAAAGCCCTTTCTGGCCACGGTGTCTAGCCCTTTCTGGCCACGGTGTCTAGCCCTTTCTGGCCACGGTGTAAAGCCCTTTCTGGCCACGGTGTCTAGCCCTTTCTGGCCACGGTGTCTAGCCCTTTCTGGCCACGGTGTAAAGCCCTTTCTGGCCACGGTGTCTAGCCCTTTCTGGCCACGGTGTAAAGCCCTTTCTGGCCACAGTGTCTAGCCCTTTCTGGCCACGGTGTAAAGCCCTTTCTGGCCACGGTGTCTAGCCCTTTCTGGCCACGGTGTCTAGCCCTTTCTGGCCACGGTGTAAAGCCCTTTCTGGCCACGGTATATAGCCCTTTCTGGTAACAGTTTATAGCCCTTTATGAAAACAGTTTATAGACCTTTCTGGTAGTGGTATTTAACCTTTTGTGGCAACGGTATGCAGCCCTTTCTGTGAATGGTATTGAGACCTCGGGTTTTAGTCCCATTCGAAGGACCATGGGGTGAATGGGCACCGATGTTAACTCCAGAGGAAAAATCCTCTTAAACGAGATTCGAACCCTTGTCAGCAGATCACGAGCCCATCACTCTGACCACCAGGCTATCCCGTCCCCTGTCAGATCATGAGCAGGAACTCTGAACACTGGGCTACTCCACTCCCTGAAACAACAGTGATAATGATGATGCTACTCCACTCCCTGAAACAACAGTGATAATGATGATGCTACTCCACTCCCTGAAACAACAGTGATAATGATGATGCTACTCCACTCCCTGAAACAACAGTGATAATGATGATGCTACTCCGCTCCCTGAAACAACAGTGATGATGATGATGCTACTCCGCTCCCTTAAACAACAGTGATGATGATGATGCTACTCCACTCCCTTAAACAACAGTGATGATGATGATGCTACTCCACTCCCTTAAACAACAGTGATAATGATGCTACTCCACTCCCTAAATTAACAGTGATAATGATGATGCTTCCCTCCCTGAAACAACAGTGATAATGATGCTACTCCACTCCCTTAAACAACAGTGATGATGATGCTATTCCACTCCCTAAATTAACAGTGATAATGATTATGCTTCCCTCCCTGAAACAACAGTGATAATAGATGATGATGATGATGATGATGATGATGATGATGATGATGATGATGATGATGATGAATAATATCACTCAGCTGACTTAGTGTGTGCTCGGTCAGAGCAGAACACTCTTCCATGGAACTCTGGCAGTCAACAGGGGAGTGCAGGGGAGAGAAGATAGGAGAGAACAAAGACAAAAGGGGGAGGTTGAGAAGAGGAGATGGTGGAGAGAAAGGGGTGAAGAGGGAGAGAGAAGATGTATAGAAAAGAGGGAAAACAGAAAGAGGTGAAGAAGGGAGGGGGAAAAGAAATTCCTGCGTGGGCAAAGACACAAGAGACGGTGGTGATGAAGTGAAAAGAAATATACACAGCTTTCATTCCCTGCGGCTTTCCTTCCGCCATCGCCTGCACAGGTGGGCTTGTTGTTTGTTGTTGCTGCTGCTTTTGTTGGTGCTTGCTGCTGGTGCGTGCGCATGTGTGTTTATGTGTGTTTGTGTGCGCGCACACCCGTACGTGTGCGCGTGTGTGTATGAGTGGGTGTGCGTGCGTGCGTGCGTGTGTGTGCGTGTGTGTGTGTGTGTGTGTGCGTGTGTGTGTGCGCGCGCACGCGCGCGCGCTGCGTGTGTGCGTGTGTGTGTGTGTGTGCTTACAAGTGTGTTGTGTTGATAGACATGTTCTCTATGACTTGTTTCTCACACCATATATCCTGCCTCTTTTTCCCAGTTCCACCCCCTTTTCCCCTTCCTTCCCTGGCGCTGAAGTCCTGTCTATGGGCGTGCGTAAAGATTCTAATGCGCTCTATAAATCCTACGGTCCTTCATTGCTGAACACTCTGACGGCAGTGAAATCAGACATGCCGCACTGCGCAAATACCAATCAATCAGGATGTACAGCTAGATTCAGACATGCCAGCACATGCATTCAATCGCAAAAATCGGAAATAAGATTTTAAAAAAAAAATGAAAAGCCAAAAAGGAATTCTGGCAGCACTGAAAAAAATCCAAATAACAACACTTGAAAAACAAATTGACACACACACAAAGTTGCAAGTTGCAAGCTGTTACATATGAGAGAGAGAGAGGAGAGAGAGAGAGAGAGAGAGAGAGAGAGAGAGAGAGAGAGAGAGAGAGAGGAGGAGTCCAATGCAGCATAAACAACCGGAAATAGATTTTGCAATGCATTATGGAAGTTAATGTTGCGTCCATATCTTCAGGCTCTCTCCCTAAGAGCTGCATTACACGACCTCACGGCAACAAACCTGTCCGTTCATATCAAAGAATTTTCTCTGGGGAAAATACCTTTCCTTTCTTTCCTGCTCTAGACACAACCCAGAGTGGTGTTTTGTTTTCCTCTTTTTTCTTAAAAAATCAGAACCATGCTTACTTCCTATGCTTAGTTTCAATGTTTTAAAATGCTTACATCTTTGTACAGAAACAGACACAATTATTAAACTATTGATTGTAATTAGTTTTCAGGGCAGAAGAGTATGAAATACATCGGGTTTCTGTCGACAATGTCAGCGCACAGAAACGGATCATGTCATTGATTTTGTCAACAATAACAATTAGTTTCTTATAGCGTTGGTGTTTCGGTTCATAAAAAGACGAGCTTCAAGTTGTGATGAGGTGTCCCTAATTGCTTCCCTTATGGAAGCAGCCATAGTCCAAGACAGTGTGTTACTAAAACTGAACACACCAGTGAATTATGTAATGCTTTGTTAACTTGGGTGATACTGATGACTTTTCTTTATATACATTTCCCGATCACGGTAATTTGTTTACATAGCTTCCTAGCTATGATCTATATACGCCTCTAATGCACTATACGAAAGGTGGTCCGTAGCTTGAAAGATCGTTGTGGAGTTAGTATGTGTCAACGTTATATATGATTTAGGTGGTGGGAACTGAATGGACTAATGCTGCGCAGAATTCATTTGACTAATCGAATTGGTGCATCTACCTCTATACAGAAGGCAGTTGACTAGTAGAGATTGATGCAGCTATCTCTATACTACTACTACTACTACTTATATATGGAATTTATATAGTGCTGAATCTTGTAAAGCAAACAAATCAAAGCACAACACTGAAGAAAGTTGATCGGTCTCACTGTGTAACATTGTCACAGGCTCTTTGCCGTTCGATTCTGCTTTTGTATTTTTGTTTTGGGAGGGCTTTGTCGAACGTCGCTTACCACTAATCTAGCCTCAAGTTTAGCAGTATTGCCAAGACATTTGCAGAAATGTTCTTCTACCGCTAATCTAGATTTATGCTCAGCAGCATTGTGGGGAAATTTGCCCAATTTAATGTGCTTCTCTCTCTCTCTCTCTCTCTCTCTCTCTCTCTCTCTCTCTCTCTCTCTCTCTCTCTCTCTCTCTCTCTGTGTCTCTCTCAGTCTAACAGGACTCTGATAATTATAAGTCTGCAGGTACAGAGTGATTGCTGCATGCTGTGTGCAGACCAGCTCTGCGTGGTGGCAAATATTCAGCAGGTAATCAATAAAATCTATGGCTGATCGATCTGCACCGAGAGGCAGCCTCCCTGGAAAAAGGAAGGCAGGTCAGCTATCAGGACAACTCCAGCCTACAATTAAAGCGCTTGCTGTTGCAAAGATCCCCCACAGCTCGGCTTAGCTAGCTAGCTCTAGATCTACAGCTGGCCAATTGGCCGTGAAAATCACACAGTGTTGACTGTGATTATTATGCACGAGTAAAGACAATTAGCTTCTCTATCGGCAATGAGCAAAATAGTTAAGCTTTTATTTATACAGAAACTTTCTAGAGAAAGTACGTTTTGAAAACATTGATGTCTTAAAAACATATATAGCAGTCAACTGATCTGCACAAAGACAATAACTTTTTCTTTCCCGTACGAAGCTCTAAATATTGCACTTTTGCTTACTCAAAGAAAACACACAAAACATCCCTTTTATTAGCACAAAGAAAGCAGACATTCTACACAAGAGCTATTTACCCCAAACAAACAAAGAAAATAGCCATTTTACCTTGTGTGTGTGTGTGTGTGTGTGTGTGTGTGTGTGTGTGTGTGTGTGTTTGTGTGTGTGTGTGTGTGTGTGTGTGTGTGTGTGTGTGTGTGTGTGTGTGTGTGTGTTGTGTGTGTGTGTGTGTGTGTGTGTGTGTGTGTGTGTGTGTGTGTGATTTTATCATTTTACTAAGGGGATATTGCAATAAACACTCATGTGCCTTCTTATTGACATCCAGTCCACATGTGAATTTAGTTTTGTAAATTTTGTCAGCTGTTCCCATGGGTACAAATGGCATACTCATGTTCTGTGTGCGTTCGCAAACGGTACCACGGTTTATAGTCTCAATTCACTTGTGTGTGTGTGTGTGTGTGTGTGTGTGTGTGTGTGTGTGTGTGTGTGTGTGTGGTGAGTGTGTGTGTGTGTGTTGTGTTGTGTGTGTGTGTGTGTGTGTGTGTGTGTGTGTGTGTGTGTGTGTGTGTGTGCCTATGTTAATCTTATCACTTTAACATTTTCAAGAAAAAAGGAGACGATACTTCTAAACTACAAAACCAATTTCTTGTAGTATTTACACCGACATCGACTGCGTGCACACACACACACACACACACACACACACACACACACACACACACACACACACACACACACACACACACACACACACACAGCAGTCAGCCGCCACTATAGAGGACCAAGTCAATCCCCATAACTGTGGTGTGTGTGTCAAATTCCCACACACCATCTCCATTTCGTCCATGCAGTCCCAAAGGGCCCACAACTGCACTAAGCCTGACTGTACTTGTCCTCCCCTCCCCTTGTCCCCCCCCCCTCTCCTCTGCCCATGCCTCCAGTGAAGGCCCAATCAATTACACAAACTTCCCTTCAACGTCCCCAGGCCAAATCAATGGCAATGCAATACACGCCTGCCTGCCTGCCTGCCTGCCTGCAGGTGAAGACTGTATCGATTCCGGCACTAGGCCCAACAGGTAAACCCCATGTCTGTATCGACACCGTCACAAAACTTACCAAGTAAACCATCTGTCTATTTGGACACTATTGAGTCTATAGTTTCCCTCCGTGGGAGATGGAGGGAGAGAGCGGAAGAGAGAGGAGAGGTGGGAAGAAGAGAGAGATGGGAGAGAGGGGTGGAGGGAGTATGTGAGAGAGAGAGGAGGGGGAGGGGAGTTAGAAGGAGGGAAAAAGAGAAAGGTGATAGGGGGTAGAGCGAGATAGAGAGAGACAGAGACAGAGAGACAGAGAGGGGAAAGAGAGAGAGATAATATGCCTGTGAGTATGTGTGTGCGTGTGCGACTATGAGTGAGAGAGAGAGAGAGAGAGAGACACAAAAGAGAGTCTGCTTTACTGAATGACAATACGAACAATTCCTTTCTTCTTGTGGAAATAATAAAGTATTAGCATTGGTTTTGGTAGACTCTGATCAATGCTGTTAAATTGGTTAATGCTATCAGTAATAACATAAAAAATTCTCTCCAAAGCATTTGGAATAATGTCTATGATACAGTGTTCATATATCTAGTTACATGGTGCATGGATGTTGTTCAATTTTGTTTCTGTTCCTTGACATAATATGAAAATCCTCCACATCCCTACAGGGGTGACAGGAGATAAAGAATTCGGAGTTGATATTGAATACTGTGTGCTTTAATTCCAGGTCATTCTACAGCTTTCTTTCCTTTTATTTTAAGCCTCTGCTTCTCCAATTCCGAGGCAGGTTTCATTTGTTTCTTGTGACTGGCTCCTCTCTTCTGTCCGGATGCTGTTCGTCTCTTGTTGACGTCTGCCTTTCTGAAGTGGTGTTTTTACAGTGGGGAGTGAAGCGTCCCTACAGGTTGCATCAACAATGTCACAGAATAGGGCTAGTTAGGGTTCAAACCTTTCAGTGCATCCGGTCGGCTTGCCAAGGGACTTATCTTTTTTCTTTTTCTTGTTTTTGTTTGTTTGTTTGTTTGTTTTTTCCATGCGTAGGAGGTATGCTGAGTTTCTGGCCTTTGGCATCAAGAGTCTGAGCAAAATCCTCCTCTGAATCGTCAGCCCTACTGTCCTTGGCACTGTGGCCTCCGCCTCCTCCTCCTCCTTCTCCTCTTCTTCATCTCCTTCTCCTTCTTCTTCTACTTCTTCTTCTTCTTCTACTTCTTCTTCTTCTTCTTCTTCTTCTTCTTCTTCTTCTTCTTCTTCTTCTCCTCTCCTCCTCCTCCTCCTCCTCCTCCTCCTCTCCTCCTCCTCCTCCTCTTCTTCTTCTTCTTCTTCTTCTTCTTCTTCTTCTTCCCTTTTTCTTCTTCTTCTTCTTCTCCTCCTCCTCCTCCTCCTCCTCCTTATCCTGCTTCTTCTTCTTCTTTTTCCTCTTCTTCTTTGTTCTTCTTTTTACTCTTATTGTTCTTCGTACAACGCTCAGACAGCAGCTATTGTAGTCTGTCATATGAGCGAAAATGCGTAGTGCTGCTGTAAAGCACCTGACAAGTCAGGCCCAGCCAATCCGATTTCGGCATGGGAGACAATTGCTATCTTTTAACTCTTTCTGATAAAAGGCAGGAGAATGGATTAGGAGGACAGACAATAGATAAGAAGGAGATGACAGGAAGGAAAGGAACACGGTAGAAAAACAAAGAAAGGAATTTAAAAGAGGGAATTCCCAGCACCAATTTTGCAGAAGGTGGGAATGCTATTTTGACTGCCATGTTCCCGACATCCCCATGGGGGATGCATTGCGGTTAGGTTCCTGGGTTTGAGGGTGTGGAGGTTGTGCAACATCTGATCTGGTGACTGTGAAGGTGGTGGCTGTTGAGTCATCACAGTCCTCATGCCGCCTTCTTTTGTGCTGGGGACCTGCCCTATGGGGTCAGCACATTAATTTTTGTCGACAGAAGAATACGGACCTAGAATCACACCATGACAGCAGTCTCAATCGTCTGCATAAAACACCATAGTGCTAGATGCGCGGCTTGTACATGGGCGCGCGCACACATTCACACACATACGCACACAGGCACTCACACAGCAAAAAAAAAAAAAAAAAAAAGCAAATCGATGCTTACTCAATGTACCATCTGAAAATAAAATTTTGACTTGACTTGACTTGTCACACGCATGCACTTATGCACACGCACACACACGCACGCACACACATACACATGCACGCTTGGAGAGAGAGAGAGAGAGAGAGAGAGAGAGAGAGAGAGAGAGAGAGAGAGAGAGAGAGAGAGAGAGAGAGAGAGAGAGAGAGAGAGAGAGAGAGAGAGAGGAGAGAGAGGAGAGAGAGAGAGAGAGAGAGACGACAGAGTCAGGCAGGCAGACAAACAGACAGACCGAGCTTTTCTCTCCATCAGACAAACCATTCCTCTTATCTCCGCCCTCCCACCCAGACAGAAATCCTCAACGCCCAAGACCCACAACAATGCCCGGAGTAGTCAGGTATAGCCTACATGACAATCAGACTTTTTGTCCACTTCAGAAGAGTACAGCCAGGCATAGCCTACATGACAGTACTTTTTGTCCACTTCAAAGAGTAGAGCAGCTGCGGTTGGCTTTAACCAGGACTGAACAGCTCTCAGAAGAGAAGAGAAGAGAAGAGAAGAGAAGAGAAGAGAATAAGAGAAGAGAGGCTGTGAGAGTAGCGGCAGCAGTGGAGTGGAGTGGAGTGGCGCTGAAGACTATGAGGAAGCAGCCTGACAAAGAAAGTAGGACAGCCAGATGGTGTGCTTCTCTACTCAGGACTTCTCAGTCGGCCGGTTTCGTTGATGAGTGGAGTGGTCAAGAAGGGGTAAATGGCTAAGATACCCCTCAAAGTTAAGAAAGCATGAGGTTGTGTATAGATATGAAAGACAAGGAGTCTGTGTTAGTTTTCAATAAAAAGGTAATGGGGAGTTAAACGAAAATGAGAGGAGTAGGACAGGCTGGTTTTGGAAAACAAAGGACAGGTGTAGTAGCATGGGTATGCACATTGAGACTGCAACACAAGGCACCAGGCTGTAGGAACATACAGAGAATAGGAGCTAGCAGCATTAGTCCAGTTTGGATATGAAATCAGCGTGGATAAAAGGCCTTAAAAATCCTTGGAGAAAATGCCATATACAGCTTTTTGTCATGAGTTTAATGTAACAGGCATGACAGACAGGGGGAGTCTGGCTTTTGAAATAAAGAATTTGACCAAAGACCCCAAAATCTGAAAGACTTTTAAGTGGAAATGGCACATCCATTCAGCTAAACTGATTGGGGAAGTGACACAAAGCTCAACACATGTTTGGGAACAAATAAGGTTTACTGCATGTTGCCCATGGTTTTGTCAGCAATGCATCGTACAGAACAGAAGACATCTTGGAAATGTCAAAAAAAGGTTCAGATTCTAAGTCTTCAGGGAAAAAATGAAAATAAATGCTAATAGCTAACTTCAGAGTTAGGCAGAATGCTCAGTGCAAGAGAATGGCTCTGAAGAACAGACACTTGCGTAACACCAATGTGAAGACAAATGGTTCGGAAGATTAATGGTCCAGAAGATAAATGGTTCAGAAGATAAATGGTTGACAGTAACGGTCTGGCCAGTCAGCAAAATAAGAAGGACACAGGGAAGGCTTCATCTGACACAATCAGCGTGTGAACACAGCCATGAATCAGGGTAGGGTGGTCATTAACGTCAAAGGCTGCACACAGATCAAGCCGCCACAGGAATGATACATGTTTTATCGAGAGCAGAGAGAAGATTGGTACAATTTTCAGCCCCACTCTTTCACAGCTGTGAACTGAGGAGTATTAAGAAATGTAAGAGTTCTTCTTATTGCTTTTAAGAAGTGTTCCAATGGTAGGTTGAGTACTATCTTTTCAATTATTTCTGACAGGAAAAAAGTTAGAAGTTAGAGACTGGTGGTTGTTTCTTTACGTTAGACTTGGGTGAGAATACAGTTCCTGAAATGGTTTAAAATCTGCACATTTACAAGAAGAAGAAATGAAGGCAGAAAACAGGGAGCCGTGTATGATGGAAATGAAATAAGGAAAAAGCAAATCACAGCTGTCAAATAGCTTGCAGCTTGTGGGTTTTGTACCATATATTTCAGCATTGCCCGAAGTTGGAGTGTAGCTACCCGATAGGGAGCAGACAGTCTCATATGCAAAATGTCACCATTGGTGAATCCTTCAGCTGTAGCTGAGGAAGGGAAACCAAATCCAACATGATTTGTGGGTCTGCACAGTAGTGAGGGGTGAAGCAGAAAAACCACGAGGTCTGCAGCAAGAGGAGAGGCAAAAAGAAAATAGAGAGCTTGTCAGACTGCCGAGGTGGAAACAAGCCACTGGATCAGGATCCATCACTGACTGCAATCATTCCGCCCAGCGCCTGTCCTAGGTCCAGCTTAAGTCTACCCACGCTTGGCCAAGATCAATCATGGACTCAGCGTGAGTAAGTCCAGCCCTTCACCACCCCCTTGCCCTCGAAAAGTACCCCCACCTCCACCCCCAGTTGATCCTCTTACTTTTCCTGTAGGAAGAGGGGATCAGTCTATCAATCAGACAATCCATCAATCACTGTAGAAAGAAGGGGATCAATCCATCAGTCAGAAAATCAGTCAGTCAATCAGTCATGGCCTTTCATCAATAACTGTGGATGTGAAAAGCTTAGCAAGAAGCCAAGTCACTCTGCTAGTATTTCCTGGAGGGGGACGGCCATTTTCTCTGCGTGAACCTAAACTTTGTACCTGTGTGTGTTTGGTGTGAATATTTCTGGACCTCGACACAACTGAACAGTGCTCATACACAGCAAATGATACCTTCTACGAAGGGAATCTCTGGTAGTGACTCAGTGTGTTTTTATCTCCTCAAACACAAGAGTAAGAGATTGTGAGTGAAGTCCCCCTAGAACGTCCCATTTCTGCAACGTCAAAGGTGAGGAATTTGTGTTGCAGAAATGTACAATGTATACATGTGAAATAAAAAGGTTGGCACTGCAAGGGCGACGACTTGATTTTTTTTCTTTACTGTAGTCATTCGGATGAGACTATAAACCGAGGCCCAGTGTGCGAACCCATGCAAAACATCTTGCGCACACGTTAAAAACCCGTCCCGCCTTTAGGAAGAGTAGGCTGTTGTGTGCCGGCAGGAGCAGATGACAATAAAGATTTTTTTCAAAAAACAGCATGCACACAGGGTCGTGTTTAGACACCACCCCTGAGGAAATATTGGGGAGTTCTGGCGGTTCCTGTGACGGCACTGGAACCATTCGTTTCGGCTATTGCCTTTCGAATGGACAATTCCAGCGACGTGGAGGAGATGGGTCTGCTGCATGGGTAACAGTTTGCCCTCCTTACTTACTTAAAGTACCCAGGCTTTGCGCTCTAGAGCCGAGAGCGCAGCCCATCTAGAGCCGAGAGCGCAAGCCCAGTCTAGAGCCTAGAGCGCAGCCCAGTCTAGAGCCTAGAGCGCAACCCAGTCTAGAGCCTAGAGCGCAACCCAGTCTAGAGCCTAGAGCGCAACCCAGTCTAGAGCCTAGAGCGCAACCTAGTCTAGAGCCTAAGTGCAACCCCATAGTCTTCGAGACTGAGGGATGTCTACCACTAGTAGTGTGATATGTTTCTAGGTTGTGAGCTATCCACATACAAACTAAATAGATGTTGTTCATTTCATTCACACATTTCATGAGTACGCTGTACAGCAACACGACAGGTCTGGCGAAGTAACATGTTTGTACTACCTCACATTGCTCTTGTGTTATCATGTCATGTTATGTAGTATTGTATCATTTGTGATGATGTAGCCTTATGTTGACTGTTGGTTTGTTTTTTGTTTTATGTTATCTGAGATTTGTGGAAGTAATCCTGATTATTTATTTTCAACAAAGGTTGATATTTGTCTTGATGTTTTAGAAGTCAATTACTGATTTTTTGTGGGCAGGATGAAAAAAAGTTGTGTAACTAACTTATACCCTCAATAAGACATTGGGACTTGATGCTGACTTGACAGCGGAGGTAGGGAAAACTGCCCACAAAAACAGTGGACTCCAAGGATAGAGCAGAGACAATGCTTCCATACCATGTCAAATCCTGTACAGCTTTTCCCAGCCTTTCTTTGTTATGGATGGGAGCTGTTCAAGTATCATCCTATGTTTTAAGTGTAACTACGCACTCCAGCAGGCACGTAAGCGCTCTTGCGCGCGCAAAACACACACACACACACACACACACACACACACACACACACACACACACACACACACACACACACACACACACACACACAACACTTAGCAGGGTTTTTTTAGCAGCATAAATTTTAGGGCTTTTTTTCACTTTAAAGCACTTTCGTTCCTTTTTACCTCGTTTAATATAACTACTAGTGAACAGACGTAGAACGGAGACATTAACAACACACACACACACGCACGCACGCACGCACGCACATACACGCACACGCGCTCCCACCTCCACAGAATAACACAAAATACTCAATAACAAAAATCTGAGAATGAAAAAAAGGACGTAGAAAAGGGGAAAAAATCTCTGTATACTAATGATCCACTGTCCCATCACCAAATAACACAGCTAAAAATATGGCTGTCACAGCAGCCAGGTATAGGGGATGCAGGCAGAGATGTCAGACTTGGTAAGTGCACAAGGTGTGGGTGAAAATGCCACGCAAACTACCTCCATCCTAAATACGTACCTCACCTATCCTTGTCAACTGAACAACACTCCTCCTCCCAATAGAACTCGTTAATACTGTTGTGCCTTCTCTCCTAGATCACAACACACACACACACACGCACGCACGCACGCACGCGCGCGACGCGCGCGCCGCCGCCACACACACACACACACACACACACACACAACACACACACACACACTGTGATCAACTGTGATCAACTGTGATCACATGAAATTTTGTCTAAAATCACTTTTTAGTGGATAGACGTTAAATTGAAGACACACACACACACACACACACACACACACACACACACACACACACACACACACACACACACACACAGAGCAATATCGATGATATCTTTTGCCAAATCTATACATCATTACCAAAGATAAGAAAATCAACAAGGAAAAAAAAAACGTATCGCACGCACAAGTGGTATAATTGGACTCTTGTGTTAACGTCTGCAGTAGGCTAGGGGAGGTGATGATGATGGGGTCCGTGAAGTGTGGACATGAGAGATTCGTTAGAGGGTATAATTATTATAGCCAGACCTGTGGTGGGCGTTGATGATGCTATCATGACTGACAGGAATAGAAACAAATAGTTCCGCAAAAAAAAAAAAAACGCTTGATCTTTCGGTTGTTTTCCTTGCTTTGCCCTTTTTTCTTTATTTTGCAAAAGCATAACTTATGTGACAATAGTCATGATTTAGAAAAAAAACTGTTTAATCACGGGGACTACATGTAAAAAAAAAAAAAGGCACGTGAGTGATTATTCCAGTGTCCTCTAAATAAAAGAATTAAAATATATTTTAAAAAGTTCTCTCTGATAGATACTTCCGTTTTCAGTTGTGAAAAGAGACCTTTTTTTAGTTATCAGTTATGAAATGATAGATGGTTTTGTTACCAGTTGTGAAGGGATAGATACTTTCATTATTAGCTGTGAAATGATCAGTTCTTCACCACTGTCTTTGCTGTGAGTTTTTTTTTTTCAAATATACTTACCTATTTGTTCTTGGTGTTTGTTTTTGCCTTTTATTTTTGCAGTCACCTTTACCTTCACCTGTCCCGTAGTCCCGTGGACTGTGGGGGCATAACTGAAGATTTTGCAACCAGCTTCCTCACTCCCCACGGTCCTACGCCCTCGATAGTGGAACACCCAAGGCCTGTCCACTCTCTGATGTTGTCTTCCCATCGTTTCCTCTGTCTGCCTCTTCGTCTCCCTCATCTTACTGTTCCCTGTAAGACTGTCTTCGCCAGTCCAGATGATCGTGTGACGTGCCCGTACCACTTTAGCTTGCGTTTTTTACTGTAGTTAGGAGCTCTTCATATGGACCGTTGGCATTTTTTATTCTAGTTTTCACATCTTCATTAGTGATGTGATCTCTGTATGAAATGCCATTCCATACTTGGCATTTCATTTTTGCATTAGGCGATGATTATTTTTTTCTCTTTGTCTTGTTTTCCTCTACAAACATGATTGTAACAAAGCTAAAGGTGGCATAAAGACCTTTACTTTTGGATTTCAAATCAAGGTCTGTGTGCGTCACGCTGATTTTTATATTCACCAGCTGCCAATCTAGTGAGCAAATAATATTCCCTGGAGCATGCCATGAGCTGTTTAGCTTCATATTGCTCTCAATATGTGCATGTACAGTATCATGGGTTTTGTTTTTTCTGAAATAGAGATCTGAAACCAATTTATTGCTTTCTTTCTTTGTCACCCTCTTTTCTTTTTCTCTCTCGTCGTCATTCCACCTTTAATTCAGTTAATGTTTCTTTTCACAGAAAGTAAAACAGAATGGGAATGAATGAGCGAGCGTAATGGATGGAGGAATTAATGAATGAGTGAGTGAATAAACGAATGAATGAATGAATGAATGAATGAATGAATGAATGAATGAATGAATGAATGAATGAACGAACGAACGAATGAATGAATGAATGAATGAATGAATGAATGAATGAATGAATGAATGAATGAACGAACGAACTGATTAATTAATCTTTGATGCGTAATGATAAAGATTTTAGGCTAAGCCTAGTCTTCCAATCCGTCCTTGTAAACATGCATACATAGAAACAATCAAAATGAAAATGAATAAAACATAGAAAAGACATTAAGAGACAGAGAAAAATATAGATAGAGACAGACAGATAGAGACAGAGCTACAGACAGAGCTACAGAGCTACAGAGCTACAGACAGACAGACAGACAGACAGGCAGACAAGAGACAGACTGACGAGACCGACAGACAGACAGAAACAGAGACAAAGGAAGAAACTGACAGATATAGAACAACTGAATGAACGAATGATTAAAGAAATGAATATCTCACTCAACCAATAAGTGGATGCATCTTTTTGCTGCGGGAAAGGAATAGGCATACATCGTGATTTTTGTTCTTGTTTTTTTTTAACTTCCAGCCCTGCCAAATAAAACTAATGATAAAGACATACAGACAGACAAAGATCTGAAAGAAAATCAATCATGCAGTAAAATCTATACCGAAAAGAAAACCATCAACAAAACTAACCCAAGCAAACAGACGAGAGAGAGAGAGAGAGAGAGAGAGAGAGGAGAGAGAGAGAGAGAGAGAGAGAGAGAGAGAGAGAGAGAGAGAGAGAGAGAGAGAGACACATTTTTGACACATTGACACATTTTATTGCTTTTAAAGCTGTACAAAGCTCATCAAGCATGCATCGCGAAAGATCGAATCGAATACGACGCGAAGTGTTTGACATGGAAACCATAACAAACAATGTTTTTTTGTGTTGTTTTTTTTATCGGAACTGACAATATTTGTCAGTGACTGTCATTTCATATGTACACACCAAGCAGCACACTGGTCCACGGTACACAGCCGTCATCACCCCAGGTAGAACCAGATGAGGTCACGGAGCACCTGTAGTTTGCGCAGAGCACGTGCCTGCGTGTCGGGGTATGCAGTTCTGCCAGCACGCCTTCCCCTCCGTAGGTTGTCCAGTTTCGTCACCTCTTCTGTCAGCATGTTCTTTCTTTCTTGTTTGATGTACCAAAATACACAGTCATTTTCATTTTCTGTGTGTGACTTGCATGAGAATTCCAGCACCAAGTCATCTGACTCACAGAGTAATAGATTGTCATTCTCCGTGGTATACAGAGCAACTTTTCTGAAACATTTATTTCTGTCTCTGTCTTTTAAACGTCGCTGCACTGTTTTGTTAGTCATTGTAGAGACGTAATCTTTCACCATACCCGCGTTAAATCCATCTATTGTTGTTTTCTCTATCCTGTCGTTTGTGTCCAGTTCATCCTGAGAGACAGTGACGTCACATTCAGCTGCACACGGAGTGTCTACTACGTGCTGCACATGCAACACATCTGACACACCCCTTTCACTGTCCGCCTGGTCTGTTTGTGTTGCTGTCAGATGTGTAGGGCTGAAACTTTCTTGTGCGCATGGCGATTCGAATAAAGTGTCCAGCTCTGGCAACACATTTGGTAGGGCGTCACTGGATGTCTGACCACTCACTTGATTTTGCTGCTGTTGCTGTTGTTGCTGTTGTCGTCGTTGGTCTCGTCGTATCTGGCTTGGTGGTTTACGCCTATAGTACTGAGTCTGGCTGTTTCGGTTGAGCACTAGGTCTGCCATATTTGATGTCACTGAGGGGCTTGCTGGCTTGAGTCGTAAAACGACAACAGTGCTGTCGTCTTCGCCACCACACACCTTCCAACTCGTTAGTGCATTGTTTGTTAGCAGGGCACTTAGCATTGTTTCCACAGTTGTTGGAAGGCCAATAACTGGCATGGTGCTGTAGTAAACGGGAAAATTGACTGCTGCTGTTGCAAACTGCACCCTGTCGCTTCGCGTCCCGTCACGTGCCCCCCGAGAGAGAGAGAGAGAGAGAGAGAGAGAGAGAGAGAGAGAGAGAGAGAGAGAGGGAGACAGACAGACAGACACACAGACACACACACAGATACACAGACAGAGAATCAAGTCAAGTCAAATTCTTTTATTTCGAGGATAATGAATACGCACTCATGTGCTTTTTTTTTTTTTTTTTTTTTACATCCAGAGCGAGCGAGCGAGCGAGCGAGCGAGCGAGAGAGACAGAGACAGAGACAGAGAGACAGAGAGACAGAGAGAGACAGAGAGAGAACTCGACCTCTAATATTTCGAACTGGAATATTTTATTGAGGGTAAATGGGTCAGCCAGATGCTTCTTTATATCAGACCCTCGGGGAAAAAAAAGAAAAAAGCAAACAAGCCAAACAGAGAGAGAGAGAGAGAGAGAGAGAGAGAGAAAAGAGAGAGAGAGAGAGAGAGAGAGAGAGAGAGAGAGAGAGAGAGAAACACAGTCAGACAGACAGAGACAGAGACAGACAGACAGACAAAGGGAAGTAATGTGTGCTAATGGAGGGAAAGGTGGGATCAAAGACCTGCAATCAGAGGACGTGACGCTGATAGCAGTAATATTGCCTTTCGTTTATTACCTCCCTTATCGACCTCCATCTGTCATTTGTTCTTGAGTCTGGTTGTCTGTCTGTCTGTCTGGCTGTCTGTCTGTTGGCTTTGGCTGTCTGTCTGTGTGCCTGTGTGTCTGTCTGTTCGCTGTGGCCCCGTCTGTCTGTCTGTCTGTCTGTCTGCCTGCCTGCCTGCCTACCTGCCTGCCTGCCTGCCTGTCTGGCTGGCTGTCCAGGGGAAAAGTCGAGTATCAATCACTTGTGATACAGCTGTCTGCCTTCTGGGAAAATATGTGCGAGAAATTTTCCCTTTTCTACCACTCTCTGTGTTTCCGTATTTCTTTTTTTACTTTTCTATTATCTCTCTTGCTTAATTTCTGCCTTCCCGTTTCAATCCCCTGCCATTTTTTAGCAAATCTTTCAGATATTATCTTTTCATTTCATAAGTCATATGACAATGTTCATGTATTGTTTTGCTCTGGCTACAAGGTAGTGATATTGCAAATACTAGGATGGGCACTGGGTGTCCATTTTGCAGTGTTATTTGTCCTTATGACATGTTTTACACTTTTTTTCTTTGCAAATTGCAGCGTTCATTGTCCTTTTATTCCGCTTTTCTGTAACCTGGGAATGGTAAATCAAGAAGAATGGTTGGCATCTTCACACGGCCTGGTTTTATTGGCTTTAAAGAACAGAATAATTAAGATACTTTGTCATTCCATTTTTCCCTGATTGACACTGTTGGCCATTTAAAAAGATTAGATGGTGTTGGTTTTCAACTGGAGGTGAATGTTATTGGAGTTGCTGAAATGAATGTTAGATGGCAGCCCTGGTGTGGCCTTTGTGGGCTGGTGGGGCTAGAAACAATCTGAAGTAAAATGAAATAAAACTGAATAGAGCCTATTTCATGGAATTCTTCAGCCTGAATATTGCGTGATCTTTGACAATCAAACTTTTTGTCTCTGAACCCATTCCAGTGGACATGCTGACTGAGGTGGGGGCGGAATAACCTGGTGGTCAGAGTAATGTGCTCGTCATCTGCTGACCCAGGTTCGAATCTCGTCCAAGAGAAATTTTCCTCAGGAGTTAACATAAGTGCCGACTCTGCTCCCCCCCCAAAATCCTTTAGATGATACTATAAACCGAGCCCCGGTATAAACGCAAGCAGAACATTTTTGCATACGTTAAAACCCGTTCCGCTTTTCGGAAGAGTAGGTCATTGTGTGCCGGTGGGAACGGATTACAAAATTTACGAAACTACACACACGGGGACTGGATGCAAAAAACACAAGAGTGCTTATTCAATTATCCTTGAAATAAAAGAATAAAATAAAAGATTAAAGGAAATAAATAAAAAAAATTTCTCTCTCTGTCTCTCTGTCTCCCTCTCTGTCACACACACACACACACACACACACACACACACACACACACACACACACACACACACACACACACACACACACACACACACACACACACACAGAGTATCGGTAAATCCCATCTACACAAAGCACCATTGACTCAGGATTCCAGCTTGATTTCTTTAATTCTGCCCAAACATCTCTAGATAACATCCAGCCTTCACACAGCGGTTCCAAAATGAAGACCTCACTTTCAACACCATGAGAATGCTCAGACAGTTTTCCTTTGAGTACCCTGTGGCTACACACACACACACACACACACACACTCTCTCTCTCTCTCTCTCTCTCTCTCTCTCTCTCTCTCTCTCTCTCTCTCTCTCTCTCTCTCTCTCTCTCTCCTCTCTCTCTCTCTCTCTCTCTCTCAATACACAGAGCAAATTATGCCTTCAATTCTATCTTGTTCTTGCTTCTGCCCAGTTCAATTCAATTCGCAAGTTGTCGCTACTTCAGTGAAACTTTGTCACGAGAATGTGTTGACATGATACACAATGACCCTATGATCAATACGTGGCTACACTCGAAGTACACTGTGCAAATCTTGCTTTCAGCTCTATCTTGTTCTTGCTTCTGCCCAGTTCAATTTGCAAGTTGTCGTTACTTCAGTGAAACTTGGTCAAAGTACAGACGAATAGATTTGGAAGCGATGCTCTGCTTTTCCATGAGAAAACACCACAGTGCAGTCCCTGTCTCTCGTCAGCTCGGTCAGCTGAAGGGAGAAATGGTCATAATGGCAGTGGCGCCAGTCCGTAGCCATTCTAAAGACTCGGACAAAGAGAAAAGTGTGGGGTTGTCAGAGCCCCCAGCCGTCTGTCTCTCTTCTCTTGTGAGCATGGCCATCAGCCACAAGGTCTGCCGACACACAGAAAGGCGATGGACAACTACACTGCTGTGGTCTCTTCTTCTTCTTCTTCTTCTTCTTCTTCTTCTTTCTTCTTCTTCTTCTTCTTCTTTTTCTTCTTCTTCTTCTCCTTCTGCTTCCCCTCCATCTTCTATTTCTTTGCATTCACACACACACACACACACACACACACACACACACACACACACACACACACACACACACACACACACACACAACACACACAAACACACACATACACACACACAGAGTCAGACAGACAGACAGAGGACAGCAAACCTGGTCTCTGTAGGATCTAGTTCCCAGACCTGGATTTTTACAACAGCGCAGATCAAATCCTTCACCAAGCAGACGACACCAGTCAACTTTGCAGGAACGCAACTCTCCCTGACTTCTGCACACCTCTCCCTGACTTCTGCACACTCTCCCTGACTTCTGCAAACTCTCCCTGACTTCTGCAAACTCTCCGATGCAAACTCTCCTGACTTCTGCAAACTCTCCATGACTTCTTCACAACTCTCCCTGACTTCTGCAAACTCTCCATGACTTCTTCACAACTCTCCATGACTTCTGCACACTCTCCATGACTTCTGCACAACTCTCCCTGACTTCCACACAACTCTCCCTGACTTCTGCACACCTCACTGACTTCTGCAGTAACTTCTGAGAAGTCACTTGGGCAGTGTTTTATGCTCTCAAGGCAGTGTGTGTTTAGATACAATTTCCTTCATCAGGAGGTTGTCTTTTCACAACCACGCGATTTACACACGCACACACACACACACACACACACACACACACACACACACACACACACACACACAACACACACACACACACACACACACACACAACACACACACACACACACACACACACACACACATCATCCATTCATTCATTCATTCATTCATATTATAAAAAAAAATTCTTTCGAACTAAGCAATGAAAGTGTGTCTCAGGCAAAGTTCATTCCAACAGTTCATTCCAAGTTACAGATTGCATGCTGGGTATGCTCGTGTTATCCAAGCCACTTGCTGTGACTCGCCTACTCAGCGATACAGGGGTGTGGGTTTTTTTTAATGTGTGCGAAAGACGTTGTGTGTACGTTCACACACAGGACACCAGTTCTAACTCCCGTTCAAGAGACTTTCCTGGGAATGGAAGGGAATGGAATGGGGGGGGGGGGGGGGCAGTCATGTGAACCCCGAAAGGAAGACCCTCTCATTCAGTCAGCTCAGCAGCAACTCTGACCCATGCCCTCAGACACCCATCACATCACAGGTAAACTGCTTTGACCACTAAGCCATGCCACTCTGTAAAATGCAACAATCAGACAACCATCATTATAATTACCAAAATGACCGTTTTCTGCTTAAACGACCACACCTTTCTCACTGTAAAATACCATACATCAGATCATCGCCATGATATCAGCAGGTCAACACTCCACTGCGTACATCACCGTCTCTTTCTTGAAGAAGCTCAATCTCCATTATGTACCTTTATTTATGTAGTATATTTATGAACTGTCGCTGAACAAAAAAATATTGACCTTCTTCTGGCGCGAATTCCAATAGTCGATACCGACTGACTGAGGCACACTAGTATTTATTTATCGATTACTTTGTTTCGGCATAACAGAATAAGCACTCGTGTGTTTTTCCATCCATTATGGAAAGGAGCTTTCCACAAAAACAAGAGTAAACATAGTTAACCATGTAGATTCAGTTCACTGTTCAGCAGGCGACCAAAGAATCACCTTCAGTTTGGCATCCGTCCAATGCCAGCACTCAGGAATACTCCAGCCGTGGAGCACACGCACAGCAGAGGAGCAGCAGAAACATGGCGGGGTTTGGCATCACAGAAAACCGCCCAGGTCCCCAAGGGGAGGGGTGTAAAGTGATGGCAGTGTTAGGGGCAGTGGGGAGGGGGAGGCAGGGTGAAAGAGGGAGGTGGGAGGGTTTGTAGCTATGTGGCTGAGAGAGAGAGAAAGAGAGGAGAGAGAGAGAGAGAGAGA
>CM060317.1:43082048-43109548 GCA_030674155.1 Stramonita haemastoma | reverse complement strand
TTTTTATCAACAGCTCTCTCACTCCACAACAAGATCCGGATCTCCAACACCAACGTCAAGCCGGTCGTACTTTACGGCTCAGAAACCTGGCGAGTAACAAAGACCAACACCCACAAACTCCAGACATTCACCAAAAGATGGCTCAGGATTATCCTCGGTATCAGGTGGCCAGAAGTCGTCACAAGCGAACAACTGTGGGACAGGACCAGACACGCACCAATCGAGTCGGAGATCAAGAAAAGGAAATGGGGATGGATCGGCCATACGCTCTGCGAGCCTGCTTCAAATGTCACCAGGCAGACCCTTGACTGGAACCCACAAGGGAAGCGGAAAGTAGGTCGACCAAAACAGACCTGGCGCAGAAGCATTGAAGCAGAGATGAATGCAGCATGACGTGGGCCGAGCTGAAGAGGACCTACCAGAACCGAGTCCGTTGGAGGGGTGTTGTTGCAGCCCTTTGTTCCTCAGGGATATATTAGTCATACGTCAACTCTCTCTCTCTCTCTCTCTCTCTCTCTCTCTCTCTCTCTCTCTCTTCTCTCTCTCTCTCTCTCTCTCTCTCTCTCTCTCTCTCTCTCTCTCTCTCTCTCTCTCTCTCTCAGGGGAAGCTTTTTTTTTTCGAAAGTGGGCAAAAGTGTAAAGAAGCTAACTTTATCCATAAGTGGTTATTCATAAGCAATCCACAGACACGCTGAAGTATTCATATATGCTTCTCTCTCTCTCTCCTCTCTCTCTCTCCTCTCTCTCTCTCTCTCTCTCTCTCTCTCTCTCTCTCTCTCTCTCTCTCTTCTGTATAAAAAAGTTTTTAACTGGATTTTCTCTCCGTGAATGCTGGCCGTTATCATGTCATTTCCATTGAGGTTATGGGTCACCAGAGAGCAGATTCCCATTGGCCTGCCCCTGTGGGCCCGCACTATCCCGGCACATTGTCTGGCCGCCATGACCGATACGGGGACAGGACAATGCAGGAGCACGTTTTATGGGGCTGCTTCTCGCTACCTCCTTACTGCTGTTTACTGCTCTGTTTTGTGTGTGTGTGTGGTGGCATAGGTGGTTGTATAAGCATGCACGTGTGTATGCACATACACACATACAAACACACAGATACATATGTATATAGCCTACATATATATATATATATATATATATATGTTATTATATGTTTATGAATATATTTTGATATATAAATATATCCACGTATACACGTGCACACACACATGCACACATACCACGTTCACATATTTGCGCGAGCCCCCGCACACACACGTGCGCGTGCGCGCCACACACACACACACACACATACACACACACCTAAAATCACTTTTTAGTGGATAGTCGTTAAAACGAAAACACACACACACACACACACACACACACACACACACACACACACACACACACACACACACACACACACACACACACATTGCTGCTGCTTCTGATGATGATTACGATGATACTGATAATAATAATAATAATAATAATAATAATAATATAAGAATAAGAATAAGAATAAGAATAAGAATAATACTCTGATTGACTCACAAGTGCATGATTTTTTCAGAATATAATTGACGACAGCAGAAGGAACTGTGTGTTGTAAATCAAACACTACATCCCCAAAACAAGGTTTGGAACGAGCACTTATCACAGCCATCCATGCTGGTTGCCCTGACAACACAGGCAGTTGCCATGGAGATGGTGCCCTATCGGGCTGGAGTTCACAGCATCACGTTATCATCATCAACACATGGCCACCTTCACCCCCCACCCCCTCCTTCTCCTCCACCCCCTCCCATGACTCGTGCACGGTCGGGACAGAATCCTTATCAGTGGAAGCCCCTTCTATTCCCCTTGTTGGAAAACAAATATCGCCTGGCACTGTGAGGAGAGGAAGGGGGCTGGGGAGACTGGGGGGGGGCAGGAGATTGACGTTGGAAACGGAAATGATTTTTTAAAACGAGCAAGTCGTTGGCCGCTTGGATAGCAAGCAACACTGCTAGTGTCCTGGATTTCTCTTGTAAAGATTGTGGGTTCGATTATCACTTGAGAAAACTCCATTCTGCTGACCCCTGTTCTGAGAAGTCCATTTTTTCAAAGCGTCACTAGACAGTTATTGCTTTAGGCCAGTCAGAAAGGCGGAAGCTGGTTTAAAATAGGGCTAACGATATTTCAGCGTTACAACAGCGTTACAACAAGGACATGTACCGGTCTTCCTACACAAAAAATCCACAACCTCAAGCAATGACGATGAGTATGTACACATTTCTTCTGCCTGTGCAGCTTTGAACACATGTTTTCTTTGTTGCTCAGCATCCTGTTATGCATGTCTGTTGGGTCTGGGAAGTGTAACATTTCCTACAGGCAACACAATATGGCTCCTCCGAGGGTGACCTCAAGGAGGTCCCTAGAGATTTTCATAGGAAGGGATGGCTCTACTCGTGAGACAGAGCAAACCTGGGTGTGTTGTCTTGGGTCATCTCCTGAAGAGCTCCGCAGGAATAAAAGCAGTGGAAACTCACTAAAAAAAAGATGGAAGAAACAAAGAGAAAACACAACAACAAACACACACACACACACGCACGCACACACGCACACACACACACACACACACACACACACACACACACACACACGCACACGCACGCAAGCACGCATGCACGCACGCACACACACACACACACTTCATCCCTTAAAAGAGAAACTTACTGAAGACAAAACACAGCTGCCTCAGCAAAAACTGTGTGCCAGAAGAAATAGCCCCAAAACACAACAGAAAATACAGGAGGAGATTGATGTGTGTCTGATTGACCATCACTGTTCCCATTTCCGTCCTACAAACTGCCATAGGGTGGTACACGAGTGAATATTGATCTGATAATCACAGTGTGAATGTTGATTTGAGAGTGAATGTGTAAATATTGATTTGGTGGTAAAGATGTATATATTGATTTTATGGTAAAATTGTATATGTTGGTTTGATGGTAAAAGTGTGAGTTTTGATTTAATGGTAACAGTGTGAATGTTAATTTGATAGTACAAGTGTAAATATTGATTTGATGGTGACAATGTAAACGTTCATTTGATGGTACGAGTGTAAATGTCGATTTGATGGCAAAAAGTTAATGTGGATTTGATGGTACAAATGTAAATGTTCATTTGACAGTAAAGGCGTAAATGTTGATTTCATGGCTACAATGTAAATGTTAATTTGTTGGTAAAATGTAAATGTAAATGTTAATTTGGTGGTGACAATGTAAATTTTTTTTTTTGGTCAAGTGTAAATCTTGATTTGAAGGTAAAATGTAAACGCTGATTCAATGGTAAATGTGTAAATGTTAATTCAGTGGGTAAAAGTGAAAATGTTGATTTGAAGATAAACGTCTAAATGGTAATTTGGAGTTGAAAGTGTACAGTTGTGATTTGTGACAAATGTGTGCATGGTGATATGATTTGTGATAATTGTGTAAATGTAAACTTAATGGTGAATGTGTAAATGGTCAATTGGTGTTTAAAATGTAAACAGTATTTTGTGGTATGAGAGCAAAATGTACCTTGGTGGTTAAAAATGTCCAGGCTATTTAGTGGTAATGCTGTAAAAGGTAATTTGGAGGTAACACTGTAAAAGATAATACAGAGGTAAAAGTGTAAAATGTAATTTAGTGTTTAAAATGTAAAGGATATTTGTTAGTAAAACTATACAGATTAATTGTGCACTAAAAGTTTAGAAGGTAGCCTGTTGTTTAAAATGAAAACGGAACTTGCCGGTTAACGTGTTGGTGGCATCTAGAGGGGAAAGTGTGAAAGGCAAAATATTACGATAAAAGTAAACATGATATTTGGAAGTTAACATGTTACTGGTAACGTTGGTGAAACTATGAATGATTATTTGTTGATGGAACTGTCAATGGTAACTGCCTGAATGTAATTGGGTAGTAGAAATGTGATTGTAATTTGATAGTGTAAAAGGTCATTTGATGGTGCAACAAATAACTTGTTGGGCAAAATGTAAACAATTAATAAAAAATTGACAATAAATTGATGAAACAGGTGTAAATGATAATAGGTGGTAAGGATGTTACATGTAGTTTGGAGGTAAATATGTAAATGATATTTAGATGGTAAATGTTGCAATGGTAATTTGGTTGTAGTAGTAGGAGGAGGAGGAGAAGAAGTGGTGGTGGTGGTAGTGGTGTGGTAGTGGTGGTGGTTCTTGTTCTTGTTGAAGTAGTAGTAGTTGTAGCTGTTGTTGTGGTTGTTGTGACAGCAGAGCAGCGAACCAGTTTGGGCAGTCTGTTGTATTCTTCTTTTTTTCTATGATTTATCCATTTATTCTTTTATTTCGGGGATAATGGAATATTCCAAGCCATTAGCATTTTAATTGTGTTTCTGCTGCCGCTGGCAGTCTGCTGATGGAACCGAAAACGCTGTGGCAACCAAAATAAGCTTTCCACCCCCACCCCCCACCCCCGAAATTTGCTCTTTTTTTGTTATGTGGTTGTGTTTTTTGTTTCATAATTACTTCTTTTTTTTTTTCTTTTTTCTTTTTTTTTGGGGGGGGGGGGGAGCAGGGTCAAGTGGTTTTGTGATTGCGTTCATTTTGTTTTGGTGGTCGTTTTCCGTTGTCATTTTCGTGACGGGTTTCTTCAGTTCGTGATTGCGTTCTTCTTTTCGTGATTGTGTTTTTCTGTTTGTTTTGTGGTCTTCTGTCTATAGTTGCGTTATTTTTCTTTGGGTTGTTTTTTTAGGAAGGGGGGGGGGGGGGTATTCTATTCTGCTGCTTATGACTGCGTTCTTCTCTTCATGATTGCGTTCATTCTTTGCGTGATTATTCTTTTGGTGATGGTGGTCTACTTTTCGAGACAGTGTTCTTTTCCTGATTGCTTTCTTGTTTTCGCGATTAGGGTTTTCTTTACGTGATTATGTCCTTCTTTTTATAATTGTGTTCTTCTTTGCCTGAGTACACCAGTGTCCAATTTTCCTCTTCTGATAGGCGATAGTTTAATAGTGCCCCCCATCCTCCCCCATCCTCCCCCAAGAACTTATTTCAAAGACGTAACAGCCGCCAAAGCATTTTCCAAATAAGTAGCGGACCCCATGGCAAGGAAGCCATGTCCCGTATCCATGCGCTGTCGAGCTTGAAATTACTTCCATTGGCAGAGCAGACACTCGAAAGAAAATGAAGATAGCGCGCACACCCATACCCACGCGTGCGCGCGCTCGCTCACCACACACACACACACACACACCACACACACACACACACACACACACACACACACACACACACACTCCATAACCACTACTACCACCACAACCCCCTCCACCTGACTCTATCTCTACCATCCACTACATTCAAAAAGAAATTTAAGAAGGAAGGTGGCAGGATGGTTAAGACGTTCACCTGCCAACTACTAAACAGTGAGATTGTGGGTTCGATTCCCAGCCTCGCCCTTTCTTCCAAGTTTGACGAAAAACTGAATGTCAAAATCCTTTGGCTGAGATTACAAACAAAGGTCTCGTGTGCAAACGCACGCATAACATTTTGTACACACGTTAAAACCCCGTTCCACATTTCAGAAGAGTAGGCCATTGTGTCCCAGTAGGAACATGACAAATATACAAAACCAGCATGCACCCAGGTGTCGTGCTCAGACAACAACGCCGAAATCGGAGACCTAAATGGTGAGAAAAAAATCAAAAAATTCTCACCTTGGAACCTCGTTCTAGCCGAAGAGAGAGAGAAAAAAGAAGTGTTAACAAACCAACACAAAAACCTAGCAAAGGCACAAAGCAAGCGGTATCCAAAGCTCTAATCCCACGACAAAAGAAGAAGACGACGAAGAAGAAAGAACGCTAATTTTCTGAACTAATTAAAATCCAAATCGACGAGTGAGTGTCTGTCTAAACTGGAAAAAGAAGATGTTTTAAAAGACCTTCCTTTCGGTTGGTCCTTCACGCTGAATGGGGAGATTAATGAGCAGATAGGGGGGGCAGCAGGGGAGGGAAGCGGGGTGATTACTGTCACAACATCAAAGCCCGGCCACCTTGGCCACATTCTCTGTGTCAATAACCAGGGGAAATTGCACTGAAAACAAAAGCAGATCACTTCATTTCGCCTCAGTAATGACTGTCGTTGGAGAACTGAATAGATGAGTGAGGGTGGAGGGGGGGGGGGGGGGGGGGTAAGGGGGGTGTGTGTGTGTGTGTGTGCATGTGTGTGTGTGTGTGTGTATGTGAGTGTATGTGGTGTGTGTGTGTGTGTGTTGTGGTGTGTGTGTTGTGTGTGTGTGTGTGTGTTGTGTGTGTGTGTGTGTGGTGTGTGTGTGTGGTGTGTGTGCGTGCGTGTGTCTGGGGGAGGGGGTGCTGGTCGAGCCTTTTCCGACTAACCCCCCAGTGCTCAAGAGCCGGATAAAAAAAGCATACATTGTTGATATACATATCTCCAAAACACAAAGTTTATACTGTCTGTCTGTCTGTCTGTCTGTCTGTCTGTCTGTCTGTCTGTCTGTCTGTCTGTCTGTCTGTCTGTCTTCTCTCTCTCTCTCTCTCTCTCTCTCTCTCTCTCTCTCTCTCTCTCTCTCTCTCTCTCTCTCTCTCTCTCTCTCTCTCTCTTTCTGGCTTCTTCATTCCAAAAAAAGCACAGTAATTATACATGCCTGTATTCGAAACATTCCTTTTTTGGTCAAGCAACACTTAATAAAATGTATAAAATTTAATATGTATCGTGCTAAATACTCTCCTTCTCTTCCCCCTCCTCCTCCTCCTCTTCCTCATCTCCCTTACCTCCATTCAGTCATTAGGGCGCTGCACTGAAGAGCTGTTCACTAACTTCCTCCTCTCATGTCGGTTTTGTGCCCAAACCTGGACCCTCACAGATTGTTTTCCTGTCTACTCTGCAGTGTTGTCCGCCCCTTTTTCTGGTCTGCCTCTCCGTTTCCCACCATCAGCAGTTCCCTGCAGAACAGGGATGGCCACGCCAGTGGATCTTGTCACGTGGCCATACCAGAGTAGCTGTTTTTCACGGCTGAAGTCAGCAGGTCTTGGTATGAACCCATACGCTGTGTGATGGGTTAGTGAACTTCTTCACTGGTGACATGTCAGTGTTCTTAATCATCAGTATCCTTACACTACCTGTCAGGGTCTACGTGTCACGCCCATGCAGGAAGATGGAAAACTGCAGCGCACACAAAAATTCTATTTTGTGTTTCGAAGAGGTGTTCCTACACTTTCGTGCAGGCCTCAGTCTGGACAGTGATTTTGTTGCCCTTGGGGTATTTCTGGATTGGACCTTATTTTTGCCGGTAATGGATCGCCCATGAACACTATATACATCGGTAGAGTAGTGACTGCCATCAACGTAGTATTCTGAGCGCTGGTTTCCATGCTATACCTTGCTGATGTTTTGGCCAGTTTTCTGACAAGCTTTAAAGGCTGCTATACCATGTGAGTCATCTGAAGAGCAAAAGTGTGTGATGTTTCCTCCTCCATTGCTAACCATGCTGATATGATCTTCGAGTACATCAGTTGTAATTCGTTCCAGTTGAAAAGTGTGAGAGATAAAACATGACCCTGTTGGACTCCTACTGGATACGGAACCATTTTCTGACAACACCAATCCTAAGAATGGCACTTGCTGGTTTGGAATAAAGTTGCCGGATAGTGTTGATAAGCTTCTGCCTGACATTTGATTTCTTTACTGTGGCCCAGAGTGCCAGACTCTGTCAAAGGCCTTTGTAATGTCTAAAAATAATATATGGTTCCACTGCTACTTATAATAGAGGCGTTTTTCTCAGAGGGTGCGTACGCTGAAAATCTACCCAATTACACTTCTGCCTTTGTGGAATCCGGCCTGTTCTCCAGAAATAACGCTATCTGCTGGAAGCTGTATCTATTCAGGATGACTTGGAGCATCTGCTTCCTGCCATGACTGATGACACTGGTAGTGCGGCACTTCTGGCAGTGAGGGAGGTTTCTTAGGTAAAGGTCAAGGTTTTCCCATCACCTGTGCGGTCGTTGGGGGGCAGAAGGTCAGAGACCTCAGGTTCTCTAGGGTCCAGCATATTGATTGCGGCACCATCTCCTCTGATTTCTAACTAAATACGGCAAGTCACAATGTGTTTTCCATATACACGAGTGTGTTGGCCTTCATCTAAAGACAGGATTGAGGAAGGAAGAATGTTAAGCCCCTACACCTCCTCTCCCCCCTCCCTCCTACTCCTGCCTAACACTGTATCTGTCAATGTGTCAGGTCCCAGCCCTGATAAATACACTTGTACACCATTTTTCCTGTCAGGTCAGTTTGTCTCCTGTCTCATTTCTCATTGATTTTACTGCCCCAAATATCATTTGTCCCGATAACTGTATCACTGTCTCTGTCTATCTGTTTGTTAGTTAGTTTGTTTGCCTGTTTATAGGTGCGTTCATGAGCGTATATGTGAGTGTGTGGGAGCATGTATTGTGTATGTGTACACTCAATCGTGCATTTTACTATCTTTTTTTTTCTTTTTTCTTTTTTACATTTCTTCATTATACACCACCTAAAGTCACGGCAGATTTCTCTGCGTAAAATTCGGGCTGCTCTCCGCAGGAAGAGCGCAGCGCCACCCATTTTTTTTTTTCTTTTCCTGTCTGCAACTGTATTTGTTTCCCTACCAGAGTGGATTTTTCTGGAGAGTTTTGCCAGGGACAACTCACTTGTTGCTGTGAGTTCTTTTACGTGCGCTAGATAATTATGTGTAACACACGGGACCTATGTTTATAGTCTCAACACTCATGGTCTAATGGATGGGGAAAAGTTTTGGGCCCAAACAAGATTCTAACGACCGCACACTTCGACCCGGACTTTTGGCACTCTAGACAGGCGCGTTACCTCTAGACCACCGATCCACCGGTGCACATGTAGTGTAGTGTATGTGTGCTTGTGTGCTTGTGTGTATGTGTGTTTGTGCGTGTGCGCAAGTGTGTGTGTGTGTGTGTGTGTGTGTGTGTGTGTGTGTGGTGTGTGTGTGTGTGTGTGCGTAAGTGTGTGTGCATAGGGGTCTGTGTGTGTGTGAGTGTGTGTGCAGGTGTGTGTTTGTGTGCATGCGCGCACGTGCGTGCGTGGGTGGGCGTGTGTATGAGAGACAAAACAAAATCTTCACTGTAAGTAGATATGTTTATACATGTCATTCATGAATAAGTTTTTACAACAAACAGATTCTCTCTCTGTCTCTGTCTCTCTCTCCTGTGAGTGAGAGAGAGAGAGAGAGAGAGAGAGAGAGAGAGAGAGAGAGAGAGAGAGAGAGAGAGAGAGAGAGAGAGAGAGAGAGAGAGAGAGAAAGAGAGAGGGGGGGAGAGATAAAAGGGAAAGAGAGAGGGGGGAGAGAGATAAAAGGGAAAGAGAGAGGGGGAGAGAGAGGAGAGGGAGAGAGAGAAAGACAGACAGACAGACAGACAGGCAAACAGAGAGGATGTTACAGAGAAGGCACTGCTATCATGAGCATGGCTATCAACAAAAAAAACCCACCCCCAAACCCAAAGAACTCCAAAGTGAGGTGGACAGCAGGTGGGTGTTTTATGACTGAAAGATGACACAGAAGACTCTAATAAGATAGAGATTGGCTGCCATCCTACCTGTCTTCTGACAGATTAAAACACAGGGGCGGGGGAAGGTGGGGAGGGGGGATAATGGGAGCTGGACATCAGGAAGCAGATATGGACAGATAGACAGACAGACAGACAAGCCGGCAAACCCACCGACAGGCAGGCGCACAGGTAGGAAGCAACAACCTCACACACACACACACACACAACACACACACACACACACACACACCACACACACACACACACACACACACACACAAACACAAGCGCACGCACACACTAACACATATACACACAACACGCACACACACACATACACACATACACACACACGCACGCGCACACACACACACACACACACACACACACACAACCCCACGCACGCAGATGGACAGACAGATAAACAGATAAGCACACAGACGTACAGTCAAATATAGTGGCAACCAGCCAGGGAGCCAGATTGACAGACAGGCAGGCAGGCAGGCAGGCAGGCACATACACAGACTAAGAGAACCTTCTGCCATTTTTTAGAGTTTCCCCATTGTTCACTTTCCCCCAAAAGGTGTTGCCAAGCTCAGGCCATTCATTCCACAAGGGCCATGTCGCATCTGTGACCATCTCCCTTCAGTAGACACCTGACCATCTGCACAGCCAGGGGAGCTGGGGATGTCGCGGGTGCATGCTGGGTATTTCATTGTTTGCTGGGTATTTCATTGTTTGCTGGGTATTTCATTGTTTGCTGGGTATTTCATTGTTTGCTGGGTATTTCATTGTTTTCTGATTATATCATTGTTTGCTGACTATTTCATTGTTTGCTGGGTATTTCATTGTTTGCTGGGTATTTCATTGTTTTCTGATTATATCATTGTTTGCTGACTATTTCATTGTTTGCTGGGTGTTTCATTGTTTGCTGGGTGTTTCATGCTCGAGTACTTCATTGTTTACTGGGTACTTCATTGTTTACTAGGTATTTGAATATTTGGGTATTTTATTGTTTGCTGGCATTTCATTGTTGATACTCATTGTTTGCTGAGTATCTCATTGTTAAGTGGGCATTTCATGTTTACCTGGTGTTTTATTGTGTGCCTGGTGTTTTATGTTTCTCTGACGTCACGGGTGTAAACTAGGTATTTCATGTTTCACTGACATCAGAGGTGTGTGCTGGGTATTTCACTGTTTCACTGACGTCAGAGGTGTATGCTGGGTATTTCACTGTTTCACTGATGTCAGAGGTGTATGCTGGGTATTTCACTGTTTCAATTACGTCAGAGGTGTACACTATGTATTTCGTATGTTTCACAGATGTCAGTGTATGCTGGGTGTTTTATTGTTCCACAAGTCACCGAATACCGTAACTGATTTTTAACCTGCATACGTGATCTTCTGCATGCATAGCCGTATACACAGCAGGGAATACAGTTCTGGAGGGCATGCACATAAACGGACTTACAGACAAAAAGAGACAGGGAGGCCACACACACACACACACACACACACACACACACACACAACACACACACACACACACCACACACACACACACACACACACACGCACACACACACACACGCACGCACGCACGCATGCACACACGCACACACGCACGCACGCACACACACACACACACACATACACACACACAGAGGCAGACAAAACTTGAGACAGAGAGGAAAGAGAAGGATGCAGACAGATAGAGTGGTGCCCTGCAATTTCCCAGGGGGAGATTCTCCGAGTCTTCCATCAGATGGCTGGAACAGATAACCTACCATCACAGGACATACAGACAGACAGACAGAGATGAAGAGACAGACAGAGATAACAGATGAACAGACAGAAATGAACAGACAGACATAGATGAATTACAGATAGTCTACCATCAAAGGACAGACAGACAGACGGACAAACATACAGAAAGGCGAGAAAAACAGGCAGAGAACCTATCTGCGTAAGAAAACCCAACTTCGCCTTAAGAAGCTACTTCGCCATGTTGTGATTTCTGTCAACCTAACATGTGATATGCAGACATATACAGCACAATAAGAATTATAACACAACAACAATCGAAAAACATAGCAGTCGACGAAGTAGAATGACTCCAAACAGCTTGATTATTGCTGTTGCATAAGAAGATTCAGAAGAGGCTTTCTCACTTACTCACAGACACCATGATTATTGAGAATCACAGCAGTCTCTTATTACCAGAATTCAGTACAAGAAAACGCAAATCATGACACATTGTAATTGCTGACTTGGTGGTACGGTAAGGGAAATGCTATGTTTCCACTTCTTTGTGCAGAGAAAGAGAGAGAGAGAGAGAGAGAGAGAGAGAGAGAGAGAGAGAGAGAGAGAGACAGAGACAGAGACAGAGACAGAGACAGAGACAGAGACAGAAACAGATAGACAGACAGACAGAGACAGAGACACAGATACAGAGACAGAGAGACAGAGAAAGACAGAGACAGAGACAGAGAGACGGAGACAGAGAAAGACAGAGAGACAGAGAAGGAGATAGAGAGAGACATAGACAGAGATAGAGACAGAGACAGAGGAATACAAAGAGAGACAGAGTAAGAGACAAACAGAGACAATACTGAGACAATACAGAGAGAGAGAGAGACAAGAGAGAGAGAGAGAGAGAGAGAGAGGAGAGAGAGAGAGAGAGAGAGAGAGAGAGAGAGAGAGAGAGAGAGAGAGAGAGGAGCTGAAGGGGGGGTGGGGTGAAACAGAGGGACTATCTAGTATGGCCTGTAACTGTATAGTCAGGAAGACGGGGACCTAAGGGGGAAAGTCCACATGCACACTGTCAGCGTGTGGCAGGAAGGGGAGTTGTATGGATGGGAGAAGTTGTTCACAAGACCTAACTTTACAAACTTCCATACCGCCCCTGCAGTATAGGAGAAATGAAGAGGGCACTGGGAATCGTATGTAAAACGTCATTCCGTCGACAGCATGTCATTTTGATCAGTGCTAGAAAGTCTCTGGCTGCTTTCGGGGTACAGAATGTGTGCCTGTACACTCATCAGCACACGCACCCCCCCCCCCCCCCCCCCCCTCTCTCTCCTCTCTCTCTCTCTCTCTCTCTCTCTCTCTCTCTCTCTCTCTCTCCTCTCTCTCTCTCTCTCGAACGCGCGTTATAATTGTATTTTGAGGAAAGACAGACCGGGAACAACAGGAAGCAGCAGGAAAGGAAACCAAACAGGAAAAGACAGAGCCAACAAGAAAGACAAGCAACAAGAAAAGAAGACTAGGAAAGACAGAGAACAGGAAAGCCCAACAGAAAGACAAAGTAAGAGAGAGATAAGAGAGACTAAAAGTAGTATAGACTAGAGAAGTGAATAAAGACGAAAATAATATATATATAATATAGTAATAGTAATATAATCTATGAATGATATAGTCTGAATTTGTGAAGAAACAATATCAAGCAAAAGAAAAAAGAATAAGAATAATAATAAAGTAAATACAGGGAAATGAAACAGGCCTAGAAACAGGGAAATGGAAAGACAAGGCAAAAGCAAAGACAGGGCAAACAGGAAAGACAGGGCAAACAGAAAGACAGGGCAAATGGAAAGACAGGGCAAATGGAAGACAGGGCAAATGGAAGACAGGGCAAATGGAAAGACAGGGCAAATGGAAAGACAGGACAAATGGAAAGACAGGGCAAACAGGAAAGACAGGGCAAATAGGAAAGACAGGGCAAACAGGAAGACAGGGCAAACAGGAAAGGAAGACTGCCAGACCCAGAGGACGGACTCCAGAAAGTGTCTGCTCTGTTTATACAGTCTGAGAACTGTGTGCCTTCAGGACAGAGAGAGAGAGAGAGAGGGGGGGGGGGGAGGGAGGAGAGAGAGAGAGAGAGAGAGAGGGGGGGGGGGGGAGGAGAGAGAGAGAGAGAGAGAGAGAGAGAGAGAGAGAGAGAGAGAGAGAGAGAGAGAGAGAGAGAGAGAGAGAGAGAGAGAGAGAGAGAGAGTTGATTTTATTTGATTGATTTGATTTGATTTATTCTTTTATATCGAGGATAATGGAATAAGCACTCTTGTGCTTTTTTACATCCAGTCCCCGTGTGTATGCAGTTTTGTAAATGTCATCTGTTCCCACCGGCACACAATGGCCTAATTTTACGAAAAGCGCAACAGGATTTAACGTGTGTGCAAGATGTTCTGCTTGTGTTCGCACACGGGGCCTCGGTTTAAAGTCTCATCCGATGGACTTTTGGGGAGAGTGGAGTCAGCACTGATGTTAACTCCAGGGGAAAAATCTCCTCGACCGGACTCGAACCCGGGTCGTCAAACTGTGAGAGAGAGAGAGAGAGAGAGAGAGAGAGAGAGAGAGAGGAGAGAGAGAGAGAGAGAGAGAGAGAGAGAAGAGAGAGAGAGAGCAGAGACAGAGACAGAGACAGAAGACAGACGACAGAGCAGAGACTGACTTGACATAGTAATTGTTCATTCAACATACAGTCATGTAGACATGGGAGGATAACAAGTTCAGATTATGTATGTACCATAATTCAGTTCAATTTTTTACCTCTTCGTCTCAAACCTTTTCCATTCAACATGTATAACTGAACAAGTCCATTTTTCACTCGCATCTCTGAGAGAGAGAGAGAGAGAGAGAGAGAGAGAGAGAGAGAGAGAGAGAGAGAGAGAGAGAGAGAGAGAGAGAGAGAGAGAGAGAGAGAGAGAGAGGAGAACGAGAGAAAAAGACAGACAGACAGACTGATAGACAGAGGAGAAAGACAGAGACAGACAGACAGACGACACGGACAAAAACTGAAATGGAAATTGAAACTGACATACAAATTTGAAGAGAGACAGACAGACAGACAGACAGACAGACAGACAGACAGACAGACAGGCAGACAGACAGACAGGCAGACACAGACAGACAGAGGCAGACAGAGAAACAGATAGAAAGAGACATAGAAAGGGGGATAAGGATGGAGACAGATACACAGAGAGAGACAAGATAGAAATAAATAAAGACAGAGTGTCAAACAGTGTCGAACACTGAACACTGAAATTGTTTTAAAGTCATAGCTAACAAAAGCCTTATGACATAGGAGGTGAACATTCATGGCAGTACTAGACCTTAGAAGACAAATACCCATGCATAATCATTCTCTTCATGGCTGACTTAAGATTAAAGAACACACATACACACATACACACACGCGCGCGCACGCACGCGCAGTGAAAAACAGCTAAACCGAACAACGCCCTAAGTACAAAACTCTAGACGGCCGACTTCAGAAGGAAAGCTGTAAAATGAATTGGTATAAATCCTCCTGAGGTAAAAGGGAATTAAGCGGACGTTTCCCTGGTATGTCCAATGAAGCAGACAGTTGAAGGCAATCCAGTCCACACAGCTCCCTCCATCCCTCCATCCCTGCCGCCTCCCTCCCTCTCTCCCTGGATGCTACCAACAGCTCTGTCACTGGCTGCAGACACACACGCTTCCCCTGTAGCCACCAGCACCACTTTTGGGACATCCAGTGAAAAGCTCTCTCTCTGTCACTCTAACTGTTCAGCTATGTATTTTGACACTCTTTCCTCTTCTAATCCTCCCCCCTGGATGGGGGTGGGGAGGAGATAGAACGTTTCATCATCAGAAGAACTACTATATTATTTTATAGTTAACAGGTAAAAGGTAAAGGTGTCCCATAACCTATGAGGTCGTAGGAGAGCAAGGCATCAGAGACCTCAGTTTCTCTAGGGGGCAGCATATTAAGGGCATCCAATTGGTAACCACCCTCGCTGCTTAACCTTGACTGGCGGAAAGCGAGTGCTCTGACCACCGAGCTATCCCGTCCCCATTTCGTAGTTATACGGTCTAAAACTGGCAGACCTTTCTTTACACATGACTTCTCTACTAACTGCTTGAGCAGTCACTGGGGTACTAGACAACATTTTTCATGCAGTGTGACTTGGGCAAACTGAACCACTGCAGAAAACAGTCTGTGTGTTGGATGTGATTTGGCCAGCCTACTCTTCTACGAAGATGAAGGTTCTCTACTGAAAACAACATTGTGTCAGCAAAATGGTGTGCATGCATTCATACATACACGGGACCCTGGTTTATAGCATCACAAGAAAGTTTTGAAGTGGAAGAGAGGCTGAATTCCTGGGGAAAACAGCCTCATAATTATGGACACCTACAGTGAAGACTCAAACCCACAGCCTCAGATACCATCGGATTCCGTTTTCAATGTTCTAACCACTCAACTATTTCCATGCACCCCCTCTCCCCTGCTAATGAAGTAAAGCTCTAGTTAACAGCGTGGCATCCCACTTATGATAATAAACTTTCTATTTCCAGCATTTATTCTTGCAGAATGTATTGCCTTTTTTACCTAGCATACTACTCGTCTCCATTCATGCATCCTTTTAAAGGATGATGTCTTTCCTCCTGCTGCTGTCATGGAAACATGCTGCTCATGAAGGTTAACAACTCCTTTATGTACTTCCCATGGCTGATGAAAGAGATACCGCTAGACTTTAGATCCACATAAATGTGGACATTTCCTCTCTGACAGCTGGACAGACAGACAAGCAGAAAAGTTAAAAGCAGGCAGATAAACAGAAGAAAGCACAGGTCAATTGGCAGCACATAAATTCAAGAGAAAGATGGCAGTGGAAGAAAAAGATGATTGATGTTCTTGTACAATTCCAGAACACTGTACACCCGAATGGGAGAGGAAGCATGGCAAGGGTAGACATAGGGGTGAGAGAGAGAGAGAGAGAGAGAGAGAGAGAGAGAGAGAGAGAGAGAGAGAGAGAGAGAGAGAGAGAGAGAGAGAGAGAGACAGACAGACAGACAGACAGACAGACAGACAGACAGACAGACAGACAGACAGACAGACAGCAGACAGAGAGAGAGAGAGAGAGAGTGAGAGAGAGAGAAGGGGGCGCACGCACACACACACACACCACACACACACACACACACACACACACACACACACACACACACACACACACACGTAGAGCAGAGAACAGCTAAACCGAACAACGCCCTAAGTACAAAGCTCTAGACAGCCCACTTCAGGAGGAAAACTGTAAAATGAATTGGTATAAATCCTCCTGAGGTAAAAGTGAATTAAGCCGACGTTCCCTGGGTACGTCCAATGAAGCAGAGACTTGAAGGCAATCCAGTCCACACAGCTCCCTCCCTCCACCACCTCTGTCCCTCCCTCCCTCCCCCCCCCCCCCCCCCCCCGTCTCTAACTCTCTGTCACTGCTGCAGACACACACACTTCCCCACTCACCCTCAGCACTATATTCTGTAACAGCCAGTGAAGCGAAAAACTGCCCCCCCCTCCTCTTCTCCTCCCCCTCTCTCTCTCTCTCTCTCTCTCTCTCTCTTGCGGGTGAACTCGTGTTCACAGCTGCAGTAGGACGTGTTTTCTTCATGCTCTCTGCAATTAATGACGTTTTTGCTAATTAAGCAAGATAATTAATTACTAGTGACTGTTGCATGGTACCATCAAGATGCCAACAACAGCACTAACACACAGACAAAAAACTGGACAATTCTACGGCATAGCAGTGCAGAAATCAGGAAAAGGAAGAAAACAAGACAGAAACAGGCCACTGGCCCAGCCATGTTCAATGTCAACAGAAGTGACAGGCTGCTGTATTTCTATGACAGCAACTGCTCTGTACTGCCTGTTTTTCGTCCTGCTCTTGTTGAGTGGGGATATTGAACTGAACCCAGGACCCAGGAATTATGGAACAGCCTACAATACCTACAATGACTACAATGACTACAATGACTTTAATGAGTACAACTATTTCTCTTACTTTATGCAACAGGTACAAATGTCTTTGGACAACAAATTTTCAGACTTCATGAACTTTCTTCAAACCCACGCTGATGATGTTTGTCATAAAGTAGATGAGAAACTGGAAAAACTGGAAAATTCCTTCAGTCGCTTAGCTGCAGACTTGTACGCCCTTCAGGAAGGAATGCAGGAAGACAGAGAAGACATCCACCAAATCAAGCAAAGCCAAAGTTACCAACAAGAACGGATGGACAGAATAGAGCAGGAATTAGAGCAATTACAGAAGGATTCCCGACAGTGCACGCTGAAGCTGATTGGTGTCAGAGAAGAGGAGCATGAAACCACTCAGACCAGTCTGCAGATTGTCGTTGATCTGCTCAACGAGTTTTCATCGTCACGGACATGGCATGAAGACGACATCGAAAGGTGTTATCGGGTGGGAGCCAGACGAACACACCGAGATCCTCCGCGGCCACTGATTGTCCGTATGCACAGATGGGGGGACAAGATGAAAATCCTTACGGACAAAGTGTTGAGAGATCTCCTCCGACGTGAAAACATCAGGATCACTGCAGATCTAACAGTTCGCCAACGGGAGGAAGTGGAGCACCATCGTCAGCAGGGCAAGCTTGCCTACTTCAGAGCAGGCCGCCTGCAAGTGGAAGATCCCCACCAACGACCCCCCACGTACAGCGGAAACCACCAGAGGGATCAGCAGACGTATCGCCACAGGACCAGAGAGGAAATGGACTCCAGACACTGGCGTACGGCATACAGCAGCCCAGAAGAGTCCGATCCATCCAGAGACAGACCAGGGCAGAGGGACAACATCCAGCCTCCCACTGGGAAAGAAGTTGGGGACAGTCAAACAATACCCATGAGACGTTTTGGATGTCTCAATCCCCCAGACGTCAGGGTCCACCTCCTTTGAAACTCCTGGGCCTTACATGGAGGAGGTACCCATCGCTCCTGGCACGCGTCTCTACAGTGAGGTTTGACTGGTGCTGCATTGGTCTCTGAGGGAGCTGCGGAGGAGCCGGGCCCATCTCCTTCCCCCACCCGGAGGAAGGCTGCGGAGGTCACCAGCGTCCAGAGGCCGAGTCCAGCGCAGGAGGCAGTGGAGCAGGTCGGCCCTCAGCGCCAGGAGACAGTGTGTGAGCAGCACAGAACCCGGCCCTGTCCCACTGTCTGGGGCCCTGCCGGCTCCGAGCCTGCTCTCTCTTCAGCACCAGGGGCTGGGGAGCGTCGGGAGAGGGGTGTGGTGCCTGAGGACGAGCATGCTCTGCAGAGAGGCAGAGACAGAGAAACGACATCACCGATGGCAGTTCCCTCCCTTCCCCCCTCCAACCAGAGATTGACACCGACAGCAGTTCCCTCCCTTCCCCCATCCACCCAGGGATTGTTGTTTGGCCCCCATCCTTCCCCGACTAGCTCCAGAGACAGTAACAAGGGTGGAGAAGTGCATGCGATGGAACTGAGTGCGGCTGCACCACTTGGTGCAGGGCAGCAGTCTGGGGATTCCCCAGATCGGCCACAACAAAGCAGTCCACCTGTCTGAACATTGGAGGCCGGCAGAGCAATGATGCATGCAATTTAAGTGACAACAATTCACAACAAACCTTCACAGACAGACAGACACGCAGAACACAGGCAAGACTGCCAACTACCTGGATGAGTGCTAACCACTGCAAAAACAAAAACAAGAAACAAGCTTCAAAGCCAAGGGTTTCAAAGAAAAAGAAATGACGTCAAGGTCATGACCTCAGGACGATGAGAGATAGCGTTAGTGAGCCCCACATCAGTGTACAATACTGGCCTGGAATGTGGAAGGCTTGGCCTCAAAACTAAAAGACAGTTCATTTATATCTTTTGTATCACAGTATGATTTTGTTTGTTTCACTGAAACTTTTATGAAAGATTTTTGTTCAGACATGTTCTCTTCTTATACCTCTTTTCATGCTCCAGCACAGAAATTTTCAAAACAAGGAAGAAATAGTGGAGGGGTAATTGTTCTTGTAAAAAATGAATTTATGAACTTTGTTAAAGATGTTTCATTTCCCTATAACAACATGATCACTCTGCAACTGTCTAACAAACTGTTTGGTACGTTGTCTGATGTTTTTATGATATGTACATATCTGAATCCAACTGACAGCCCTTTTTATGACAACAGCGATTTCACAGATGGTGTTTCAATGCTTGAACGTTGTATGCTAGATATTGTTGAAAATAATGATGATGCACAGTTTATTGTATGCGGTGATCTGAATGCACGAACAGCAAACAAACAGCCATGGTATTTTGATGGGGATTCATTTTGCTTTGAGCGAGACGAATCCCTTAGTTTTGCAACTCTTTCCAATACTGATGTGTCCACTGTTCCACTTAGACATTCACAAGATCGCAGGCAAAACAGTTACGGAAAAAATTTGCTATGTTTGTGTACAAGTTTTGATCTGTATATATTAAATGGTTCTACTGCAGGTGACAGAAATGGCTCCTTTACATTTATTTCTAATAATGGTAACAGTGTCATAGATTACTTTTTATTTTCTTGTTCGCTTTGTTCAGTTCCTTGTGACATGCATGTCAATGAACGAATTGATTCTAAACATATGCCCATTGTCTGTTTTGCTTTGTGCAATGCCAATATTGAGCAGCCGAGGGATAAAAGTATTTGTTTTGATAAACTTGTATGGTCGCAGGACAAACAAGAAACTTTCCTAAACAATCTCGAGTCGCTTGATAACCTACAGAAGTTAGAAGAAGCCTACCTACTTATTGATTCCAACATTAATAATTCTGTAAATGTGTTCACTAGTATGCTGTCATCTGCTGCTTCCTGCTTTAAGAAAACATTTGGGGGAGGGAGAAAGAAAGGGAGTGCATGGTTTGATGGGGAGTGCGTGCATGCGCGAAGGTTTACTCGGTCTGCTCTCCGCATCTATTTACGCACTCAGTCTCCACGGGATAGGGCAACGTACTGTAAAACCCGTAAAAATTACAAGAAACTTTTAGCCTCCAAAGAGAAGGAATACAAAAGAAAAAGTAGAGAGGAACTTGTAAACAGTATGAACGATTCAGTAAAGTTTTGGGGACACATTAAGAAACTCTCAAGAAAAACCTCTGAGATAGGCAATATAGATATGGCACAATGGATAGAACACTTTAAGGGGCTTTTTGGGGAGGAGGGAGGGGAACAGGAAGAAGTAATTGACAGCAGTGCAAGCTTATTTGACTCTGAACAAATTCCGGAGGATGTTATGGAATTAAACTCAGAGATCACAGAGGAAGAAATAATTAAGTCCATTAAACATTTGAAACATAACAAAGCTGCTGGCCTTGATGGGGTTATCCCTGAAATTTTTAAGTCTGTGATAAATCATAAAAGAATAATATCCTTTCTGGTCCATCTGTTTAATAAGATTTTTTCCTCTGGACTTTACCCACAATCTTGGACAGAAGCTATCATCCACCCCATACATAAGAAAGGAAACATTCATAATCCAGATAACTATAGAGGCATCTCATTATTGAACATCTGTAGTAAACTCCTAAGCTATATAATCAATAAACGTTTATCAACTTTTGTAGAAAACAGAAATATTCTTGGTGAAATTCAAGCAGGTTTTCGAAAAGATCATTCCACAATAGATCATATTTTTACATTATATGCTATTATCCAAAGACAGCTCATAAGAAACAAAAAATTATATGTTGCTTTCATTGACTTTAGGAAGGCTTTCGACCTTATTTCTTTAAGCAAACTCTGGCGGATTCTGGAAAAAAATGGTGTAAATGGTAACATATTGAAAACATTACAGAGTATGTATGCAACTGTAAAAGCCCGGATTCGTTTTGGGACCAAGATATCAGAAGCCATATCCTGTTTCAAAGGCTTAAAACAAGGTGAAATAACTAGCCCTCTTTTATTCTCATTGTTCATTAACGAGTTAGCCCAGGATGTCATTAAAAATGGAAAACATGGCATTCAGCTCTACCCTGATCCACTAGAAATTTTCATTTTATTATTTGCTGACGACATTGTTTTGATATCTGACAGTGTTTCAGGCTTACAAAACCAGTTAAATATTCTAGCAAGTCAATCCATAAAACTAGATTTGCATGTAAATCTGGATAAATCGAACATTGTAATATTTAGAAATGGTGGATATGTTGCTAAGAAAGAGGTTTGGCTCTACAAAGGAAAAGAAATATCTATCGTAAAATCCTATAAGTACCTGGGCTTGTTCCTTTCTACTAGAATAGCATACAGTAAAGCAGTCCGTGAGCTCTCGTGTAAAGCTAGAAAAGGGGTAATTAACATTTTCAGAATTCTATGGAAACTGGGGGATTTTTCAGCAGACATTTTTGTCAAACTTTTTGATTCCCAAATTAAACCAATTCTATTGTATGGAGCAGAAATATGGGGCCTGTCTCAACAGAAGTCAGTGGAGAATGTCCACACGTTTGCTCTGAAAAAACTGTTAAACGTAAGCCCCAGAACCCCAAATGACATGGTTTACAGTGAAACTGGTCGTTACCCATTATATATTTCTAGCTATGTATCTACGATCAGATATTGGCTGCGTTTAACAGAGTTAGAAGAAACTAGACTTCCAAGAAAAGCCTACAACATGCTTTTGTCCCTCCATAATGATGGTAAAATGTGTTGGGTATCACATATTTGTAAAATGTTATATGAGACCGGTTTTGGATTTGTATGGGAAAACCAAGGTGTTACTAACCATAAAGCTTTCTTACGACAGCTTAAACAAAGATTAGTAGATTGTTTCTTTCAAAAGTGGAATGAACATATTAACAATAGCACTCGATTCAGTGTGTACCGTACATTTAAATCATCTGTATCTATGGAAACATACTTTACCTTGGTGCCTAACAAGCATATTCGTGACATTCTAATCAGATTCAGACTAGGAATATCAGACCTACAGACGCACAGAAAGCGCTACACAGCCACTTCTGAACAAGATCTTCAGTGTACATTTTGCCACAGCGCTATAGAAACAGAACTGCACTTTCTCTTGTATTGTAATGTCCTAAGTGACCTACGGGTAAAATTTATTCCAGAAAAATATCGTATATATCCGTCGCTAACTGCATTCCAAAGATTAATGCAAGATGATACGTGTGTCCATGATCTGGGCAGATTTATTTATCATTCCAACAAACGCCGATAATGTCATCATGAATTCTTGTGCTATGTTCTTCGAGTAATTGATGCTGATTTCAAAATATGCTTTTGTATTAATATAATGCTCTATTCAAAGTATCCAATCATACATGACTACTTATGGATTTGTAACGGGTTGAATAACCTATACAATTAAATTCTTGAGTTCTTGAGTTCTTGAGTTCTCTCTCTCTCTCTCTCTCTCTCTCTCTCTCTCTCTCTCTCTCTCTCCTCTCTCTCTCTCTCTCTCTCTCTCTCTCTCTCTCTCCTCTCACCTCGTCTGTTCAGCAATAAATCTTGACACCCCTCCCCCCTGTCCACAACCCCCCACTGAAGGTGAGGGGGAAGCATAGAGAAGTTCTCACCATCCAAAGAACCACCATCTTCCTCTACAGTCTTACAGTCTAAAACGACAAACTTTCTGATACAGCTTTTTTCTTCAGTGAATGTTTTGAGGAATCACTGAGCAACGCCCACGTTTTCTTTCAGGGGTGTGATGTGGGCAAATTGAACATCTCCAGATTGGAGACTGTGTGCTTGGGTGTGTTCACCCGTCATTCAGAAGACAGACATGCTTTTATTGCAAATAGAAAAGTGTAGTCACGAAAGCATTTGTACACAGGGCCTCGGTTTACAGTCTCGTTCTGCAGTTTACAGTCTCATTCTATGGTTTACATTCTCACTCTATAGTTTACAGTCTCATTCTACAGTTTACAGTTCCATTCTATCTATGGTTTACATTCTCACTCTATGATTTACAGTCTCATCCTATGGTTTACAGTCCCATTTTATGGTTCACAGTCCCATTCTATGGTTGACAGCCTCATCCTAAAGTCTTGTGGTGGAATGGAGGTGGAACCAGTATGAATTCCAGAGGTAAAACATCTTCAAAAGGACACCTTCTGTACAGACCCCAATCCCTGCCCTCACCTACCATCACAATGTCAGTGCCATGTTCTAACCACCATGCTATTTCCACCCCAGTTTCCTCACCCGGCTATCTACGGAAATATCTGTTTCACAAAAATCACATCATATTTATGACAATGCACTTTTCCCTTCCAGAGGAATTCTTGTAGAATGTACTGCTATTTGTCTGGCATACTATTTTATCCTCCACTTTTAGTTTCCTTTATAACCATCATGCAGGGCAGAGGACTGGCCTGGATGGAGGAAAACAACGTTATCGACATCCTCATGTCTCCTCTACGACCATTCGGTCAGGAGAATGAGGTGAGGTGAAGTGATAACCATCATTTCTTTCTTTCTGCTGCAGTCATAATTATATACGTGTTGCAGTCACTTCAGTCGGATGAGACTATAACGTCTTGTGTACACGTTACAAAAACCTGTTCCGCTTTTCAGAAGAGTAGGGCATTGTGTGCCGGTGGGAACGGATGACAAAATTTACACAACTGCATACACACGGGGACTGGAGGTAAAAAAAAGGACGTGAGTGCTAATCTCATTATCTTCTAAATATAAGAATAAACAAAATGATACGATAACAAACTTGCTGCAGTCAGCTCAGTCACTGGTCATCAAGTCCTTGGTGCCCTTACCCTCACTCATGAATGTGAGGGTGTGAAGAGCACTTACTGGCATGGCACAGAGGGACAGAGAGACACAGAGAGAGAAAGACAGAGAGAGAGACAGAGACAGAGAGAGAGGAAGGGAGGGAGGGAGATAGCAAAAGGAAGAGAGGGGGAAAGAGAAAGAGAGAGAGAGAGAGAGAGAGAGAGAGAGAGAGAGAGAGAGGAGAGAGAGAGAGAGAGAGAGAGAGAGAGAGTCAGACAGACAGACAGACAGACAGACAGACAGAAACACAGGCAGACAGAGACAGAAACAGAGAGGAAGGAAGTGACAGACAGATAGACAGACAGATGGACAGAAAGAGACAGAGAGACTAAAAGAAATACAGTGACAGCAGACAGACAGACAGACAGGAAGAGACAGAGAGACAGCCATAAAGAGAGTGAAGGCACGGACTAAAAACCAACAGGGCCAGGAAGACTCTCCAAAGAAATGGTGAACACCTTAAGTAAACGGCCAGCACCCGCAGCTACCTCAGCCAGAGAGCCAGGGGACCCGGGAAGTGACGGAAGGAAGGAAGGAAGGTCAGCCAAGCTGTCGTGAGGAAAGTGAATTAGTAGCGGCCATGTTTTCCCCGGAGACCCTCCTAGAACCCTGTGCCGGGCAATCCCTCACCACGCACTGCCCCTCCTCCCTCCCCCTGTGCCTCCTCCCTCTCCCTGCCCCTCCTCCCTCCCCCTGCCCCTCCTCCCTCCCCCTGTGCCTCCTCCCTCTCCCTGCCCCTCCTCCCTCTCCCTGCCCCTCCTCCCTCTCCCTGCCCCTCCTCCCTCTCCCTGCCCCTCCTCCCTTTCCCTGCCCCTCCTCCCTCTCCCTGCCCCTCCTCCCTCTCCCTGCCGCTAACAGCTTCTTCCTTCTTTGCTGTAGAAACAATATGGAGACACTTTCCTCTTCCTCATAGAGACACTATGGAGACACTTTCCTCTTCTCATGGAGACACTTTCCTCTTCCTCATAGAGATACTATGGAGACACTTTCCTCTTCCTTGTGGAGACACTTTCCTCTTCTTGTGGGACACTATGGGAGACACTTTCCTCTTCCTTATGGAGACACTATGGAGACACTTTCCTTTCCTCTTCCTATGCTTCCCGTGGAAACACTGTGGAGACACTTTCCTTTCCTCTTCCTATGCTTCCCGTGGAAACACTATGGAGACACTTTCCTTTCCTCTTCCTATGCTTCCCGTGGAAACACTATGGAGACACTTTCCTTTCCTCTTCCTATGCTTCCCGTGGAAACACTATGGAGACACTTTCCTTTCCTCTTCCTATGCTTCCCGTGGAAACACTATGGAGACACTTTCCTTTCCTCTTCCTATGCTTCCCGTGGAAACACTATGGTGACACTTTCTCCTACCTCCCCTACCAGCCCCATTTTTCTGTAACAAGTGGATAAAATAACTTTCTTCTTCTTTCTCACTTTAGCACTCAACAGTCAATGACAATCCACTTGTCACTCAACAGTCAATCACATCCACTTGTCACTCAACAGTCAATGACAATCCACTTGTCACTCAGCAGTCAATGACAATCCTCTTGTCACTCAGCAGTCAATCACAATCCAATATATTTTATTCAGAAAAAAATTCTACTTGAGGTGAGCACGCACGCGCACACACACACACACACACACACACACACACACGCGCGCGCGCGCGCGCGCGCGCGCAAACACTCACACACACACACACATACACATACACACACGCACCACACACACACACACACACACACACACACACACACACACACACACACACACACACACACACACACACACACACACACGAAAACGCAGAGCAGAAAAGCACCTGACTGTTGCCACTAAAAGGCTGACTGCCTGTAACGGACCTTCAGGTAACCTTACCTAAATTCATGGTGCCCTGACTCCTAACACCTACTCTCTTCTTCCACTGTCTCCATTGGATCAACATTGATCATGATCAATCCAAACAATCAGATCAACATTGATCACAATCAACCCAGACAATCAGATCAACATTGATCACGATCAACCCAATCAGATCAACATTGATCACGATCAACCCAATCATATCAACATTTATCACGATCGAATCAAACAATCAGATGAACACTGATCACGACCAAATCCAAACAATCAGATCAACTTTGATCACGATCAAAATCCAAACAATCCGATAACACTGATCACTATCAAAATCCACATAATCGGATCAATATTGATTACGATCGATCCAAACAATCAGATCAACATTGATCACGATCAAACTAAACAATTCGATTAAAACTGATCACGATCAAAATCTAGACAATCAGATCAACATCGATCACAATCGGATTAAGACTGATCACGATCAATGCAAACATCAGTGACCTCACTGCACCCTCCCCAGACACTGCCCAAAGTGTAGAAGATCCACACCAACGAACTCCGCTCCTTCAGTGGTGCCCTGTCTTCATCCTGCCCCTCCTCCCCCCTGCTCCATCGATCCCTGCCTGACGACGTGTAGTGCCCCTGTACTGCCAGACTTGCTGCTGGATGCTGGATGCTGGATCAATGCCTGATGGCCTGAGTGCCGGACTTCCCAGACAAGTGGTCAGAGGGGACACTGACCGCATCAGGGCCTGCCTGCACCGCCAGGTGATCCCGCCCATCACAGCCAAGCCCCCTCCCTTGACCTCTCCTACTAGCTCCTACACATACACACATACACTCTCTCTCTCTCTCTCTCTCTCTCTCTCTCTCTCTCTCTCTCTCTCTCTCTCTCTCTCTCGACTGGATGTTAAAAATCACAAGAGTACTTATTCCATTATCCTCGATATAAAGGAATAAATCAAATAAATCAAATTTCTCCCCCGCCGTCTTCACTACCTGGCAAGTCCTATCTTGAAGAAATCATTCCTAATCCCGGGATTCTGATTCCCATGGCATGCATCCTGGCGTGTTTGCCAACCAAACTGACCCCAAGGAAAGAGAGAGGAGTGTTGATGTTAGGTCTTTTTTTCTGAAGTTGGTTGACCCGTGAACTCATAATGTGGCGATCTCCAGCGTTGGGGCAAAGGTTACCAAAATTATCAATGGTCATTGACATTACATCATGTCAGAGCCATTGATCACTGTGATAGAAATTAACCGTACTTTATATTTGATTATGTTAGGTAAACAACCCATCCAGAATCCAGCAGAATTTCTCTGCTTTTGAGATAATAAAGTATTTTGAATTGAACCATTGCAAATTAAACAGAAATAGACCTGTGCTACAACTATTATTCTTCCACACGCTGAAAGGAAGGAATCTGGTAGAAGAGTATATACATAGTCAGAATTTGGCTTAAAACACTTTTGTTCTTGAATGGACTCCATACA
>CM060317.1:43054548-43074548 GCA_030674155.1 Stramonita haemastoma | reverse complement strand
AATACATAGAAGAAATAAAGAATGTTTAAAAGTTTTCTTGACTGAAATTTTTGCAGTTTGAAAAACTTGGTGTGTGTATGTGTAAATGGCGAATGGTACCCTGTCCTGAAGTCACTTCTTCTCTCTCTGCAACAGGTAACCGACATGCCTAGGCAGCCAGAAGTACAGGATCGAGCCCCATGACACCCCGAGCTGTGCCACTAAACCTTGAGTAGTGGTCTGGGTGCTAGTCTTTCGGATGAGAAGATAAACCAAAGTCTGGTTTGCAATGCACATTTAGTGTACGTAAAGCATCCCACGGCAACAAGACAGTTGTCCCTGGCAAAACTATGAAACAAAGCCACTAAAAGTGAAACTTACACATACGCAGACAGGAGTTTATGTTTCATGGGTGGCGCCATACTTGTGGCGACGCGTACTTCTTAAAGATAGCAGCTCGAATTTCACACAGATAAATCTGCCAGAACTTTTAGTAATACACACTACAATACAAAGTGGAAAACTTAAAATCTTGCCGGTGGGGGGGGGTGTCCAGAGACGTAAGAGATTTAAGACCACATAATCTGAACTATTTGGCATCGATAGAGAGTTATAGAGCTGAGTATGGATTTTCTTTCAGCTTTAAAATGAAAGATGTGTTCATGTACTTCACATACACACTCTGTATGTGTGTGTGTGTGTGTGTGTGTGTGTGTGTGTGTGTGTGTGTGTGTGTGTGTGTGTGTGTGTGTGTGTGTGTGTGTGTGTGTGTGTGTGTGTGTGTGTGATGTGTGTGTGTGTGTGTGTGTGTGTGTGTTGTGTGTGTGTGTGTGTGTGTGTGTGGTTTGCAAGTGCATTCTTGTATGTGTCATGATCCTTTTTTTTCAATTTTAACGTCTTATCACTTTGGGTAATACCAGATATGTGCATTAGAGAGAGAGAGAAAGAGACAGACAGACAGACAGACAGAGACAGAGAGAGGGGGGAGGGAGGGAGAGAGAGGGAGAGACAGGCAGACAGACAGACAGACAGACAGAGAAAGGGAGGGGGAGAGAGAGAGAGAGAGAGAGAGAGAGAGAGAGAGAGAGAGAGAGAGAGAGAGAGAGAGAGAGGAGAGAGAGAGAGAGAGAGAGAGAGAGAGAGAGAGAGAATTGAACTGAATTGAATTGAATTGAATTGAATTAAATTGAATTAATTTTATTTTCAGAAGGTGATAGAGTAAGCATGACAATTGCTTTTTTACATCCAGCCTTCTATAACAATAACAAAAACAAAAAAGAGGAAAGAAAATCATAACAATGAGAAACAATTGGGGGGGGGGGGGGTACATAACCTGATTCTTAATCATGCAATTATACCTGTTTTCAAATAATAGGCGAACAGCTGAAGTAAATGAGAGAGAGAGAGAGAAAGAGAGAGAGAGAGAGAGAGAGAGAGAGAGAGAGGAGAGAGAGAGAGAGAGAGAGAGAGAGAGAGAGGAGAGAGAGAGAGAGAGAGAGAGAGAGAGAGAGAGAAATCATAACAATGAGAAACAATTGGGGGGGGGTACATAACCTGATTCTTAATCATGCAATTATACCTGTTTTCAAATAATAGGTGAACAGCTGAAGTAAATGAGAGAGAGAGAGAGAGAGAGACAGACAGACAGACAGACAGACAGACAGACAGACAGACAGACAAAACAGACAGATACAAAGAGAGAAATTATGAACAATTTTTTACCAGGGTAATGAGATAATTAAAATAAACAAGCCATTACCTAACAACAACACTAAATACCCAAAAGCAAAGAGACTCCCCCCCCCCCTATTTCCCCTTATTGAGGACAACACAGAACAAAGAAAAGTTCTAAAAAAAAAATTAAAAAAAGAAAAAAAAAAGAATGTTTGTATCATAAGAAAATATCACAAAACGCATACACCTGCACGCACACACGCACTCAATCTCATATTAAAACATACTGATCACTGCATGCTGCATATGCACGACAAATGGATGATGCACTGTATGGATAATTATACAATAAAAACTACTTTAAAATGTGAAATACGCAAGTTTAAAATCAATACGCTTCAACTAACAAAACACTCGTATATGACGTAAGTCTTTAGCTTAGCATTTAGTAGCAATAAAGACAGGAAATACAAACTATTGACTAGGTTAACTCATTTTTCAATGAATGCATAAGATGACATTTATAAGCACGTTTAAATGACAAGATACTGCTGGCATTCTTTATGCATTCTGGCAATGTGTTCCATAGAACTCCTCCTGAGTAGGAAAGGCTAGTTTTGTACATGTCAATCCTTGGTTTCCGAATCAGTATATTGTTCGTGTATTTTGACTGATTAAGGGGAAATCTTGCAGTCACAGTAGTTGGAGCAAGTTCGTTCATTATTCGATACATTGTACAGCTTTATTGTATTCGAGCTGGTAATTTAAGGGGAGGATATCTAGTTTAATGTAATCTTGAGGTGACAAGCTAGAAGATTTTAACAGTATGAGTTTAAGAGCTCTCTTGTGGATCCTTAAAAGAGGTTTTAAGTTGTTACCACTGCTTAAGTCATACAACGTTGAAGCATAATCAATGATAGATTGTATATGAGCATGATAAAATTGTTTACGAGCATTGAGATTTAAATAATGTTTAATTTTTGAAAGTTGATATACCTTTTGTGAGATTCGCTTGCATAGGCTGTCAATATGGGATGAACAGCTGAGATTGTTATCAATAATGACTCCCAATACTCGATGAGTGTTAACTTCATTGATAGCGTTATTACCAAGATAAATATGAGGCATGAGAAAAGAGATGTTTTGTCGCTTTTGTCGAGAAGTAATTGCCATGTATTTTGTTTTGTGTTCATTCAAAGACATATGGTTGAGCTCAGTCCACTTTAATAATTGATTGGCATTTTCTTGTAAAGAAATAACAAGTTGTTCCAAGTCAGGATGAGAGGCATGAATAGAAGTGTCATCAGCAAAAAGTTCACACTGGCCTTTTGTAATGAAAAGCGGCAGATCATTTATATAAAGAGAAAAAAGAAGAGGCCGAGTACAGACCCTTGAGGGACACCAAACTTCTGGATAAGAAATTCAGACTCTTTTTTACCAAGAAAGACAGTATGGGTACGATCTGTTAGGAATGATTTTAGGAGAGATAAAGCACTGTCAGAAATGTTATATAAAACCATTTTACGAAGTAAGAGGCTATGGTCAATGACATCAAAAGCCTTGGCAAAGTCAACAAACAATACCCCAGTGAACTTATTGTCATTTATGTTGTTTAGCCAGTCATTAACAAGGCTGCTCTTATAGAGCAGAGTGACAGGAGTGGTTTTCACGAAATCCGAACTGATTAGGATGAAGTAGATTGTCTTGGAAATGTGAGATTTAAGGCAATTCTGAATATGTTTTTCCAAAGGCTTTGAAAGAATGGATAAGATAGAAATGGGTCTATAATTTGAGGGATCAGTTTTATCACCAGATTTATAGAGAGGCACGATTTTGGCTTTTTTAAGAATATTAGGGAAGTAACATTTATCAATACAAAGGTTATATAAATATGTTAAGGAGTCAAATATAATAGAGGCACTGAGTTTTAGAATTTTCCGTCTAATTCATCAAGACCACGTGTGCATGTCTGTTTCAGATGCATGAGGTAAAAGTAAACTTCATGTACCGTTAAAGGAGGAATGAAGAAGATAAAGGAGAGAGAGAGAGAGAGAGAGAGAGAGAGAGAGAGAGAGAGAGAGAGAGAGAGAGAGAGGATGAGTGTGTGTGTGTGTGTGTGTGTGTGTGTGTGTGTGTGTGTGTGTGTGTGTGTGTGTGTGTGTGTGTGTGTGTGTGTGTGTGTGTGTATGCGTGTATGTGTGTATGTGTGTATGTGTATGTAGGTGTGTGTGTATGTGCGCGCGCGCGCACGCACGCCTGCATCACCTATGTACCTTTGCATACGCGCGTTCTTGCTTGTAAGCATGCCGTCAACAGTATATGTGTGAGTCTGAAAGTGAGCTGCGTGCTGTTCAGGCTTGTGGCTGAGATAGACAGACCTCTGGGTTGATACCCAGCACACTGCCACACAGACGTGAGGAACAGAGAGCACAGCCATAGTTTGTGCTGAAGAAAAGTCCGTGTGTTCTGCAGCCCTCCGCCAGAGAACAGCTACACCACACACCCCATAAAGAAACGTGGGTCATTAGAGTGATGCAAAAACATGGGACATTGATTGCGATAAATATCACATTAAGTCATGGAAAAAAACGAAACAACTGAGAGAGAGACAGACAGAGACAGACAGACAGACAGGCAGACAGATAGACAGACAGACATACAGACAGACAGACAGACTGTCAGACCATACAGACAGGTTGGTAGACACACAGACTGATAAACAGACTGTTACACTGAAAGAAGACAGAGACAAACGGAAAACTTGAGACAGACTAATTGAGAGACAGGCAAAAAAGAAAGTTTCAATAAATGAATGATTTTTGATGAATAAACGAATAAATGAATAATGATGAATGAATGAATCAATTAATCAATTAATCAATGAATGAATGAATGAATAAATGAATGAATGAATGATTAATCTTTATTACTCAAAGATAAACAATATTTGGTCAAACCTAATTGCACAATCTGCCCTTGTATTTGTAGACTTAGATATATATCAAAACAATCTCTGAAACGTGTCTGGCAATCTGTCCTGTAAACGTCCATACGTGTGAAAACAATCAATAAAACGCAACATGCAATCAGCCATTGTACGCCTATACATCAAAACAACCAATAAAATACGGACATCAATAAGAAACGAAAAAAAATCACACTAACATATTCATATAGGTATAGAAAAAGACACACACACACAATTAATTACACACACACACACACACACACACACACACACACACACACACACACACACACACACACACACAACATACATACATACATACATACATACATACATACATACATACATACATACATACATACATACATACATACATACATACATACATACAAAACTATGAAACAAAGCCATATATATATATATATATATATATATATATATATATATATATATATATATATATATATATATATATATATATATATATATATATATATATATAAAAAATACGGACATCAATAAGAAATGAAAAAATGCACACACACATAGTCAAATAGACATAGAGAAAGACATCGACATAGTTAATCACGCACGCACGCACGCACGCACGCACACACACACATACATACATATATGCATATTATATATATATAGAGAGAGAGAGAGAGAGAGAGAGAGAGAGAGTAGAGAGAGAGAGAGAGAGAGAGAGAGAGAGAGAGAAGAGAGAGAGAGAGAGAAGAGAGATGAATGAATTAATGAATGAATGAGACAGACAGACAGACAGACAGACAGAACACTGAAACACACACTGAAATGATTTAATATACATTTGGGTTTGGGATGGAACAAAGGGTTCATTCATTGGCAAAGCAAGTACACAAAAGGTATTGATGCATGACTGATCAAAGAAGAAAAACATACACTATTCTAAATCATGATTATGACCCTAGTATCAAATCGCAAAAATACGATTTTCCCTAGAGAGAGAACTCTGAATTCTGAACACTGATGTGATTTAATGTACATTGGCCTTAGGCCACAATACATTTCTTGGGCTTGGGATGAAACAAATGGTTCATTCATATTGGCAAAGCAAATGCACAAAAAGTAATTGTTTATAACTGATCAAAGTAGAAAAACAGACTATTTTAATTCATTGTCATGACCCTATATCAAGCATAACCCAATGACAAATAGAAAATGTTATCTAATGAACATTTCGGAAATCATGCATATCAAGAATAAATCAAATCGTTACAGTATTTCAATTAATAGCTTGAAGTAGAATTATCTTCCTTTTGTTGATAGAATGAAAAATATATCTAGATAAACCGTGCCTGTACTCATCATTTGTTGCTTTGAGCAGATTTGGCAATGGCACGCTGACACACTTGCTTAAGAACTTTACTCTCACGTCTTCGTGCATGCAACATTCCATGAGAAAGTGGGCTTCATTTTCAACTTTTGTTTTACAAAAAGGACACATTTTTTCTTGAGCATTTTCACTAGAAAGAGAGAGAGAGAGAGAGAGAGAGGAGAGAGAGAGAGAGAGAGAGAGAGAGAGAGAGAGAGAGAGAGAGAGAGAGAGAGAGAGAGAGAGAGAGAGAGAGAGAGAGAGAGAGAGAGAGAATCTTTTTATTGAGAGAAATGACGAAACACATGATGGCTTTTTTCCATCAAGCCCCCAGTCAAACGAAATTTAATAGATGATAAAAAGCAAACAAGCAACCAAAATCAACAAAGATTTGAATCAGAATCAATCACGCGGTAATACAGTGCAAAAAAATGTCCGTGTGTGTGCGAGTATATATGAGTGCGCATGTGTGCGTACATGCGTGCGTGCGTGCGCGCGCGCACGTGTGTGTGATTATATTATAATGGCATTTTTAAAAGAAAGAAAATAAATAACAAACATCTTCAAAATTAGATCATTCAAACGCAAGACGCACAGAGAGAGAGAGAGAGAGAGGGGGGGGGGTGGAGGAGGCAGACGGACAAACAGGCAGACAACAGACAGGCAGGCAGATAGACAAGTACAGACACATAGACAGACAGACAGAAAACGATAAGACATACACACATGCAAACAGACAAACAGATAAACAGGGCAGGCAAATTGTGAGAATCTGTAGTGCATGCCAAGTCAGATAATCATCAAGTGTTAATTAAATACACGTTTAACAGTTCAGACGGCATTTACACTCTATTGCATGAAATCATGCTCCACAGCACTGACTGACCGTCACAGACAGACAGACACACTGACAGACAGTCAGACAGACAGACGGGCAGACAGACAGGCAGGCAGACAGACAGACAGACAGACAGACAGACAGACAGTCAGACAGACAGACGGGCAGACAGACAGGCAGGCAGACAGTCAGACACGCTTACAGACAACTGACAGACAGACAGACAGACAGGCAGACAGACAGACATACACACACAAACAGACAGACAGACAGACATACACACACAAACAGACAGACAGACAGACAGGAAGACAGTCAGATTGACAGACAGAAGATCTGGGCTGACAGTCAAAGATGATGCAAGGTGGTATATTAGTTACCCCATAACCAAAGTTTTGAGCGCGATAAACTGGCAGAAAGTTGAACAGATTCCAGGGATAAAACAGTGATCTCAGAGTTGGTGCCTCCCACTTCTGCAAGGATCATCTGTTGCTACTGAGGTGAAATTACTGCTGAAATTAATGGTGTCTCTTACTTCTGCAAGGATCATCTGTTACTACTGAGGTGAAATTACTGCTGAAATTAATGGCGTCTCTTACTTCTGCAAGGATCATCTGTTGCTATTGAGGTAAAATTACTGCTGAAATCAATGGTGTCTCTTACTTCTGTAAGGATCATCTGTTACTACTGAGGTGAAATTACTGCTGAAATTAATGGCGTCTCTTACTTCTGCAAGGATCATCTGTTGCTGTTGAGGTGAAATTACTGCTGAAATTAATGGCGTCTCTTACTTCTGTAAGGATCATCTGTTGCTGTTGAGGTGAAATTACTGCTGAAATTAATGGCGTCTCTTACTTCTGCAAGGATCATCTGTTGCTGTTGAGGTGAAATTACTGCTGAAATTAATGGTGTCTCTTACTTCTGTAAGGATCATCTGTTGCTGTTGAGGTGAAATTACTGCTGAAATTAATGGCGTCTCTTACTTCTGTAAGGATCATCTGTTGCTGTTGAGGTGAAATTACTGCTGAAATTAATGGCGTCTCTACTTCTGCAAGGATCATCTGTTGCTGTTGAGGTGAAATTACAGCTGAAATTAATGGCGTCTCTTACTTCTGTAAGGATCATCTGTTGCTGTTGAGGTGAAATTACTGCTGAAATTAATGGCGTCTCTTACTTCTGTAAGGATCATCTGTTGCTACTGAAATGAAATTACTGCTGAAATTAATGATGTCTCTTACTTCTGTAAGGATCATCTGTTGGCATAGGGGTGAATTACAGCTGAAATGGTGCCATACTCCTGTAACAGTTCCAGGTTTTAACCCCTCAGCTACTATCCCCTACCCCCTCTCCACACACACACACACACACACACACACACACACACACACACACACACACACACACACACACACACACACACACACACACACACACACATACCCACACACCCACACCTAACTGATATCTGTAGCACTCTAGGTTTGACAGTTGTGCCGACATTTCTGTATCACAGTTATGGAATGTCAGTTACTTGTTGAAGAGTCAGGGTGTGTTAGTGCTCCAGAGTAGAGGTCTGTCACCTGCCTAGAAAGCAAAACGTCCTGGTTGGAAGTGTGTGATGGTTCGATCCCCTTGTGTGTCCAAAACATTTCCACCATCCACTAGACCGTGAGTGGTGGTCTGGGTGCTTTCTTTCGGATGAGACGATAAACCGAGTTGCCGTGTGCAACATATATTTAACAAACGTAAAAGAACCCAGGGCAACAAGAGAGCTGTCCCTGGCAAAATTCTGTATATAAAGCCACTCTGAAAGGGAAACAAACACACATGCAGACAAAAAATGGGAAAAAAATGGGTGGTGCTGCTCTTTTGGCAACGTATTCTCCCCTGAGGCAGCAGCCCGAATTTCATGCGGAGACATTTGCCGTGACTTAAAGTGGTATACAATACAATACAATACAATACAATACAATACAATACAATACAATACAATACAATACAAAACTATGGCCACCACTTCTCCACATCGTTTCACAGGCTATACAATACAATACAATATAATACAATACAATACAATACGATACGGTACGATACGATATGATATGATAAACATAATGCAAAACTGTGGCCACCGATCACATCACATCGTTTTCACGGGCTATGGTCCAAACCTATGCATGAAGCGTCTGCCCCAATTCTCTTCTGCTGTGCTCTTCTCATGAGTCAGAAGTTCCCATTCATTTTGACCTTTTACCCTTGAGCTAACACTGGCGGCACTAAAGAAAGCAGGCTGTCTTTGCGAAATGTTCTGTTACTCATTTCGTCTTTACTAATCGGGTCGTCTTCGGCTTTTTCTTCTAAGCTTTTTAAAGTTGATTTATTAAATGATTTTATTCATGGGCTTTCTTCACTCTGCCACCTCTATCGTCTGTGTGGTTATCATAAAAAGAACTTTCAGCAGATCTGATAATTAGTTTCAGTTCCAGTTTCGGACTTCAAAGGTATCCCATCAAGAAGACAGTCCCATATATTCGCTACTTCATACTGGCAGTAGGAACATCACAGGACAGGAACATCACAGAGGATGATGCAGCAAAAAATAGAATATTGTACAAGGAAGAGAATAAGAAAATAGGGAAGAAGAAGAAGAAGAAGAAGAAGAAGAAGAAGAAGAAGAAGAAGAAAAGAAGAAGAAGAAAAGAACAAGAACAAGAAGAACAAGAAGAACAAGAAGAACAAGAACAAGAACAACAAGAACAAGAACAACAAGAAAAACAAGAGGAAGAAGAACAAGAACAACAAGAACAAGAGGAAGAGGAAGAAAGGAGGAGAGAAGAAGAAGAAGAAGAAGAAGAAGAAGAAGAAGAAGAAGAAGAAGAAGAAGAAAAGAAGAAGAAGAAAACAACAACAAAACAACAACAACAACAACAATAATGATTCTGAAGAAGAAGAAGAACAAGAACAAGAAGAACAAGAGGAAGAAGAACAAGAACAAGAACAACAAGAACAAGAGGAAGAAGGAAGAAGGAGGAGGAAGAGAAGAGGAAAAGAAGAAAAGAAGAAGAAGAAGAAGAAGAAGAAGAAGAAGAAGAAGAAGAAAAGAAAAGAAGAAAAACAACAACACAACAACAACAACAAACAAAAAAAAAAAAACGAAGAAGAAGAAGAAAAAAAAAACGAAGAAAACAAGAAAAAAAAAAAACAAGAAGAAAAGAAGAAGAAGAAGAAGAAGAAGAAGAACAACAACAACAACAACAACAACAACAACAACAAAAATAATAATTCTGAAGAAGAAGAAGAAGAAAAGAAAAAAAGACAAAAAAAAAGAAGAAAAGAAAAGAAAAAAGAAGAGAAAGAGAAGAAAGAAAGAAGAAAAGAAAAAAAAAAGAAGAAAAGAAGAAAGAAAGAAAACAAAAAAAAAACAAAAAGGAAGGAAAAGAAAGAAAGAAAGAAGAAAGAAAGAAGGAAGGAGAGGAAAAGAAAAAAGGAGGAAAGAGAGGAAGATAAAGAAGAAGAAGAAATGAAGAAGGAAGGAAGAAGAAAGGAAGAGGATGGAAGGAGGATGGAATAAGAAGAAAGGAGGAAGATGGAAGAAAAAGAAAGAAAGAAAGAAAGAAGGAAGAAAGAGAAGAAGAAGAAGAAAGAGAAAGAAAGAAAGAAGAAAGAAAGAAGAAGAAAGAAAGAAAGAAAAGAAAAAGAAAGAAAGAAAGAAAGAAAGAAAAAAGAAAAAGAAAGAAAGAAAGAAAGAAAGAAAGAAAGAAAGAAGAAGACGATGACGATGATGATGAATGACGATGATGATAATGACGACGACGATCATAAAGATGAAGGAGATGGGAGAAAAGGATACAAGTGGAACAAGCGATTAGGACCAAGGCAATGTAAACAGCAGCAGAAGCAGCAGCAGTAGCAGTATTAATAGAAGTAGACGTAGCAGCAGCAGCAACAAAGTAGCAACAGCAGGGACGGCAGCAGCAGCTGCTGCAGAAACAGCAACAACAACAGCATCAGCAGCAGTGATAGAGGTAGCAGCAACAGTATCAGCAGCAGTGGTAACCACAGCAGCAAAGGCGGTGTTATAAAACTAGACAGAGTGGTATAGCGAAAAACAGGACTCATCTCAGCCCCTGCGGCAAATATGTCGGCCTTGAGTATATATATACGTGTGTCTGAACAATTCCGTCAGGAATCACTCCATCTTCTTCATCATCGAACGCTCAGACAGCATTTATTGTTGTCTCTCACGTGAGAGAAAATGCGTTGCGCAGCCGTTAAGCGCCTGACAAGGGAGGCCCAGCGCATCCGGCCTTGGGTCCCTCTGGCTCAGGCCCTGTGCATTTCTTCAGGTCTGCATTACGCTCTTCCTCTAACGTCACCACAAAAAAGAATGAACAAAGAAATACCAACAGAAAACTAACAAATGGGCCGAAGAAAGAACAGGGGGAAACCTTTTAGATTGAGAGGGAGGGAGAAAGAGAAGAAACGGAAAAAAGAAGGAAAAAATTCTATATAAAAAGGAATACAAGTGAAAGACAAGACAGAATAAATGAAGGAACAAAAGAACGAACAAACTAGTCAAAGAAAAAAACGAACAGAAGAACAAATAAACAAATAAAAAGTAAACAAAGAAAGAAACGAAGGGAAGAAGATACAAAAAGAGAGAAAGACAGATAGAAAGACAGAAAGAAACGCATAAAGGAAGACAAAAAGAAATAAGAATAAAGAACGAAGCAAATTTTTTTTTTTTAAACAGAAAGAAACAAGAAAAATTAAAGCAAAAGAACGAGCACTAAAACGATAAACACACGAAAAAATTAAGAAACAAGAAAGACACAGACTATTAGAAAACGAATAAAACGAAAGAAAAAAAAGTAAATAAAATGGGATTAAAAAACAAAAGAAAGACAGAACAAACCATAGAAACAACAACAAAGCAGACAAAATATGTAAAATAACAAAAGACAGAAAACACACACACACACACACACACACACACACACACACACACCACACACACACACACACACACACACACACACACACAAACACACAGAGTCACTGACCAAGCACTGACAGCGATGACAACAACGCTGACGAGGATGATGACGCCAAAATGGAGCAAGGACCTGGCCGAAGCAGCAGCGGCAAGCAGCAAACAGCGATGGGTGATAGTGTGATATCAGTCCACTGCGGCACTGCTGCGCTGTTGCTGTACGACAGACCACAGAGCACAGGACAGCGGCGCCAGTGGCAGCAGCAGCAGCAAAACTAGCCTGGCTAGCCCACTCGGCACGTGCAACAGGCGGCTACGTACCACGTCTTGATTTTCTGTCCGTCCCGTGGAGACCGGCCTCAGTAGTGGCTCTATCACAGCAAGCCTGGCAGCGTCTCCTGGGCAGGGGAGTCACCAGGGGTCTATCTGGCTAAGGGGGGTGCGTGTTGGTGCCTGGGCGGACGGGGGGAGAAGCTCTCAGTCGTTTTCCACACCGCTGCAGCAGGGCAGACAAGGGAGAAAAATGTCATAAAAAAGTAGAGACAGACAGACAGACCAGACAGACAGACAGACAGACAGACAGACAGACAGACACAGACAGACACAGACAGACAGACAGACAGAGAGACTGGTGATAATTTTTTTGCCAACAGAAAAGTGGAACAAGTTTTTTCCCTCTCCCTTTCCCCATTTTTCTGGAGTTTTCTGAACCCCTCCCACTCCCTCCCTTCTCAGTCCAACTTGTCTGTAGTTTGGGTGTTAATGGCCAAGGTGGAAGATAAATATTGGTATATGTGTATGTGAGCGTGAAAGCCAAATGGGGCGGGGGGGGGGGGGGAAGTAGAGGTTGGGAGAAAGAGGGTGGGAGAGATGGGGGGGTGGGGGGCAGGTGTTGCCTGACCTATGGCCTGCATGTCGGGGGGGATTGTCGGGCTGTTTGGCCAGCACAGCACAGCCCAGCACAGCCCTGGAGGGGAGGCTGGCGACGGGCTGTGTCTGTCTGCCCCCACTGCTGCAGACTGCAATGCAGGACCCCCACTTGTGATATTGGCCCCCTGGCTTTTACTTCTACATGTGCATGCGTGCACAGCCAGTGAATCCATATCACGCTTAACTGAAGGAAGCAAAAGAGTGAGGGTGTTTATATATATATATATATATATGCATATAGGGGGGTGGGGTTGCGGGGATCCACCATTTTTGAAAATTGCAACTACTGTGATATCTAATAGCATCACAAACGACAAATAGCATCTTATAAAGATATTGTATCGTATTGCATGGTATTGCTCTGCATTTCATCCTATTGTATTGTATTGCACTTATCGCCTGCAACTTAAGTCACCAATGTTTTTCTGCGTTAAATTATGTTACTCCCCCCTAGGGAAGGTACGTCGCCACAAACGCAGCACCATCCATTTTCTCTTTAATATTATTCTCTTTCTGCAGGTGTATCTCAATCCTAATAGTTGTGGTGCTTTTTTCAATCCAATTTTGCCAGGGAAAACTCTCTTGTTACCATGGGTTCTTCCACGTTTGCTAAAAGTACGTTACTCACCCGGCCAGACATCAGTTTATTGTCTTATCCGAAAGACTACCACCCAAACCACCACTATGGCCTAGTTGATGTGAGAAAAAGTCTGGTTTCATCCAGGAATCAAACCTGCAACTTATTTCTTTCTAGACAGGTGTGCTAACCATTGACCACAGGTGTCTGTGTGTCTGCCAGAGTTTTGTGATAAGCACTAACTGCACTCACTGTATGGTCTGCATCATGTGCAGTCACCCCTATTGATACATATAGTCACCCCTGTTGATACATATAGTCACCCCTGTTGATACATAATTATAGTCACCATTATTGATACATATAGTCACCCCTATTGATACATATAGTCATCCCTACTGATATAGTCACCCGTATTGATACATATAGTCACCCGTATTGATACATATAGTCACCCCTATTGATACATATAGTCACCCCTGTTGATACATATAGTCACCCCTGTTGATATATAATTATAGTCACCATTATTGATACATATAGTCACCCCTATTGATACATATAGTCATCCCTACTGATATAGTCACCCGTATTGATACATATAGTCACCCGTATTGATACATATAGTCACCCCTATTGACACATATAGTCACCCCTATTGATACATATAGTCACCCCTATTGACACATATAGTCACCCCTATTGATACATATAGTCACCCTATTGACACATATAGTCACCCCTATTGATACATATAGTCACCCCTATTGACACATATAGTCACCCCTATTGACACATATAGTCACCCCTATTGATACATATAGTCACCCCTATTGACACATATAGTCACCCTATTGATACATATAGTCACCCTTATTTGATACATATGTCACCCTATTGACACAATATGTCACCCCTATTGACACATATAGTCCCCCTATTGACACATATAGTCACCCCTATTGACACATATAGTCCCCCTATTGACACATATAGTCACCCTATGAAGCAGGTAGCCTTTGTTTTTTTCGTTCCTCGGCTGGAGCTCCGACTTTCACCGATGCTGAGATTTTGCGTATGCAAGCTTTTCTGCCAACTGTTAATGAAAGTGGCCGAGGGTAGCGGGTTGTGTTTGATAACCCTGCTGCCCAGCTACACAGAGACAACACAGTAAAGACGACAGCCAAATCTCACACAAGCACGCAGGCACGTACGTACACACTTACGCCATTAAAGGACGCGCCAGCAAGCGCGCGAGCGCACACAACACACACACACACACACACACACACACACACACACACACACAACACACACACAACCACTTGTCTACTATCACAACTTGTGAAAAGACGTTAAATGAATTTGAAAACACCACGCAAAGCACGCACGCACGCACACACCACGCACACACACACACAATTTTCTGATTAACTGGAACAACTTATTATTGAATTTGCGGCTTTAATCACAACAACAACAGCAACTTAATCCATAGTGTTTTACAGGACAATGTCTTGTTTCGACTCCCTAGGCAGGCTTTATGTGGCATTTCCTTCATGAAGTCTCATTTAACCCTGTAAAACAAACACCAGCACTTTGTGTCCAGAGCTCTGTTTTTGGTGGGGGTTCTTTTATTCGCCTGGCACCTTAGGGGCCTGTGTGCCAATCTACAGTGCTGTGTAGTACTGAACAGGGGAAGGGGGAGGGGAAGAAAAGGATTGGGGGATATGGGGAGGGATTGGGGATCGATAGCAGTGGAAATAATACAGACACACGCCACTCACAGCTAAAGCCTATCTTCCCTCTCTGCCATTGGCACAACCTCTCTCCTCTCTCTCTCTCTCTCTCTCTCTCTCTCTCTCTCTCTCCTCTCTCTCTCTCTCTCTCTCTCTCTCTCTCTCTCTCTTAAGCAGGCAAGCTCTAATATGGGTGGAGACTCGATGTAACCCCCCTCCCCCCCCCGAAAAAAACTACGTAAGTGCTTTTTTCTAATCCTCGAAATGAAGATCCTCTCTCTCCTCTCTCTCTCTCCTCTCTCTCTCTCTCTCTCTCTCTCCTCTCTCTCTCTCTCTCTCTCTCTCTCTCTCTCTTGTTTATGTTAAAATCAAGTTTACACTTTCTCTCGTTTGCGAATGAGCTAATTGCTAGCAAAATAAACTATTCGTCATTGTCATTGCCCCCCTCCCCCCCCCCCTCTCCTCCTCTCTCTCTCTCTCTCTCTCTCTCTCTCTCTCCCCTCTCTCTCTCTCTCTCTCTCTCTCTCTCTGTGAGTGTGTGTTCCTATAACAGAAGTGAAAGATTGTTTTGTGGTCCATGAATGTTGGCATGTGTAGGCATTGTTCCACTTGAAGAAATAAACCAGAGGATTGTTAAGAGGTGTGCCATCTGTCAGTGCCATCCATCAGCCAAGTGCCCTGTTGAATTTGTAATTGTCGTCTAAATAAGGACAGTATGTCTTTGATTTTATTTTGTTTTGTTTATTTGTTGTTTTTTTCGCTCACATAATAGGCTACGCCTTTTCAGACTTTTTTTAATAAATCATTTTCATTAACACAATTCGAAAACTCTTGTCAGGTTGTCACTATTATCAGGTCAGAAGTAATTTATCTAAATTACTTTATAGTAAAAATAATCAGTGTATCTGTTTTGATATTAATGTTTGGGTCAGTTGGTAAGAATGTGTTTGTTGAATACATAATTTAAATCACCAATGTACCCAGTTGGGGATTATGTGGTTAAATACATATGTCTCCTTTCTTTAAATCATAGGTTGAACTTTTGTTGATTGCCATCTCTTGAGGGAGGGGGATGGTTTTAGGTTTTGTTTCTGGGTTTTGTTTGGGGGGTTTTCTTTCTTTTTTTTCGTTTTGAGGTTTTTTTGTTTTGATAGTCCCTAATCAAGGAAAGGGACGGATGAAAAAAAGAATGTTCATGCTTATCTGTAACCCTTGAAAAAATAAAGATTATTCATTCATATCATTCGTTCGTTCTCTCTCTCTCTCTCTCTCTCTCTCTCTCTCTCTCTCTCTCTCTCTCTCTCTCTCTCTCTCTCTCTCTCTCCTCTCTCTCTCTCTCTCTCTCTCCCTCTCTCTCTTATAAATATGTTTACTTTCAACAACTATCGAAATTCACGTTAAAGTCAATCTTTCCTTCACAGCACGCATCCTATGCAAAATCAAGTTGATTTATTTTCTGCAGAATGGTTATGAAATTCCATCCCCAGAAGCGAGAAAAAAGCCCAATCCAATTATAAAATTCAACACAGGGTTACATAATTCTGTGGTGATTTTTTTTCTTGCTGGGCCCATTTTTCTGCATAAATGTATTGATCCCGATTTGACGTCAGTGAAGAGTGTCCTCCTTTCTGCGATTGTGTCGATGTAATAATAAATATATGCCTGTCTGTATGTTTGTTTTGGTTATATAGAGTATTTGTGTTTGAGTATCCGTTTGTATGCTTGCGCTTGTTCCTATGCTTGCAACCATTGTGTTGATATCACCATGATTGTACTCGCTGCTTATTACTTTGTTTTTCCTCTTCCTTTGTGTGTTTCTAATGTGTGAATCTTTTCTTTTTCATTTGTTGGAGGCCATCTGCTGATTATCATCCCCACTCTGCCCCTGCCCCGTGACGGGGTGTGAAAAAGCCTTTTGTGTTTATTACATTACCCCCATCCAAATAGGACTCTCTCTCTCTCTCTCTCTCTCTCTCTCTCTCTCTCTCTCTCTCTCTCTCTCTCTCTCTCTCTCTCTCTCTCTCTCTCTTGTGTGTGTGTGGTGTGTGTGTGTGTGTGTGTGTGTGTGTGTGTGTGTACAACCGTGTGCACGTACATAAATATGTAAATGGATGTAAGCGCGTGCATATTCATGTGTGTGTGTATGCGCACGAACGCACGCTCTGCGCGCGCGCGCGTGTGTGTGTAAACTTATGTGTTTGTGTGTGTGTGTGTGTGTGTGTAAATTTATCTGTCTGTGTAAGCTTATGTGTGTGTGTTTGTATATGTGTGTGTTTGTATGTGTGTGTGTGTGCGCGCACACGTGCGTGCGTGTATGTAGGCACGCGCTTATTGAAAAAAAACCCAGCTGGTTTTCTTTTGCTGTTCCATTTCAGTGAAAAGATGGCTATCCATAAATATCTTGTAAATTGTAGGAGTTTTGTCAACTGATCTGTGAAAAAATCAAACTTGGATAAATCCTTTCAATTATGTTTCAATGAAGTCGTGCGAGCCTTTCAATCATTTTCCCCTGTTCACAAATCCTACCTACTTTCAAAATAATCAACACAGACAGACAGACAGACAGACAGACAGACAGACAGACAGACAGACAGACAGACAGACAACACACACACACACACACACACACACACACACACACACACACACAACACACACACACACAATATATATATATATATATATATGTATAGTAATATATGTATATGTATATATACATATATAAGCATGCACATAATTTGATCTCCCCCCTACTCCCTCTCCACTTCACGCTCCCCCCCCCCTCCCTTACATCACTATATTTCTCCCCACAATGTCATAATATACCCCTCACTCTCAGCTTTCTTTCACTTGCAACCCAAATCGCCTCCCTTCTCTTTTCACATTCCGCCATTGCAGAACCCAATTCGCCCAAACGGCAGCAGTACAATACAATACAGTACAACACAGTACAGTACAGTACAGTTCAGTACAGCGGGGAGGGTAGGTGATAGGTAGGGAGGGAGGTAGGTAAGTAGGCAGGCCCCAATCAATGCTGCACATGGTGCCGACAACCACAGACATTGCCGCTAAAGGACGATGCCCTCCTAGTGGACTGGTGGTCTGAATGGACTGGTGGCCTGAATGGATTGGTGGTCTGAATGGACTGGTGGTCTGAATGGACTGGTGGTCTGAATGGACTGGTGGTCTGAGATTTGGGACTGGAGGTCTGAATGGACTGGAGGTCTGAATGGACTGGAGGTCTGAATGACTGGAGGTCTGAATGGGCTGTAGACCGGTGATCTGAATGGACTGGTGGTCTAAATGGATTGGTGATCTGAATGGATTGGTGTATAAATGGATTGGTGATCTGAATGGATTGGTGATCTGAATAAATTAATGATCTGAATAAATTGGTGATCTGAATAAATTGGCGATCTGAATGGATTGGTATCTCAATAGATTGGTGATCTGAATAGATTGGTGGTCTACATAAAACGCACCTGGGTGCAAATCTTTCAGATAAGACGATGAAGTGAGGTTCCTTGTGCAACGTGTATTCAGCAGCACATCAAAGAACTCACAGCAACAGGAGAATTGTCCCCCAACATCATTCTGTAGAGAAAAAAGACATAGGGAAACAAACACTTAAGCTGACAGAAAAAGGAAACAAATGTCATGGTTGCACTGCTCTTGTGGCGACACGCTCTCCCCGGGCAGAGAAGCCCGAATTTCACGCAGATAAATCTGCTGTGACTTAAAGTGGTATACAATACAATATGTATCGAACACTTTTTTCATGAAGTTTCATATCATATACCATCTAGACATGACAGATTTATTACCTTTCAGGAACATCAATGCTCCTCTCCCAAGGATAAGCAGAACACGTCGCCACAAGTAGAGTGCCACCTTTTTTCAGGTCTATTGGGTATTTTCTCCTCTCTGATGTCTTTTTCAACAGATGTCTACTACAAGCATATCTCTTCTTTCTCCGGTTCTTAAACACGCACTAACTGCATTTTGCACACGAAACTCTTCGGTATTTCGTCTCTTCGAAAGATCGCCACGTATGATTAGAGTATTAGAGTAGTGAATAAGGGGTTTGTGTGTGTGTGTGTGGGGGGGGGGAGTTTCGCTTCAGATGGGGACAGATCCAACCGCTAGATCACTGACCTATCAAGATGTCAGTTGTTGTTGTAGTTGTTGTTCTTGTTGTTGCTGTTGCTGCTGCTGCTAATGCTGTTTATTGTAGTTTTGTGTTCTTGTTGTTGTTGCGTCATCATCGCTTTTAGCTGTTTTCATCCAGTCCAAACAATCGGTCAGAGTTGTTTGTATCATAGTTGCAGAGTGTTCTTCTTCTTCTTCTTCTTTCTTCTTCTTCATCTTTCCATTCTTCTCTTCTTCTTCTTCTTCTTCTTCTTCTTCTTCTTCTTCTTCTTCTTCTTCTTCTTCTTCTTCTTCCTTCTTCTTCTTCTTCTTCTTCTTCTTCTTCTTCTTCTTCTTCTTCTTCTTCTTCTTCTTCTTCTTCTTCTTCTTCTTCTTCTTCTTCTTCTTCTTCTTCTTTCTTCTTCTTCTTCTTCTTCTTCTTCTTCTTCTTCTTCTTCTTCTTCTTCGCTTCTTCTTTTTCTTCGCATTCTTCTTGTTCTTGTTCTTATTCTTTGCATTTTTCTTCTTCTTCTTCTTCTTCTTCTTTCTTCTTCATTCTTCTTCTTCTTCTTCTTCTTCTTCATTCTCTTCTTCTTCTTCTTTTCTTCTTCTTCTTCTTCTTCCTTCTTCTTCTTCTTCTTCTTTTTCTTCCTTCTTCTGTTCTTTTCTTTGCAATTTTCTTCTTCTCTCTTCTTCTTCTTCTTCTCTTCTTTCTCTTGCAATTCTTCTTCGCATTTTTTCTTCTTGCATTCTTTACAATCTTTCGAGTTATCTTCTTCCAATCATTCTCTTCTCCTCCTTCTTCGTCGTTGTCGTCGTC
>CM060317.1:43044548-43049548 GCA_030674155.1 Stramonita haemastoma | reverse complement strand
TGCCTTCAAGGTAAAAGTGTTCCCATAAGCTAGGCGGTCGTTGAGGAGCGATTCAGAGACCTCAGCTTCTCTAGGAGCCAGCATATTGAGGGCGGCGCCATCTCCTCTCCCTCGCTGCTTTACCCTCCCTGTCCCTCAAGAGATCATGTACCCATTGACAGCTGGGTGAACTAGGGTACCGTACTGAAGCCAAGGCGCACAAACAGTGGCCCATCCACTTAGTAACCACACTTGATGATGCTAGACCTTAGCTGGAGGAAAGCAAGTGCTCTGACCACAGAGCTATCAAAAAAATGTTGCATATACAAAATGTCACCATAGGTTGCAGAGGAATGAAACAAAAAACAAAAAACCTACCAAGTCAGTAGATTATTTTCACTCATTGATTACTGAGTTAAGGCTACCAGAATTTTTTTGTTAAGTATTCCTACTTTGCAGTTTTAAATCGTGAACGTTTTCAAGGCGTTTTAGGACTGTACTCAGAGCCTTGACTTCAAATATTTGTCACTGTTATCAACCAACCCTTGTTTAACTACCCAACTGACTTGACCACCATCGCCACCTCCTCTTTATTTGTCAGCTAACATAATACATGACTACTTGTGTTAGTTGTGCGTACAGAGAGAGGTGAACCCCCTTCCCAGTCCCCAATGACCACAAACCACTGTTTGCTGATAACAGCATTGCTCTACGCAGAGCGGGAGTATGTGGGGCTAAAAGCATTGGCGGGAGGCAGCATTAGTGGTGGTGCATGGCAAGAGACTCTAGCCCCGCTAGCGGTGATGGTGTCGATAGAGGCACTCCACTTCACCCCATGCTGTTTACAATCCCGCCGACCACAAAGGCCACGTCAGGGCCGGCTCAGTACCGAGGGTTTGCTGATGGACCAGTCCCTAACTCGGATAGCTTCGTTGGGATTCTAGTTTACCAAACCAGATCAACCCTCACCCCCAAAACTGGCATGACCAGTCGCCTCATGTCCCTCTGAATAGCAACCATCATCAGCCTGAGAAAAACATTAAATGACACTGAACAGCAGCATGCTGGAAATTGGTCTGTTTTCACCATTTGTCAACCGTTTTCACCATTCAGCAATCGATTTCACCATTCATCGTCATCGTTTTCACTGTTCACCAATATTTTTCACCATTCATCTAACATTGTTTTTACCATCCATCTGACATTGTTTTCCTCATTTATCAGGCATTATTTTTACTATTCATCAAACGTTGTTTTCACTTTTCGTCAAACGTCATTTTGTAAATGCATCATCTCATGTTGACCTGAGCAAATGGGTCTGTTTCGTCCGCATCTCCCTTCTGCTATCATATACACAGGAACAGAAATGAAAGTACATCAGATACACCCACATCTTGGTTGGCACCCACAGCACCATTGTGGGTGTTAGTAGAAAGGAATTAACCTCACGATCTTTCCCTTTCTTGAAGGCACGGTGCGTCATCACAGACCACAGAGCAGGTACCGACACACTGAGCCCTGGCCTGATCCTCTGCTGATAGACCGTGCCACCATTCTCCGCATCGTGCCATTGGTCACGTAACATGCCACCATTCTCCGCATCGTGCCATTGGTCACGTAACATGTCACCATTCTCCGCATCGTGCCATTGGTCACGTTACATGTCACCACTCTCCGCATCGTGCCATTGGTCACGTAACATGCCACCATTCTCCGCATCGTGCCATTGGTCACGTTACATGTCACCATTCTCCGCATTGTGCCATTGGTCACGTAACATGTCACACTCTCCGCATCGTGCCATTGGTCACGTAACATGCCACCACTCTCCGCATCGTGCCATTGGTCACGTAACATGTCACCATTCTCCGCATCGTGCCATTGGTCACGTAACATGCCACCATTCTCCGCATCGTGCCATTGGTCACGTAACATGCCACCATTCTCCGCATCGTGCCATTGGTCACGTAACATGTCACCACTCTCCGCATGTGCCATTGGTCACGTAACATGCACCATTCTCCGCATCGTGCCATTGGTCACGTTACATGTCACCATTCTCCACACCGTGCCATTGGTCACGTAACATGTCATCCATCTCCACACCGTGCCATTGGTCACGTAACATGTCACCCATCTCCACACCGTGCCATTGGTCACGTAACATGTCATCCATCTCCACACCGTGCCAGTGGTCACGTTACATGTCATCCATCTCCCATCGTGCCAGTGGTCACGTAACATGTCATCCATCTCCACACCGTGCCAGTGGTCACGTTACATGTCATCCATCTCCACACCGTGCCAGTGGTCACGTAACATGTCATCCATCTCCACACCGTGCCAGTGGTCACGTTTACATGTCATCCATCTCCACACCGTGCCAGTGGTCACGTTACATGTCATCCATCTCCACCCGTGCCAGTGGTCACGTTACATGTCATCCATCTCCACATCGTGCAGTGGTCACGTTACATGTCATCCATCTCCACATTGTGCCAGTGGTCACGTAGCATGTCATCCATCTCCACATTGTGCCATTGGTAACGTTATATGTCACCATTCTCCACATCGTGCCATTGGTCACGTAACATGGCATTCATCCCACATAGTACCATTAGCCACGCTATAGAGGTATCAATCTCTGATAGCACCATTAGTCACGCTACAGAGGTATCAATCTCTGATAGCACCACTGGTCACGCTACAGAGGTATCAATCTCTGATAGCACCATTAGTCACGCTACAGAGGTATCAATCTCTGATAGCACCACTGGTCACGCTACAGAGGTATCAATCTCTGATAGCACCATTAGTCACGCTACAGAGGTATCAATCTCTGATAGCACCATTAGTCACGCTATAGAGGTATCAATCTCTGATAGCACCATTAGCCACGCTACAGAGGTATCAATCTCTGATAGCACATTAGTCACGCTACAGAGGTATCAATCTCTGATAGCACCATTAGCCACGCTATAGAGGTATCAATCTCTGATAGCACCATTAGCCACGCTACAGAGGTATCAATCTCTGATAGCACCATTAGTCACGCTATAGAGGTATCAATCTCTGATAGCACCATTAGCCACGCTACAGAGGTATCAATCTCTGATAGCACCATTAGTCACGCTATAGAGGTATCAATCTCTGATAGCACCATTAGCCACGCTACAGAGGTATCAATCTCTGATAGCACCATTAGTCACGCTATAGAGGTATCAATCTCTGATAGCACCATTAGCCACGCTACAGAGGTATCAATCTCTGATAGCACCATTAGCCACGCTACAGAGGTATCAATCTCTGATAGCACCATTAGCCACGCTATAGAGGTATCAATCTCTGATAGCACCACTGGTCACGTTATAGAGGTATCAGTCTCAAATAATACCACTGGTCACGTTACAGGGTATCAATTTCTGATAGTACCATTGGTACCAGCGGTCCCTTGGGTATAGGTACGTTGAACCTAGTGGAGCCTATCCCTCTTCAGGTAGGCTACTGAATGCATATTGAGTATGTTTGCTTTTAGTCACTCACCAAACGCTGTTATAGATCGTGTTATCTTTAAGGTGCTTGCTTTATCTGCATACCTGTATACAGGAAAGGAATATCTAAAGACAGCGGCAGATCTGCAGTCTAAGCTAACCCCAGAGATCATCGTATCTCCCACTCTTCATTCCCCAGATGCCACTGCAGACACTGAAAGCCAGGACCTCCTGGCCCAAAGGACGAAGTCAATGCTCTGCCCGCTCAGTCACAGCCTTTGTCTGACTGTCTGTCTCTTTGACAGGGTTTTCAACACATCAATTTCTGGTTTGTACCCAATGAAAACCTCTCTCTCTTCTCTCTCTCTCTCTCTCTCTTCTCTTCTCTTCTCTTCTCTTCTCTTCCTTCTCTTCTCTTCTCTTCTCTTCTCTCTCTTCTCTTCTTCTCTTCTCTTCTCTTCTCTTCTCTTCTCTTCTCTTCTCTTCTCTTCTCTTCTCTTCTCTTTCTTCTCTTCTCTTCTCTTCTCTTTCTTCTTCTCTTCTCTTTCACTCTCTACTTCTCTTTCTTTTCTCTTCTCTTCTCTTTCTCTTCTCTCTTCTCTATCTCTCTCTTCTCTTCTTTACTCTTCTCTTCTCTTTCTACTCTCTTTCTCTCTTCTCTTCTCTTCTCTTCATTCTCTCTCGATCTCTCACTCTTCTCTCTTCTCTTCTCTCTCTTCTTCTCTTCTCTTCTCCTCTCATCTCTTCTCTTCTCTTCTTCTCTTCTCTTCTCTTCCTCATTTCTGTCTTTCTCTTCTCTTCCTCTCTTCTCTTCTCTTCTCTCTTCTCTTCTCTCTCTCTTCTCTTCTCTTCTCTTCTCTTCTCTCTCTTCTCTTCTCTTCTCTCTCTTCTCTTCTCTTCTCTTCTCTTCTCTTCTCTTCTCTCTCTCTCTCTTCTCTTCTCTTCTCTTCTCTTCTCTTCTCTTCTCTCTACCATATCACCTTCCGAAGAGAGAGAACGAACAAATGAATGAACCAATAAACGAATTTTATTTTGCAACAGCTACAAGCCCATGCCAAAGGGGGTACCAAAGAGAGAGAGAGGGGGGGGAGACAGACAGACAGACAGACAATCAGATAGACATACAGACAGAGGAGGATAGATATTCAGTAACAAATGACCTTTTACGACTTCAACCCTTCTGACTTTGGCGGAAATGGCCGCCTTTAAAGACTGTCCCGCATCAGGGGAGCCAGCAGTCAAGCGGAGGCAGTAAAATCGATGGCAGGTTTGTGTGGACACACTCAATGAGCCGGGGCAGTGTAGTGGCACTGGGATCACATGTCTCTCGGGGTTAAAGGGGGCAGCCAGGCAGAACAGCCTAATGCCAAAATCGATTCTCTGTAGCCAAGCACCAAACTCAGCTCCCTCCACCCCCACCCCCTCTCCGCCCAAATGTATTGCCGAGTACGATGGATGTATGAGTGGGTTTTTTTTATCCCACAAAAAGCAATTGAGAAGGGTGATGAAAAGATTATATGTACTGTTGTT
>CM060317.1:43034548-43039548 GCA_030674155.1 Stramonita haemastoma | reverse complement strand
TCTCTCTCTCTCTCTCTCTCTCTTCTCTCTCTCTCTTCTTCTTCTTCTTCTTCTTCTTCTTCTCTGCTCCTCCTCCTCTTCCTCTTCTTCTTCTTGTTGTTCTTGTTCTTCTTCTTGTTATTGTTGTTGCTCTTTTTCTTCTTTATAATTCTTCTTCGCAATTCTCCTTCTTCGCAATTCTCCTTGTATTTTATAATAAATAATAATAATAATACATGGAACTTATATAGCGCTATATCTTGTAAAAACAAATCAAAGCGCTTGCATTCAACCTATACATCACACAAGCAATCAATAGCAATCTATGGTCCTAGCAAATTCGAACGTACTCACACACGCAAGCGCGCACACACGCGCACAGGCAAGCGCGCGCACTCGCCCCCCCCCCCCCCCCCCCCCACACACACACACACACAAAGGCTATACACTTTGGCAGGTAGATGTCGAAGGCGGGGACAGACAAGAGACGGAAACAGAAGGGAAAATCTTAGGTTTGAAATAAGTGTGTCTTGAGGTTGGATTTAAAAGTGTCATAAGTAGACTTTTGCCGGAGGAAGAGAGGGAGGTCGTTCCAGATCAATGGACCAGAGACAGAGAAAGCGCGGCGGCCAACTGTAGATAGGTTGAATCTGGGTGTTATTTTCCCCTGTATTACATTCTTGGCCAGTCTATATGTTTGTGTGGTGTTTTATTTATTTTTTTAATTTATTTTATTTTATTCTTTTATATCGAGGATAATGGGATAAGCACTCTTGTGCTTTTATGCATCCAGTCCCCGTGCTCATACCTCTTCAGTTTGCGTTTTTTCACTCGTCAGAAGGTTGTCATACTGACATTTTCAATTCTGGTTTTCACTTGCTTGTTGGTCACGGGAGCCTCTATGCGAGATACCAAGCAGCTTGTGGATTTTGACTGTCCCTCCATGAACTGTACTTCTCTGATGACAAACTTTCCCCCTATGCATTAGACCTATATTTATTATTTGGACCATCACCTATGATTTGGACCTTCCTCCCCTATGACTTGGACCTTCATCTATGACGGACCTTTACCTATGATTTGGACCTTCATCTATGACTTGGACCTTCACCTATGATTTGGACCTTCACCTATGATTTGGACCTTCTTCACCTATGATTTGGACCGTCACCTATGATTTGGACCTTCACCTATGATTTGGACCTTCACCTATGATTTGGACCTTCACCTATAGTTTGGACCTTCTTCACCTACGATTTGGACCTTCACCTATAATTTGGACCTTCTTCGCCTATGATTCGGACCTTCTTCACCTATCATTTGCGCTTTCATCTACGCTTAGGACCTTCACCTATGATTTGGACCTTCCCTCGATAATTTGAACCTTTTTCCTATGATTTCCGAAAGACATGGACTTTTCCCAGCTTTGAACGTTTGCTTGCTGTCTCCCTCCCTCCCTCCCCCCCCCCCCCCCCCCCCCCCCCAACCGCTCTGTTCTTTGAACCCTGCCCTTATCATTTTGTGCTTTCCCCCTCTGATTTGATTTCCCTCCTTTGATTTCATCCTCACCCTTTAATTTGATCTCCACCCTTTGTTTTGAAATTCCCACTGTGGTCTGATGCGTCCCCTTACCCTAACCCCACCCCTACCCCCACCCACCTACCCTCTTATGACGTCACTTTCTTCTGGCCGTTTGAACATGTGCGAGTTATGTCCTCCCCTGCTTCCACACTTCTAGCATATCTTCCCCCGGTATTACACTTTCAGCCTATGTTCCCCGTTATTACACTTTCAGCCTATGTCCCCCGGTATTACACTTTCAGCCTATGTCCCCTGTTATTACATTTGCAGACTATGTCCCCTGTTATTACACTTTCAGCCTATGTTCTCTGCCATTACACTTTCAGCCTATGTCCCCCATTATTACACCTTTCAGCCTACGTCCCCTGTTACTACACTTTCCATGTCCCACTATATAATATTACACTTAGCCTACGTTCCCCGTTCTTACACTTTTCAGCCTATGTCCCTCGTTATTACACCTTTCAGCCTACGTCCCCTGTTACTACACTTTCCATGTCCCACTATATAATATTACACTTAGCCTACGTTCCCCGTTCTTATACTTTTCAGCCTAATATGTAATGTCCCTATGTTTTATTACACTTATTACATTTGACGACCCGTTATTACACTTTCAGCCTATGTCCCCCGGTATTACACTTTCAGCCTATGTCCCCTGTTATTACATTTGCAGACTATGTCCCCTGTTTATTTATTTATTCTTTTATATCGAGGATAACAGAATAAGCAATCATGTGCTTTTTTTCATCCGGTCCCCGTGTGTATGCAGTTTTGTACAGTTATGTCCCTGGTCATTAAACTCTTCAGCCTATGTCCCTGGTCATTAAACTCTTCAGCCTATGTCCCTGGTCATTAAACTCTTCAGCCTATGTCCCTGGTCATTAAACTCGTCAGCCTATGTCCCTGGTCATTAAACTCTGGACATAGGCTGAAAGTGTAATGGCAGAGAACATAGGGACATTATGTTTTATTACACTTATTACATACATTTGACGACCCGGGTTCGAGTCCGGTCGAGGAAAATTGTTTCCTGGAGTTAACATCAGTGCTGACTCCACTCTCCCCAAAAGTCCTTCGGATGAGACTTTAAACCGAGGCCCCGTGTGCGAACACACGCAGAACATCTTGCGCACACGTTAAATCCTGTTCCGCTTTTCGTAAGAGTAGGCCATCGTGTGCCGGTGGGAACAGATGACAATATTTACAAAACTGCATACACACGGGGACCGGATGAAAAAAAGCACATGATCGCTTATTCTGTTATCCTCGATATAAAAGAATCAATAATAAATAAATAAATAAATAACTTTTCAGCCTATGTCCCTGGTCTTAAACTCGTCAGCCTATGTCCCTGTCATTAAACTCTTCAGCCTATGTCCCTGGTCATTAAACTCTTCAGCCTATGTCCCTGGTCATTAAACTCTTCAGCCTATGTCCCTGGTCATTAAACTCGTCAGCCTATGTCCCTGGTCATTAAACTCTTCAGCCTATGTCCCTGGTCATTAAACTCGTCAGCCTATGTCCCTGGTCATTAAACTCTCAGCCTATGTCCCTGGTCATTAAACTCGTCAGCCTATGTCCCCAGTTATTACACTTTCAACGTCCCACGTTACAATATTACACTCTCAACCTATGTCCCTGTTATTATACACTTTGTCCCCCGTAGTTACACTTTCAGACTTTGAAAAGTACCCTTAAAAAAACAAGAAACTAAACAGAAACAGAGAAAAAAACGTATAAACAAGAACCCACGGATTAGCTTTCAGCAGTCTATGCAGGAACAAATTGCCAACATACAAGACATGGCCGGCTTCTCCCTTGACAAAAGCGAGCGGCAGGCAGTAGGAATGGACTGAGCGAGGCACATACCTCCCATCACACAGATAGTCCTTTTAACGTTATTTCAATCTAGAGAAATGGGAATGTGCGTGTGCGTTTGTGCGTGGATGTACATGCACAGGGACACAAAAACACATACACACATGCACGGACACATGCATGCACGCGTGTACACACGTACACACGCACGCACGCACACACACGCACGCGCGTACGCCACACCACACGCCGCACACAAAACACGACGCGCACACCACATACACATACGCACGCCGCGCACACAGCACTAATCACATCGCACGCGCGCGCACACATGCACAATCACACCCGTAACACACCACAGCACACACGACGCACGCACGCGCACACGCACACGCTACATAAACACATGCACGCGCGCGCACACGTGCACAATCACACGCCTGTAAACACACACACACACACACACACACACACACACACACACACACAACACACACACACACACACACACACACACACACACAAACACAAACACATTTATACACATACCAATAAAAACTGTATCCCTGACAGAACCTTTGGGGAGAAAGAAAACCAAAACAACTTGGATGCACAACACAAGGACGGTTATAGACAAACAAACAGATGGCGCTAGGCAATGGCTGCATGCTCTTCAGTGAGCAGTACAGCAGAGTACCCAACAATCAATGAGCGCAATCAATACTGCCAGCAATACAGTGGGCGGGCGGCTGTGGGCCTGACAAACATCACAAACAGGGCGTGACCGCCATTTCTCATCACACGAGCGCACGTGCCCATTTGACAGTCACGGTGACCTGCGGCACAAAATGCCATCAAGAGTGGCCCGGTATGCTATTGGGTAAAGGCCCTTGTCGAGAGAGCCAGGGGTGGGAGATTCGAGTCCCGTTTAGACCCCTTTTTTCTTTTCCCTCTCTGTCCTTCATTCTGCTAGGTGTTGGTAGAAATCTGGATGCTTTCTTTGCCCTGTGAAAACTCTGTAAATACTAGAAACAGATTCATCGTGTGATCTGCAGACCAAGACAAACACTTCAGTGACTTGACAACCTGACAGAAACATACTCTTGGAAATACTGGAAACAATGTATTGTGAAAGTGTGACTCATTTGCAATGTCATCACGACGTCCACCACCAACGACAGTGTGATAAAGGTCCCATGTGGACAATCCAACCCTCTGAAATCTGACCTACCAGTGATAAAGGTCCCATGTGGACAATCCAACCCTCTGAAATCTGACCTACCTGTGATAATAATAATAATAATAATAATAATAATAATAATAATAATAATAATAATAATAATACATGGAATTTATATAGCGCTATATCTTGTAAAAACAAATCAAAGCGCTTGCACTCGACCCTCACAACAAACAACCAATGACAATAAATAATTCTAGCAAAATCTAAAGCACACGCGCGCGCGCGCGCACGCACACACACACACACACACACACACACACACACACACACACACACACACACACACACACACACACACCTATAGAGGTTATACATTTTGACAGGGTGAATGGAATTTCAAATGTTGGAGGCAGGGACAAATAGGAGATGAAAA
>CM060317.1:43027048-43029548 GCA_030674155.1 Stramonita haemastoma | reverse complement strand
TGATAGGAAACAAATACAGCTGCCGACTGGAAAAGAAAGAAAAAAAATAATGGGTGGAGCTGCTCTGCGGCGCGACGAGCTCTCCTCAGGAGAACAGCCTAAATTTCACGCAGTGGTAGTGTTTTTGTATCCAATTAAATACGACCCCTCCCCCCCCCCCGCCCCCCGCCTTCCCTTTAATCCACGCTCCTGCCCACCCACTACCTCACGCTTCACCCTTCTCTGTTATTTTTCTGACATGTTTCAATCAAAGTCAGTCTTCTTGGGCTACGCCAGTGTATCAGGGCCAAAGAACACCCTCTACAGACATAACAAAACATGGACGTGTTCTGTATTTTCTGTGGATGGTTTCCGAAACAAGTTTCATGTTTTCTTGGATGGTTCCGAAACAAGTTTCATGTTTGTGGATGGTTTCGAAACAAGTTTCATGTTTTCTGTGGGATGGCTCTGAAACAAGTTTCACATGATTCAGAATGAAGTTCCAGGAAGCAGAAGACTATAATTATAAACATTACGTGATGCTGATGTTGTGCATGATCCCACCACGTTCAACATAATCCATATCATGTTCTACACCATGGTCCACACCATCCTTTTAGCTTATCTGCTGTATCTCATTCCACACAGACACTGAACATAGGCTCTGCTCTGTTGGTTGTTTTTTTTTCCTTTTTTGCCTCAAGTGCTGCTTCGCGTAAAACACTCATTGCAACCGATATGTGGGTATCGACATAAACAGAGTATGAGAAACACTAATGTAGCAGGAACAAATCTATAAGTACAAACATCTCATAATTACACACACGCACGCAAGCACGCACGCACGCACGCACACACACACACACACACACACACACACACACACACACACACACACACACACACACACACCACACACACACACACACACACACACACACAACCAAACCTCTTGCGAAACACCGTCTGTTGACGAGCAGCAGTGAAAAATTCTGGGATCATTGACAAAGGCTGTTTTACTTTTTGCTTTTGTGTTGCTTCCAAAAGTAGAAGGCAGGAAGGAGGAAGTTTTATGGAGCAGAGGTTAGCCATGCCGGCTAAACACTAAAAGTGCTGATGGGGAAGAAGGGGTAGATAACAAGGCTCAGATACAGCACAGGGAAGGATTAAGACAGGTCTAAAAACGTCAGGCTTCGATTGTACTGAAGGCTGGGGAATAATGTCGGCCAACAGTCGATTCCCTTTAGCTGCTCTGTCCTCGATGTTTTCGTTCCTTTCCCCGACTTCAAACGACCTCTTACCTTGCTGCTGCTGTCCATGAAATTCTCTTTATATCTCTCGTTCTGACTCTGTCTATGTCTGTTAGCCCCCCCCCCCCCCCCTCCTCTCTCTCTCTCTCTCTCTCTCTCTCTCTCTCTCTCTCTCTCTCTCTCTCTCTCATCAGGTAAATACTATGCATTACTGGGTATAATATCGTTTGGTTAAACCAAGGAGTAGGAGACATAAAAATGTTCTTGCATGTCTTTAAACAGAGATTTGTAGATTGCTTTGCCCAGGAATGGACTGGCACCATTCGAAATCGTAATCGATATGATGGTTATAGAAACTTTTAATACTGTTTTTTTTAATAGAACTATATTAGTGAAATGGATACACATTGTTTTCGCGTTACAGTTACACAAGTACGACTCTATGCTCTACCACTGAAAAAAACACACCGCTATAATAATTCAAACGAAGTTAAGCATGCAATGCTCTGTTTGTAAAGACCAAATAGAGAATGAAGAACACTTTTTTTTTCAATTGTCCTGTCTATGAATGTTTGAGAAATAAATTTCTTAAAGATTCCAAAAGACTTCCTTTCCAGGTGGTACTCAAAGCTACAGTACCTACTGACAGATATAATTTTATCACGATTTATTTTTTATGCAACCAACAGAAGAAATAAGATAACTTCCTAGAAATTGATCCTTATATTGATGAATACTACATATAAAACATTGTTGATAATGACGCCCGTGATTGTTTTGTAGCGAACAATTAAGATATAATTGATGTAACTATCTTGTTTTATCATTGATAATACATTATTTCATACATATACGTTGACAGAAACATGTTTATAACACATATGTCATATGCCCACACTGTATTTCCACCATCCTTTTGTATCTTGGCCTAAGGCCGATCGATGTACAGTAAAAGTCTTCTCTTCTCTCCTCTCTCTCTCTCTCTCTCTCTCTCTCTCTCTTCCTCTCTCTCTCTCTCTCTCTCTCTCTCTCTCATTTGGATATGGCGTTTTGGGGTGTTAGTGGATGCTCGTGTGTCTTGTTTGTTTATTTGTTTGTTTGTGCGTGTGTGTGTGTGTGTGTGTGTGTGTGTGTGTGTGCGCGCGCGCGCGCGTGCTTGCGTGCGTGCTTACGTGCGTGTGTGTGTGTGTATGGGGGGGGGGGGTGACAGAATAAATGTCTATTTGTCTCTCTGCCTGTCTCTTTCTTTTCTTCGCTCTCTCTATAAATCT
>CM060317.1:43012048-43024548 GCA_030674155.1 Stramonita haemastoma | reverse complement strand
AACTTTGGATGTTGCATTAGTGGACAGGTAGCTTACTTTCGAATTGCACTAATACGCGGTAGTTGACAGTAGAATGACTGACAGGTCTGGGTGATGAATTTTTGCATTGAGAGTGTGTTGTCGATAACGACTCCTAGACACTTCACAGAAGTGGATAGCGGAACTGACGTATTACCGAATTCAATTGAAGCTGTTGAAATGGAAGAAAGTTTGTGTTTGGTGCCTACAAGCATGGCTTCAGTTTTATCTGCATTTAGTTGTAACTTGCTTTGTATCATCTAGTGTTGAATATCTTGAAGGCAGTAGGCCATGTTTGCCAAGAGAGAAGGCAGATTTTCAGGTGTATCACTGCCTTGAATCTGAGAGTCATCGGCATATAAATGATGATTGATATGATGACAGTTTATTATATGTGACAGTGGAGCAGTATAGAGGATACTAAGAAGAGGGCCCAGAACTGATCCTGGAAGGATACCACATTTCAGTTTTGCAGGCGCTTATTGAATCTTGTTTACTGCAACTGTATGGACTCGGTCTGTAAGGTATGAAGTAAACCAGGTGAGGGCTGTTCCTTTAATACCAAACATATTTTGTAGATGGAGAGAAGAATTGAATGGTCTATAGTGTCAAAGGCTGCGGATAAATCAAGAAAAGTGAGAAGGGAGATTTTCCCCGAGTCAGAAGCATAGAGAAGCGTGTTTAAGGTGTGGACCAGGGTGATTTCAGTGTTGTGGTTGACGCGATAGGCAGACTGGAAAGGTGGAGAGAGATTGTTGGAAAGGAGATGGCTATTGAGTTGTTTCAGTTTACTTTTTCGCGTTTATTTGGGGGGGGGGGGAGTTCTATCTTTTTCCCTTCTTTTTTTGTTTCTTTGTTTTGTTCGTTTGTTTGCTTGAAGCAACTTCAGAGAAAAGGATTTATATCATAGACGATCGTAAGTTACTACAAGGACAATGCTACACAAACGTGGAAACCACTAGCTAATAACAGTCAGTAACAAAGTGGATGAAATAAATAAAATTCGAAAAATAAAATTTGAAGTTGGTGGGGGGGGGGGGGGGGGGTAAGAATATGGGTAAGGATCTGCACTATCTTTGTAACGTTAAAACGCAGCTACTTCTGTGCCCCTCCTCTCGATCTCATCTTTTGACAACACACACACATGCGCGCGTGCGCATTCATGTATGCGTGCACGCGCCATTTCAGTACTCGACAATCCCAGGCACCTTAACTAATTACATCCAAACCAAGGGAAGGGAGGACAGAAGGGAGTTAGTTATCAGTGCCCCACACGCCATCTCCCCAGCCCTGACGTACAGACAGTACAGGTGGAAGGTTTCCGGAAGGAGGACCTAGGCGCTCACTGGGCTACGGCAGGCCGGCACGATACGGATCCTGTCTTTCCGTCTGTCTGTCCCTGTAACAGCCTTGGTTCTGTACGATCCATCGTGAGGTGGGGGGGGGGGGGGGGGGGGGGCTATCTTGGCTCGATGAATGTCCTGATGGATTCTATTCCCCGCCACCTATCGACAGCACAGGTGCACAGACTCCTTGTTTCGACAAATTTTAAAGCTCGAAATGTGAGAGTTAATTAAAGATTTCCTCCTAATGTTCTTTTTGTCTTTGTAAGTGCTTACCAACGTTTTCTGTGGTATTAGCAGCGCTCGTAATGTTCTCTTTCAATTAGGGTGTTGATTTTTTTTCTCTAAAGAAGTCCTTTATGAAGTCAGAAATGCTTATTGTTCTAAATGTTAAATGTTCCCCTTACTTTAGACTTTCATTGAGGAAAAAGTAGTGATGGAAAAACAAGTGCTGGTAACCACTCACAACTTCTCGATCATTTGTAATGATATCAAAGATTCAATAATAAAAAATTAATATAAAATACAAAAATAAATTCTAGGAAATAATGTCTTTCAATGGCAGCATTTTAGGCATTTTTAATAGTAAAAACCATGCCTATGGCCTGACCTGACTCCGAGTTTCGGCTCCTGAATGAGCCTTCATCAGAGGTCCCAGCGGTGATTGAAGTTCCATCTGCAGTGGTACCTTACAGCAAGACACTTTTCAGAATTTCAAAGTGTTAATTGCATTCACATGAATATTAGGTATTCCTGTGGCCCTTTGAAGCTGCCATTAAAAGACAATTTTAAAAAATGCTTAGAATGTATGTTGCAACCCCACCCCACCCCCCTCAAAAATGAATATGAGAAACAAACACTTAGGGAATCTTTGTGCCTTATGTTTGGGGATCCTATTAAAAGGATACAAAGGTTATAAAGTTTGTATCCAGCCAGGTGGTCAGTCATAGCTAGATAAAACCCAAACACTGCCATACACTAAAGTGCAAGCACAGGCAAGAGAAGTTGGGAATAAGTATTAAAAAATGTTTAATAGCCTAGACTTGGATCTACTAGGGATGCAATTTCCCACTGGACCACAAAGTATTATTGAGGAAAAAGAAGGTAAAGGTAAAGGTGTCCCATAACCTATGTGGTCGTAGGGAAGTGAGGCGTCAGAGACCTCAGCTTTTCCAGGGGCCAGCAAATTGAGGGCGGTGCCCTTCTTCTCTCCTTCGCTGCTTTACCTTCCCTGACCCTAAAGAGGGCAGATACCCATTTACAGTTGGGTGAACCACAGGGTCTGTACTGTAGCCAAGGCTCGCAAACGGTCACCCATCCAATAGTCAACCACGCTCGACGCTCCTTAACATTGGCTGGGGGGAAGCGAGCGCTCTGACCACTGAGCTATCCCGTCCCCACAGAGGAAAAAGTAGTGGAGGAAAAACAAGTGCAGGTAACCACTTATAACTTTTCAATCATTTGAAAATGACATCAAAGATTCAATAATATAAAAAATATATATAATAAAATAAGAAATAAATTCTAGGGAATGTCTTTCAATGGCAGCAATGATCTCATCCCCAGGGTCGGAAGTCCATAGGAAACCCATCAATTTTAGGCCGCCGAGGGGTCACCAGCCAGAGAGGCCCTGCACTTCTGCTGTGTCACTTTGGTGGTATTCAGTGGTGCCTGTTCTGAGCTAACCTACACAGGACACCACCTACTAAGCCCCCTACCAACGACTGTATTAGCTCAGTGGCGGAGTCAGACTGAGTGAGTCACCCACCCAAGGTGGCGACCATCACAACGTCCCTCCAACGACCGTCCCAAGCAAACCTCCAACCTCAAAGGCTTTGACACAAACTCCCCACAAGTACAGAAGTGTATAGGTAAACGGATTCTGAGGTCACCATGAGACCAGAGCAACAGGGGTCACCTTGAATCAGAGGCAATTTTTATCATTGCATGATAATCAATGGTAATGAGGATGATGTAATGATGTTGCTATGGAAGTGCATCTGCTTTGAGACTACTTGACAGGGTTGTACTCTACGCTTACTGTCATAATATATCCCGGCGTCAACCGCGCCCGAGTGATACAGACACCTCCAGTGTTGGTCAGGTAACTTGAGCAACACTCTCAAATTCGCATCCGTAAAAAGGATGAAGATCGACTGTGTCGTCCCCGTCTTTCCACTGAGCCCACAGCACACTCACTCTAGGTAAGAGCCGGCCGGAGTCCGAAAAATCCCTATGACTCGTATGGGATTCGAACCCGCGACCTTCCAGTCTGAAATCCAAGGTGCTAACCACTGCGCCATGGTGGCAGGTGAAATTACATTTTTTTGTTTTCTGCGCCTTTTTGTTTTTTTCTTCTTCTATGTAGCTTTTTACAGTTTTTATTCATAGAGAAAAATTCTCGGTGTGTTTCTAAATCTTTCCTTGATGAATTTCTCCAGCTCATCTGTCATTACTTTGAGAACTGTTAGCAGGAAGAACATAGAAGTCTGGAAACAGATAAAACCCTAATTAACCAAGTATATTGATCTCATCCCATTTAAATCTCTCTCTCTCTCTCTCTCTCTCTCTCTCTCTCTCTCTCTCTCTCTCTCTCTCTCTCTCTCTCTCTCTCTCCCTCTCTGTTCATGATTTGAAGGGTGTTATACTTTCTGTGTGTCCACATCAAAAGGATGGCCAAGCACGTACCACCCAGCCAAAGATAAACATGGAACACATCTGACACTGGGCCAGACAATGGCCAAACACAGGGAGTCACGCCTGGCCCCAGGTCCACTGACAACAAAGAATGAGCTCAGTACAGGGTCATGAGTTCCTTCCCCAGGTCTGATCACAGCTGGCGAGAAGGCAGCACGATGCCTAGTTACACTTCACCTGACCCAAAAAATCCATATCATTAAATCTCACAGGTAACTAACAACAAAATGCCTAGTCACACTTCACTTGACCAGACAAACTCAGAAAAACTAGATCTTGAAGGTAAAGATGCAGTGTCACACTTCACATAACCAGACAAAAACCCGGATCACCCACGAAACTTTAAGCTAGTGACACACTCTTCTTTTCGTCCTGGTAGTTCTGATGGACTGTCTGAACGTGACTAGACCTGTCAGTGTGACAAAGGACGAACTTTCACACGTCACGTTAAAAAGGTATGATACGTCACAGCCAGCCCTGAAATCTCAATCCCATAACACACATTGGTGAGTCGGTGGTCTAGAGGTAATGCACCTGCCTAAAAAGCGAAAAGCCCAGGTTTCACGTGTGTGGTAGTTTGATCCCCGTTTGGGCCCGAAATTTTTCCCCCATCCACAAGACCATGAGTGGTAGTCTGGGTGCTAGTCTTTCAGATGAGATGATAGATCGAGGTCGCGTGTGCAATTATCATTTAGTGCACGTAAAAGAACCCATGGCAGAATCCTGTAGAAAAAAGCCACTGATAGGAAATCAAACACATATGCAAACAGGAAAAGAAAAAATATACAATACAATACAGTACAATACAGTACAATACAGTACAATACAATACAAAACACTCTTGCATATGCAACATGAGCGCTAGCTTCAAGTCAAGTGTTGAATTGCTGGAGGAAGCAAGCTGTCCGTTTGACAGAACAGGACCTATTGCGAATAGTGGGGCTGAACCCGACACCTCAAGCTGCCTGAGACCTATAGATATATAGGGTGACACACCACCCGTTTGCAGGGATCTGTTTTACCCTGACTGTGACAGACGACCGACTCGTTTGTAATATTTTACCCTAACTGTGGCAGACCATCCGTTATGGATGTTTTACCCTGACTGACAGACCATCCGTTATGGATGTTTTACCCTAACTGTGGCAGACCATCCGTTATGGATGTTTTACCCTGACTGACAGACCATCCGTTATGGATGTTTTACCCTGACTGACAGACCATCCGTTATGGATGTTTTACCCTGACTGTGGCAGACCATCCGTTATGGATGTTTTACCCTGACTGACAGACCATCCGTTATGGATGTTTTACCCTGACTGACAGACCACCCGTTATGGATGTTTTACCCTAACTGTGGCAGACCATCCGTTATGGATGTTTTACCCTGACTGACAGACCATCCGTTATGGATGTTTTACCCTGACTGTGGCAGACCATCCGTTATGGATGTTTTACCCTGACTGACAGACCATCCGTTATGGATGTTTTACCCTGACTGACAGACCATCCGTTATGGATGTTTTACCCTGACTGACAGACCATCCGTTATGGATGTTTTACCCTGACTGACAGACCACCGTTATGGATGTTTTACCCTAACTGTGGTAGACCATCCGTTATGGATGTTTTACCCTGACTGACAGACCACCCGTTATGGATGTTTTACCCTGACTGACAGACCACCCGTTATGGATGTTTTACCCTGACTGACAGACCATCCGTTATGGATGTTTTACCCTGACTGACAGACCATCCGTTATGGATGTTTTACCCTGACTGACAGACCACCGTTATGGATGTTTTACCCTAACTGTGGTAGACCATCCGTTATGGATGTTTTTTACCCTGACTGACAGACCACCCGTTATGGATGTTTTACCCTGACTGACAGACCATCCCGTTATGGATGTTTTACCTTGACTGACAGACCACCCGTTTGGGATCTGTTTCATCCTGACTGTCCCAGCTGTTCGGTGGTTTAGGAGTCTAGTTTGTATACCACCACCCCCCTAAGGGAAGAAACAAGGTGACAGATCTACCCAACTTGCAACACAAAGACATCAACATGATAATGAAAATTTAACATACTCTCTATTTAACTGACGACACAAAGACATCATCATCATAATAAAAATGTAACATACCCTTTACCTAACTAATAACACAAACACATCATCAGGATAATGAAAATGTAACAGGCTCTCTACCTAACTAGTAACACAAAGACATTATCATGATAAAGAAAATGTCACATATTATCAAGGGAAAAGAACGAAAATCAACAGAACCAAAATCCCACTTCACCTTCTAGTCAAACAACAAACTCCAGCAACTAGCTATTTATTCACCTCAAGGGAACAAGAGGAGTGCAAAATGAACACATTCCCAGGACAAAAGCAAAAAAAACCTCCTGACAGGAGAAGGTGAATGCTACAAAAACAGATGCTTCGACTCAAGATCTGATCATCTTGGTAACAAGAAACTCTTTTGATAACTTCAGCTGATCAGGAAAGCATGGTGGTCTCAGAAACAGACCGTGTCCCTGCTTTGACCAGACTTCTTTGTTACTTCAACTGGAAAAATAAGACAGAATCATAACGCATCGTTTTTATCACCAAGAAATTTCAGCCCTTGCACTGAAGTATTCCGGTAGTGTAGGAAATTAATCTCAGTCTACTGGTACACTCTTACTGAAACAACAGTCATGTATGCATGCATACATACACGTGTGGACACGTGTGAGCAAAATTTGTACCTGCGAGCGTGGATGCAAGCGCGGGAAAAGTCTTAAGTGTGATCATGGAAAAGAGAGAGAGAGAGAGAGAGAGAAGGAGAGAGAGAGAGAGAGAGAGAGAGAGAGAGGAGAGAGAGAGAGAGGAGAGAGAGAGAGAGAGAGAGAGAGAGAGAGAGTGCACAAGGCTGCGGGGGTGTATGCACCCGCATGCATTGGTGTGTGTGTATATGTGTGTGTGCGTGTGCGTGTGTGTGTGCGTGCCCGCGCGCGCGCGCGAGCACCCCTATAAACAGCTACCATAGCCAATCCTAAAAGTGTGCACAGTCCCCCAAACAGCGAACCTGACGTGGCAGACACACACCATGCAGTCATCATACAGTTGTTTAGAATGCAAAAAAGTTGTCCAGAACAGCCAGCTGACTTGTAAACTGAGCAACACCAGACGAGACTGGATAAAACAGGACAAGACGAGACATACTACGACAGCAAAAGATATTATTCTTGTCTGCACTATTCAATCTTTTTTTTTATATATATCTTAGTGGGAGCGAAGAGGAGCTACATAGATACATACATACATACATACATACATACATACATACATACATACATACATACATACATACATACATACAGACAGACAGACAGACAGACAGACAGACAGACAGACAGACAGAGTGTTGCGAACTGCTGAAATGGAGAGAAGATCGAAACAACACCTCTGTGTGGTGATGGCCTTGATGAAAGGTATGCTGCAGTGGTCTGCCTATAATATATATCACCCGAATATCCACTGATTCACAGAGAGAGAGAGAGACAGAGACAGAGAGAGACAGAGAGAGACAGAGACAGAGAGAGACAGAGAGAGACAGAGAGAGAGACAGAGAGATCCCTCAATCAGAAAACCCAATCAGAAGAACTGAGGCAGTTGAAACTTCTTTTTTAAAATAAGTTGTTGATTGACCTGTCAACAGGGAGGCCAACACAGCTGTCCAACAAAGTCATCACTTCGCCCTGGCCTTCAAAGAGGGAAAAAAAACTCCATTGAAAATGGAAAGCATGCGTGTGTAAGTGTCTGTGTGTGCGTGTCCTCTCTCTCTCTCTCTCTCTCTCCTCTCTCTCTCTCCTCTCTCTCTCTCTCTCTCTCTCCTCTCTCTCTCTCTCTCTCTCTCTCTCTGTGTTTGTGTGTGTTTTATAACTCTCTCTGGTGTTGGGTTGGTGTCTATCAATAAAATTAATATATGAGCTCTCTCTCTCTCTCTCTCTCTCTCTCTCTCTCTCTCTCTCTCTCTCTCTCTCTCTCTCTCTCTGACCTTCATTATTCTCTCTTCCCCCACCCCACCCCTCCCCACCCTGTCCCACCCCTCCCCCTGTCCCCTTTCCCCCGCATCACTAATGACATACTCACAGTCGTTATGCTCATCGATTCATTTGTGCCGACAGACGATTCCAGCATTGTCTGCCAGCACTGGTCCCTAAGCACCGGTCCCTAGGGCCGGTCTGGCCTGATGGGCCAACACACACACACACACACACACACACACACACACACACACACACACACACACACACACACAACACACACACACACACACTGGCCTTTGTTTTCCACCGCCCCCACCCCCTGCTTTCTCTCTCCTTCTCTCTCCTCTGCAAGTGTGGGTGCATGCATTCGCGCATGCATACATGCGAGCATGTGTTTATTCATCTATTTTTCTTTTATTTGGAGGAAAATCCAATAAGCACTCGTGTGTTGATGGGTTTTTTTTTACATCTAGTCCCCTTGTGTATGCGGTTTTGTCAATTTTGATATCCACTTCCACTGGCACATAATGACCAACTCTTCTGAAAAGTAAAACAGGTGTGCGCAAGATGCTTTGCATGCACACGGGACCTCGGTTTAAAGTCTCATCTGAAAGGCTTTTAGAGGGAGTGGAGTCTGCACTGGTGTTAATTCAGGGGGGGGGGGGAATCCCCTTGAACGGGATTCAAACCCTGGTCAGCAGATAACGAGCCCAATGCACAACGCTCTCATCACCAGGCGATCCCATTCCTCCGTAAGTGTGTGTGTGTGTGTGTGTGTGTGTGTGTGTGTGTGTGTGTGTGTGTGTGTGTGTGTGTGTGTGTGTGTGTGTGTGTGTGTGTTATTTTTATTTTCATTTATTTCATTCATTTTTTAATTTTTTTTTATTTATTCTTTCATATCGAGGATAATTTTGTGTGTGCGCGCGTGCGTGCGTGCGTGTGTGTATTTGTGTGTGTGCGTTCGTGCGTGCGTGCGTGCGTGCGTGGTGTGTGTGTGTGTGTGTGTGTGCGACTGTGTGTGAGTGTAAGTGAGGTAATCCAAACTCTAATGTGCATATGCTAAGTGCAGGCACAATGTGGTATTGAAGTCTGTGCTGTTAAAGAACGTACTTGAAAAGGCATTATAACATGCCTGCTTACCTAATAAGAAAATAAATAAATAAATAACGCCAATAATAGAAACGCTCCTTTTGACATCAACAGTAAACCTTCTAAACCTTTTTCCCCACCAACTTTTTTCACTGCTCCAATTCTGTCATCTTGTCTTTTTCTCCTAATATACCCCCCAACCCCAACCCCCATCTTTTTGCTGTCAAACTGGCAGTCTAATAACCTACATAGTTTCCCCCGTGTCACGTGCAGCAGTAGTTCTAAATGCAGGTACGTCTCAGCAGAGAGGGGCTTTGGCACACAAACTACAGCAAAAGGCCAAGGGGTGAAGGGTAAGGGGAACAAAGAGGGAGGGTGGTGGTGGTGGTGGTGGTGGAAGGGTGTGGTCATGCCAGAACTGATGACAATTCAGGCATCATCGACAAAAAAGCCTGTTGCCTCGCCCCCCCCCCCCCCCCCTCTCTCTCTCTCTCTCTCTCTCTCTCTCTCTCTCCTCTCTCTCTCTCTCTCTTGCGCACACGTTAAATCCTGTTCCGCTTTTCGTAAGAGTAGGCCATCGTGTGCCGGTGGGAACAGATGACATTTACAAAACTGCATACACACGGGGAATGGATGTAAAAAGCACAAGAGTGCTTATCCCATTATCCTCGATATAAAAGAATAAATCAAATCAAATCAAATCTCTCTCTCTCTCTCCCAGCAATGAGAGATTACTATTCTAAGCCAACTCAACCAGATAATGTAGCATTGTGTCATGCGGAGTTAAGTAGACATTGTCTTGCTGGGGGCAGAGGGGGGTGGGTTTCCCCTGTCTTCTCCTTCTTACTGATGCTCACAGAACTTTACGAGTGAGCATCTCGGTTCATGTTCTGGCAGGCTCTGTCTCTCTTTGTTTCTGTGTGTGTGTGTGTGTGTGTGTGTGTGTGTGTGTGTGTGTGTGTGTGTGTGTGTGTGTGGTGTGTGTGTGTGTGTGTGTGCGTGCCCCGCGCGCGCGGTGTGTGTGTGTGTGTGTGTGTGTGTGTGGGGTCGGTCTGTCTGTCCCTGTCTGTCTCTGTCTGTCTGTCTCTGTCTCTCTCTCTCTCAATGAAATTGTGTTCTGCTCTGCTCTGCCCTGCCCTGCCCTGCCCTGCCCTGCTCTGCCTGCCCTGCCCTGCCCTGCCCTGCTCTGTTCTGTTCTGTTCTGTTCTGCTTCTTTCTCTCTCTCTCTCTCTCTCTCTCTCTCTCTCTCTCTCTCTCTCTCTCTCTCTCTCTCTCTCTCTCTCTCTCTCTCTCTCTCTCTCTCATTTGTTCCATGTATCCTTTCTTTCCGATATTTGGCATAATTCTTCATCAGAATCCCAGACATCTCCCGTAGAGATATCTAGGAAGAAGGAAGGGCTCTTCCATTAGCAACATTACCCCCTCCCTCCCCCCCCCACACAGACGCAAACGCACGCACGCACGCGTGCACACACACACACACACACACACACACACACACACACACACCACACACACACACACACAACTTCCAAGAAATTCTGTACTGGAAAATTCCTCCTGTTACTCTCTTTCTTTCTATTTGTTTTCCTTACCTGTCTGTCCTGTGTTTGATCTATCTACTTAGCCTATGCTGACAATCCACTCTTTTTTCAATACAGTCTAACAACATGAGAACAAACAACAAGCAATACATATCCAGCAACTCAAAAAAAGCGACTTAGGTTTCCAGATATAACAGTCAACACACACACACACACACACACACACACACACACACACACACACACACACACACACACACACAACACACGCACACGACACACACACACGACACGACACGACACGACACGACACGACACGACACGACACGACACGACACGACACGACACGACACGACACGACACGACACGACACGACACGACACGACACGACACGACACACACACACACACACACACACACACACACACACACACACACACACACACACACACACATCCACGATCCACGATCCACGATCCACAGATACAGATTGATAGTCTTACGTCAGAAACAAAAAACACCTGTTCCCTCCCCCCCCCCCCCCCCCCACCCCATTCCCCAATCCCCACCCTTAACCCCTCCCTCTCCTGTCATTTCCATTCCAACTTTTCTCCCAATACAGCTAGATGTTAAAAAAAAATGAAAGAGCGATGCCAATGGGAATATAGAGACAGGCCGAGTATATGTGTTGATGGTGGAGAATGAGCGACAGACGTTGTATTTGACAGAAAGCCAAGCCAGCAGAAAGACAAGGAAAGGAGGCAGAAAGGAGATGGAAGACAACTATGAGTCACAGACAAGCCAGACGAAGATGAATCAATGGAGGTAGAAAGACGAAAACAACTTGATCTATCACACACACACACACACACACACACACACACACACACACACACACACACACACACACACACAGTGAATCAGCATCAGTATCGGCAACCTGCCGTGGTCCACTAACCTAAACCCCAGCCACATCACACACACTCTTAAGTTTCCCAAAGACGGAACACGCGTGCACACACACACACACACACACACACACACACACACACACACACACACACACACACACAAACGCGCGCAAGCACACGCACACGCACACGCATGCGCGCGCGCGCGCGCGCGCCACACACACACACACACACACACACACACACACACACACACACACACACACACACACACACACAAACTGCGACAGCATGTCATTCACTGTTATGACTACAATCTTCAGTAATTCACAAATATTTGTCCACAGACTTGATACAGCATATTCCGCAAGTGCTATCCCCCTTCCCTTAGAAATCCTCTGCATCATTTTCTTAGTTTCTTTGGGAAAAAATAAAGCTGAAATGAGTATTTTATCGTTTCAACGGTGTATCACTGATATAAAATAATAGAGTGACAAACAAGTAGGTTCACAAAAGTATCAGACACATTTTTGGTTAGTTCAAAACTTGATCACTTTTGAATCACTTCTTCAAGTCATTTATTAGAAAATACAGCATGTTTGCTTTGAAATTGTTTACAAATTTTTATTTGGCATTTGACTTGCTTCAAAACTGCAATCTTATCTGCAGAGTTTGTCAATATATCCTACCTGTCTCCCCCTTCACCTATCCCGAAATCTTGTAGACTACGTGGGCACAACTGAAGATTTTGCACCACCCCCCCTCCTGTTTTTCTTGCCCTACCTGTACGTATCTCAAAGTAAAGTGATCAAGTTAAATAAAATATTCAGCGTAGGCCAAAAGCTTTGTCACTTTT
>CM060317.1:42989548-43007048 GCA_030674155.1 Stramonita haemastoma | reverse complement strand
TATAACCCTTCCTCCACGTCAACAACACGAGAGAGCATCCAGAGGTATCCCCCACCCCCTCTGAGTTAGGATAGTTAAAAAGGGAGATGAATTTCTCAAATTCAGCGGAAAGAAACTTCTAAAAGAGCCGGAAGATCTCCAAAGAAGAACCCCACTTCTAGTAAATGAATCGGCCCCTTACTTCTTACATTCAATAGATAGAAATGAAGTGAAGTTCCTTACTCCAATGCTAACAAGTTAAACCGTTAGATCCATATTTATACGACTGTATTGGGTAGAGTGTGTTCTGTCTGGTATTCTGAATCTCCTGTTCTTGTCCCTTGGCAGGAGGTCTGCCCGCTGGCCTCAGCCGACACACTCCCACTTCAGGGCATGCAGCTCATTAAAAAGTTTCTAAGAAAAAAATCAGACTTGCTTGAATAAAAATTAAAAAAAAAGCAGATGAATGGACTGGGTACACAGGGGAAAGGCATGAGACAGGACGGCGTGGCGATGGAGGGGGGGGGGGGAGATAAGGGAAAATACAGAAACAAGGGAAGTGATAGGAAAGGGGAAATTTCTTGCACAGATATTCCAGAAAGTGGGGATGCTAGTTATACTGAAAAAACCATCAGCGTTCCCAAGAGAGGAATATTTTATATGCCGAGGTTCTAAAGCATACTGGTTTGGTATCAGTCTGTTTGTTAAGTTCGAAAAGAAGATGATCTGAAAGAAAATGGCAGCCGTCAAGCCATTTTCTACATAGCATATATTGCATTGGACATTTTCCAAACAGTGTTTCCATGGTATGTGAGTATTTCATTGCAAACTGTAACCGATTTGAATTTCGAGCTGAAAAGAACCCAAGCACTGGCGTGTTCGCACACACACATGCGTGCCCAAACACAAAAAGGTGAGTACGCCACACACACACACACACACACACACACACATACATACACACACACACACACACACACACACCACACACACACACACACACACACACACACACACACACACACACACACACACACACACAGGGGTAAGACAGAGAGACAGAGGCAAAAAGTTTCTTTGAGTTTCTCTATTTGTGAGATAAGAAAGTATTTGAATTTTAAAAGAACGAATTTTTAACGAATTTTATTTTTCAAGGAGTAGCTGGTTAAGCATCAAACGCTCACTTTTGCTTTTTTAATTTTACATCAAGCCCTAAAAATGAATAAAAGAGAAAAAGAGAGAAAGGTAAAGAGAACACACACACACACGTACGCACGCACGCATGCACGCACGCACGCACGCATCCACGCACACACAGGCAGGAGAGATAAACAAAGACACGAAGACAGGCAACAGAACAGACAAATATAGGCAGTGAAAAAAAAAGACCAAAAAGAAAGAAGAAAAAAAGGAACATAACGCCAAAGGGATTTGCAAAGAGGTAAATCAAAAATCGCAGAAACTCCAGCAGGAACATGGATGCCAATTCCTACAGGAGGAAAGCCCCTTCCTTGCTCAGAAAGGTGCTGTGCATGCACGGCATTCCAGTTTAAACTGACGAAAAGGAAAGCCACTCCATTTTGCTGTGATTCATTGCTCTGAACGCTGTCAGATTCGGGGAAAATAAATTACAAAACGATGTCTTTTCCTGAAAAGGGAGCGATCATCCCACTGCATTTTCTCTTTTTTCCCTCCAATCACATGTGGTGAATGATAAATCTCTTCCCTCTGTTTTCCATTCTGGGACAATCTCAGTAATGTAATCGCTGTTGGAAATAAAAGGTCTGCATTGCAAATTGTCCTGCTGAATGCAAGGGTCATTGTTGACTTTTTGGGGTGTTGATCTGTGTTGTTTATCCGTCGTGTTCGACAATGACCTCCAAAACAGCAGAGGAGGTAGCTGCTGTTTCAGAAATTGGGCAGAAATTTGATTATAGTGGAGGTGCCTTGCCCACAGCACACCCACACTCTCTCGGCCAAGAGGGCATAAGGACAGTTAGCGTTGGGGATGTTCTCCAAAGGTCATCTAGCCCCCAGGGCTGCAGCACATAGGCCTAAGGTCTGTGCAAGTCAAGCCTCCTAGTCAGAGAGTCCTAGTCGATCACTGAAGACTAAGCTGTAAAGTGGAATTCCATGAGTGGGAAAGCCACTGATCATACAGCCCCTCACTTTGCTTTTGCCCCCAGCGTCAATGGTTTAACCAAAAACTGTGATAAACCCAGGGGCTGAAGGCAAGACTGATTCATATGATACCTCACCAGTGAATTAAAGAAACAAAATGAAGAGTACTGACAGCATCTCTCTCTCTCTCTCTCTCTCTCTCTCTCTCTCTCTCTCTCTCTCTCTCTCTCTCTCTCTCTCTCTCTCTCTCCTGCGTGCAATGTATAGTAGTTTGATATCATGTGATAGATCCAATAACGAATATTCAGAATTTTTTGACTGCCCTTTAGGAGTTCGACAAGGATGTTTCTTGAGTCCTACTTTGTTTGGGATGTTTATTAATCAACTAGCGAGTCATACATCTGAGAAGGGAAGACATGGTGTACAACTGATACCAGATCTTATAGAGTTATTTATTTTGCTTTTTGCTGACGATGTTGTTTTGTTGTCTTCTATTCCTGTAGGCCTGCAGAATCAGTTGAATATTCTCCAAGCCTGTTGCGTACATATGAAATTAAACATCAATACAGATAAAACCAAAGTTATGGTCTTTAGGAAAGGAGGGATTTGGGGCAAGGATGAGGAATGGTTTTTAGGAGATAAAAAGTTAGAAGTTGTAAATACATATTGCTATTTTTTACGACAAAGCTTTGTCATAGGCTGGGTACGAAACATTTGTGTGCAAAAGGGAAAAAGTACTAATAAGTTTAATTAAAGCTTTAAAAAAAACTAGATTCTATCTTACCAGGTTTATTTTAAAGTTTTTGATGTAAAAATTAAGCAAATATTGCTATATTCATCTGAAGTCTGGGGTGTAAATCGCTTAGAATCTGTAGAAAAAATACATCTGATGGCTTGTAAACGTTTTTTGTGACTTCTTGTTAAAACACCAAATAAAATGGTTTATGGGGAAGTTGCCAGATATCCTTTATTTGTAAATTCATGTATTTGTGCAATTAGATATTGGTTAAAATTTTTTAAAAATGAGTCATCAGAGGTTGCCTAGACAGGCCTACGAAATGCAATTAATTCTAGATCAAAAAGGTAAACAAATGTTCGGTAGTAAGTGTAAGGGAATTGTCGTGCAATTTAGGGTTTAATATCGTTTGGCTACAACAGGATGTTAGTGATATTCATGGATTCCTTAGTGTTTTCAAGCAAGGATTAATAGATATGTTTATTCAGGAGTGGTCAGGTGTCACGTGAGAGAGCAATAGGTACGCAACATAAACATCTTTTAAGACTGTTTTTTAAAAAGTAATTGTATTATATTTATTGTTTCAGAGTTTCACTGTCACAGGCCAGAATGAATGTTCTTCCTTTAAACAATAATCTTAATAGATACAGCAACAACCATCAAGATAAAAACTGTTCACTGTACAAAACATTTATTGAAGATGAATACCATCTCATATATATTTGTTCATTATATACAGATTTTGGTCTTCTCTGCACTGTTTTCTGTGCAGAGAAGACCAAACCGATGACCAATAACGCCAAGGGCATCAGCACTGATATCAGGGTCAATGACCAGAAGCTGGAAACGGTTCAAAGCTTCAAGTACTTGGGGGCCGTTGTATCAGACGAGGGGACCAAGCCAGAGGTAGTATGCAGGATTGCACAGACAATAACAGCACTGTCAAAACTGAACACCTTCTGGAAAGATAAAAATATCTCACTCAACTCCAAGATCAGACTAATGCGCTTCCCTGCCATATCTATATTGCTGTAAGCCTGTGAATCGTGGACCCTGACTTCTGATTTGGAGAGAAGAGTACAGGCAGTAGAGATGAGACGCTTCCGGAGACTCTTTGGCATCTCATACACAGACCACATAAGCAACGAAGAGGTGCGTAACAGAATCCAGCAAACAATTGGTCCCTACGAAAATCTTCTATCAATCGTAAAGAAGCGTAAACTTAAATGGTACGGGCATGTCACAAGATCGAAAGGACTTGCAAAAAACAATACTGCAAGGCACTGTCCAGGGAGGACGAAAAAGAGGTAGACCAAAGAGAGATGGGAGGACAACACCAGCGAATTAACAGGCCTAGAACTCAACCAAATTTTGAGAAAGGCAGAACAGAGAGAGGAATGGAGGGAACTGGTTGTCAAGTCTTCAGAGGTGCCCCCACGGTCACCAGACTACGGGATAGATAGATAGATAGATAGATAGATAGATAGATAGATAGATAGATAGATAGATAGATAGAATAGATAGATAGATAGATATTTACGAACCAGATACCTGAAAGGTCGCGCGCGCGCGCGCGCGCGCACACACACACACACACACACACACACCACACACAGATATATATATGTATACATATATATATGTATACATATATAATACACAACACACACACACACACACACACACACACACACACACACACACACACACATATATTATATATATATATATATATATATATACATACATAATTATATAATTTCGTACTACATACATACATACATACATACATACATACATACATACATACATACATACATACATATATAAAATATTTATGTATGTATACACACATATTATAATGAATGTGTGTGCGTGTGTGTGTGTGAGAGAGAGAGAGTAGTGTGTGTGTGTGTGTGTGTGTGTGTGTGTGTGTGTGCGTTGTGTGAGTGTTGTGGTGTGCACATGTGAGTGTTGTGAGGGTGATGTGTGAGTGAGTGAGTGAGTGAGTGTGAGTGAGTGTGTGTGTGTGTGGTTGTGTGGTGTGTGGTGTGTGTGTGGTGTACATGCGTGTGTGAGTGTATGTAAGGTGACATGTGTGTGTGGTGTGTGTGGTGTGTGGGATACATGCGTGTATGTGAGTGTATGTAAGGGTGCACATGTGTGTGTGAGTGTGTGTGTGTGTGTGTTGTATGTGTTGGAGTGTTGTGGGTGCTGTGTGTGTGTGTGTGGTGTGTGTGTGTGTGTGGGGGTGTGTGTGTGCGTGTTGCGTGTGTGTGTGTGATGTGTGTGTGTGTGTGGTGTGTGTGTGTGTGGTGTGTTGGTGGTCAAGGGAAAGCTCAGTTGGTGTTGTGATTACTTGGGAGTTAGCAAGGTTAAGGCACAAACAGCTGAACTCATGCTTTTTACCGATTAGAAGGAAGGAAACACACTGTGCCTTTGGAAAAACCGAAAAAGCACCCCCACCCCCACCCCCACCCCCACTCTCTCTCTCTCTCTCTCTCTCTCTCTCTCTCTCTCTCTCTCTCTCTCTCTCTCTCTCTCTCTCCTGGTAAAGTATTGTGCTGATTTGCAAGGAAATCTCCACAAAAGCTGAAAACTAGTTTACCACTTTACCTGAATGGTCTATTTCGACCTTCACAGGTTTTGACTAGGATGAGCTCCATTGCATGCATGCACACAGAACTGGAGCAGCTGAATCTTGACAAACATGTCCAATTCAGTTCGATACCTCTGTAGCTTACCGGGGAGAAATTAGTGTCGTGTTTGGGACAAGTAACATCTGAGTCCTCAACCGACTCCGCAAAAAGCTGTTGCCAAGGCCCATGCACTGTCACACGCTTGTCATAAATGGACAGGGCTGGTGTTTTCCTCTGTGCTGCGCCCCCATGATTGTTATTTAAGGCACTGGTGTAGAGCAGTGAGGGGCATGTGGCTTAAAACATGAGTGTTTTTGAAGGAAATAGATCATCACAGTTGTACATGGCGAGATCTAAAGCAACGACAAGTTTTGAGCTAAAATCGAGGAAAGGGCACTTATAGAAAGTCGGTTGTTGGTTTCTTATTGTTGTTTTAAGTACTTCTTTTTTTTGTTGTGACCAACATTTTGTAATTGTCCACACGAAAAAGAAAACGTCTTTAATTTTGTAATGCAGCCATATAGGCTACCTTAACCTACAAGTTGTAATTTTATACACGAAAGGCAGTCACCAGCTGTGTTAGAACATACTGATTTTTTTCTCGTTTTATCGTACGATACCAAAACAACTCCTGGACACTGAAGATTAATTTTCATACACTGTAAAATTTTCATTCTGGTATAACACACACACACAACACACACACACACACACACACCACACACACAACAACTTCTCTTCCTGTAAACACTTACTGCAATATCATGAAAAAATAACAATAATAATAATACCTGCCAAAGTGTATAGCCTTTGTGGATGTGGGGGGGGGGGGGGGGGCGCGCGCGCGTGTTTGTGTATGTGTGTGTGTGTGTGTGTTGTGTGGCGCGTGTGTGCGCTTGCGTGTGTGAGTACGTTCGAATTTGCTAGGACCATACATTGTTATTGATTGCTTGTGTGATGTATAGGTCGTATGCAAGCGCTTTGATTTGTTTTTACAAGATATAGCGCTATAAAGTTCCATGTATTATTATTATTAATAATATCATTATTATTATTATATTATTATTATTATTATTATTCATTATTATCATTATTATTATTATCATCATTATTATTATTATTATTATAAAATAAACCAACTTTGGCTTATACTTCACAATCACTATCATACTATCGTCGAAACTATAAAATGACATCATTCCATCGTATGACGTCTTTCCGTACTCTAACCAGTCCACGTTTCATGATTGTGGCTCCAATGCATACGCGCCACCTACATCCTTCCGGTTCACAAAGGGCAGTGGTAATCTGACGATGATGATGATGATGGTAATGGGGGTAAAAGGAAGCAGAAGATTATCTCTGTGTGCGTGCGTGCGTGCAGGGGGGGGGGGGGGGGGGTATGTGTGCATGCGTGTGTGTGTGTGTGTGTTGTGTCTGTGTCTGTGTGTAGCCTATACCTGTATATGTAAGTTTAGGCGTGCACATACATGCGTTCGTATATTTGTGCACGGGGATGCATGTGTGTGTGTAATGCATGTGTGCGCGCGCGCCCGCACGTGAACGCATACATGTACCTTTGCTTTCTTCCACATGAAAAAGCAAAAGCTCTCTCTCTCTCTCTCTCTCTCTCTCTCTCTCTCTCTCTCTCTCTCTCTCTCTCTCTCTCTCTCTCTCTCTCTCTCTCCTCTGTATGGGGGGGGGGAGGGGGAAGAGTGTTTGTGTGTGTGTGTGTGTGTGTGTGTGTGTGTGTGTGTGTGTGTGTGTGTGTGTGTGTGTGTTGTGTGTGAGTGGGGGTGGTCGGGGGGCGGGGGGGGGGATGTTTCGGAACAAGGAGGGTGGTGGTGTACCGGTCCAGAAGAGGTGGTGGAGGAGGGCCGGGGTGAGGCAGGAAGGAAGTATAACTGCCCCCTGCACAATGGCCCTCTAACGAACTGCCCACCCCTCTTCTTCACAAGCCCTGAGATCGATAGCGTCCACACACACACACACACACACACACACACACACACACACACACACACACACACACACACACAAACACACTCATACATACGCGCGCGCGAACACACACATCCACACACATCCATTCACACACACTCATACACACACGCACACATACACACACATACATATATACACTCATACACACACATGCACGCACGCACGCGCGCACACACACACACACAAACACCCACTCTCTCTCTCTCTCTCTCTCTCTCTCTCTCTCTCTCTCTCTCTCTCTCTCTCTCTCTCTCTCACACACACACACACACACACACACACACACCACACACACACACACACACACACACACACACACACACACACAGATCGATAGCGTCCACACACACAAGCACGCCCGCACACATACAGCACGCACACACACACACGCGCGTGCGCGCGCACACACACACACACACACACACACACACCACACACACACACACACACACACACACACACACGACGAGAGAGAGAGAGGGGGGGGAGGGGAGGGATGGGGGTAGACAGACTGAGACAGATCAGACACGGACAGGCAGGCAGAGAGAAGAATGACAGAGATAGAGAGGGGGAGTGTCGGTCGGTCGGTCGGTCGGTCGGTCGGTCGGTCGGTCGGTCTCCTCTCTCTCTCTCTCTCTCTCTCTCTCTCTCTCCTCTCTCTCTCTCTCTCTCTCTCTCTCTCTCTCTCTCTCTCACACACACACACACACACACACACACACACACACACACACACACACACAACACACACACACACGCACATACACACACTTACGCACGCACGCACGCATGCACGCACACCTCTAAAGTGCGCTCTGTGTTATCATACGCACGAAGACTTCTTTTTCAATGCATAATAATCATTTACTGGTAAAAACAAAAACAAAAAAAAACACACCCCACCCCCCACCCACCCTGATTTAGGTGGGTTTTTGGGTTGGTTTGTCGTTGCTGTTTTGAGGAAAACATTGTGTTGTGTTGTTTCGTGTGGTTTGGTTTTTGTTGTTTGTGATGAGTGTTTGATAATAGATATGGATTGAAAGTCTGCACAAAGGCATAATATGATGACTAAGTATGAGATGATGGTGTAACTGTCGTGTGCTCTTTTCTCTTCCAACCATTTTCCCGGTCATTACACAGGCTATTACTATTGATTATGGTCTTTATCTATTTATCAATTATGTTTAGACATAGTGTCAGCATCAACAGGGTATGTCATGCTAATTAGTCCAGGAACATTTTGCCAAATTAGGGCTCTGGCAAAATGTAATTGCTTCATTTTTTTTTCACTTCTTTTATGTTTTGGTGGGTGTACTTGACCATCCCAAATGGTTTTAATAAAAAATTTAGTGGGGGGATAAGATTTAATTCGTGTTTGAAAAGAGTAGGTGTAGTGAAGCTGAGCTGAAACGGTATTTCCCACTTGCGCTGCTTTGTAAGCTGTTCTGGCTGTCCAGTCAGGACTTTGTACACTTAACTGAATCAGGCTTGTATAAATTACATTTCTTACTAAAACCTGTATATTCTGACGACCCAATTCCTTTTTATTGGGGGAAAACTAATGTAATTGCACTTCCGGTTTGCAAATTTGAGAAAAGTTTACAGATAACATTACTGTAGGCAGCAAAATTTGAACATTGTGCAATCATTATGAGTGTAATAATCTTAAACACTCTTATTGCTAACCCACCCTCCTAAAATTAGTTACCCAAGCGTTCAAACCAAGTACAATTTTCAGTCAATACAAAACTACTGGCAACAGGCAAGCACCCCCCCCTCCCTCCCCCCTCCCTCCTGCCCCCCCCCTCCCTCCCCCCCCCCCCCCCCCCTCAGCCACCCCCTCCCATCCCCACCCCCATCCCCTTTCCCTCCTCCCCTATGCTTCTCCCTAGCACAAACATGGGAAGATAGACAACACATCACTCCAAAGCTCGGAGCATTAGAAGTTAGGGGCAGATCTCCCTAGGCCTACAGATCTGCAATTCCTAACTCACAGCTTAACTTTTTGCCTTCACATTTTTACAACTTATCATTCAACCAACAAGTTCAAATTCCAAAGGTGTCTTTTACTATATGTTCACAAATTGAAAAACATGTATGTCTACAATCATTTACTTTCGTCTTGTACTTCTTTCACACAGGTCAACAGAAAGTCTACAATTTCATATCAAAACTACTGCTTCAATTCCATCAGTTGAAAACTTTGATCTGGACTACAAAGCAACTGCAAAAAATTAAAAGGGAGGGAACTCTTTAAAAGGATCTGTAACCTGTGAAGGGGAAGTAATATTGATATCAAGTAGCGCACACACACACTTTCTGAATGATTTGGAACAATATTTATCAGAAATTGCTTAGCACTGCATATTCAACTTTCATCTCATGGCAAAATGTTAACCAGTTATGTTAAACTTTTACTTTATGCCAATGATACCATTTTATTCTCCACTACACAGAAGGGTTACAAGATGCTTTAGACATTTTGGATACTTACTGTTTTCATTAGAAACTTGTTGTGAATCAAGTAAAAACCAAAATCATGATATTCTGCAACAATATATCTCTAATAATTATGTAAAATAGCAGAAAAACGCTTGAAGTTCTTAACAGTTTTAAATATTCAGGAATCAACTTCAGTAGCAGTGGTACAAAATTCGGATTCAGAGGGGGCAATTGTTCAATCCAGCAAATACTCGGTTCTGGACTAAGAGGGTTAGTATATGGAAAATTAAGTCATGTTTAATTGATAAGGACTGCATGGCAAAAAGAACTTAGTGCACATAAAGTCATTGTATGTGTTTTATTGTATTGATATGAAATTATGGGCATATGAAAATGTAATGCATGAAAAATGCTTATGATAAAGCTGCTAAAGTCATGTTTAGCTTGATAAGGACTGCATAGCAAATAGAACTACAGACACATGTGGCACTTGATTTATTCCATAAAATTTTTGTACCTGTTTTGTTGTATGGATGTGAAATTTGGGGATATGAAAATATAGCAATAATTTCATAAGTTTCAGTTAAATGTTTTAAAAGATAGTTTTCCTTTAGCCCTCTTGCATTCGGATTCTCTTAACACAAACTGCCCCTAGATTTTGCATTCCATCACGAAATCAGGTCAGGCACACATGCTTGCTAGCCTTTTCCTCCTTTTCAGTACATACCAGCAGCTACAATTACTTCCAGATTCTCAGCAGGGCTTCTACTTCTAGCCTGATAGAGCTTTGACATGTGGTAGCAATTAGTGATGATCACAGCCTGATGGAAATCTACTGTGTGTAAATCCCAGAAAATCCCGGATACAGAGGGGGCAATTATTCAATCCCCGAAAATCTGGGTTCAGACTAAGAGAGTTAGTATATGGAGAAACTGACAGATATCCCTGGTCGAGTTTGGTCTCTCTTGGAATGGTGCGTTTCTGGATGCAGCTGCTCCACTTCCAGTAAGAAAAGCTGCCATCAAGTGTTTACCAGATGATGATAGATTTACATACCAAATACTTGATTCAATCAGCATGGCTAAATATGATTTTAAAATATATATCTTAGTACAATGTGGATTTGACTTTGTGGGAGAGATAGTTATGTTCAAGTATTAATTTTCTTCAAGTATTTAAAAGTTCACATATCAAAGTTAATATTTCACATATCAAAGCCTTCTTCATAGAAAATTTTGTTAATGAATGGAGAAGTGAGCCGTGGGATAATAGAAGATGCCTTTATTATAGAAATTTGAAGATCGATTTGGGTAAGGAAAAATATATAACTTGTCTACCAGATATATATATGTTTATGCTTTTATAAAAAAAAAAGTGTAGTTGTCACAAGCTTCCAATTGAGGATGGACATTTCCATAACATACCACAGGAATAAAGAATGTGCTCAAAATACAATATATCTTTTTAGGGGACAAATTTTATTTTATGATGGATTGTCCCCACTTTATAAATTTACAAGAAGATTTTAATCCTCAGCATTTTCTTCAACCCTTGTCCAGTTATAAATTTTGAAGGCTGATGAAATGTAAATCTCGAAAAGTTCTCCTGTCTCTCAAAATTCATAAGATGTGCAGGTATTTCTTGAAAATTCATTTGTTGTCATTCACGTGTGTACATTGTGTATTTTAAAGAAATTGATATAGTTTAAAAAATGTTTTGAGGTTTTAATGCTATTTGCTTGTCATTTTGTGATGAACTCATTTTGTGGTCACGCCATTGGAGGATGCAATTTCTGTCTTTTTTGCTGAGTGGTTATAAACATACACTTTGTTTTGTTTGAAATAAGAGACGTATGATTGAGTTCTATTCAATAAGTTTACCAATATCTGCCTGCATATCACTCACAAACTGGTTTGGACCACTGCTGTTACATTGAACTGATGTATCATCAACAAATATTTGACATAAACAATGAATATGCAGAGATAGGTTGTTATTATTAGAGACAGAGAAAAGAAGTGGTCCTGTATTGATACTTGTGGTAATCCATATTTCATGGGTAATAAGGTGGATCTCCCAGGCCCAATTTCAACAAGCTGTTGATGATTACTGAGAAATGGGTATGAAATCTTAATGCTTGGTTGGAAATCTTATGGCATTTTAATTATTGAATGAAAAGAGAAAGTTGAGTTATATTGCAGATGAGCGTTGCTCAACTGTATTTAGAGTTTTTGACACATTCTATGTGCCTGATAAAACATTTTAAGGCAATATTACCTCCCCTTCAAAGGCTATTATAAAGAGTGAGATTCCTTTTTATTGTTTGAAGTCTCTGAGAATTCCATAGAAAAGTCTGTATGTAATGGAAATGAGCATCAGTTCTTACATAAAATTGTAGACTGTGCTGTTTGGCTATCTGAAACGAGGGTGTGGTGGACCATAATGTTTTAAAGTAAGCTTTTATTTTCAAATTCTGAAGATATAGAAAAGGACACCTTTAAATTGTGGAATTATTAGTCTAATATATAGGCTTTAAAAATTTGATGATGACAAGTTAAGCTTTGAGTTAGGAACTGCAGATCTGTAGGGGGATCTGCCCCTAATTTCTAATGCTCCGAGCTTTGGAGTGATGTGTTGTCTATTTTCCCATGTTTGTGCTAGGGAGAAGCATAGGGAAGGGGGAGAAGGATAGGGGGAGGGAAGAAAGGGAGCAGAAAGACAAGGGGAGGAGAAGGAGGGGTAATGGGAGGGGGAGGGGGGAGATTGAGGGGGGGGGAGAGTAGGAGGGGTGGGGGGATGATGTGGGGGCGGGGTGGGGGGATGATGTGGGGGAGGGGGAGGGAGGGGAGGGGGATGTGTGGGGGGGGTAGAGGGTGGGGAGAGTAGGAGGGGTGGGGGGATGAGGTGTGGGGAGGGGGAGGGAGTGTGGGGGGATGATGGGTGGGGGTGAGGGGGTAGAGGGTGGGAGGGGGGTAGAGGTGGGGGGATGAGGTGTGGGGAGGGTGGTAGGGGTGAAAGAGGGTGAACGAGGAGGGGTGGGTAGGAGGCGGAGGGTGGGGTAGGAGGCGGAGGGTGGTAGGAAGGGGTGTGGGGAGGGTGGTAGGAGGGGGTGGCGGGGAAGGGGTGGGGTAGGAGGCAGAGGGTGGTAGGAGGGGTGTGGGGGGAGGGGTGGGGGGATGAGGTGGGGGAGCTATGGGGGGAGGGGGAGGAAGGAATGGAGGGAGGGGGTAGAGGGTGGGAAGAGGAGGGGTGGGTAAGGGGTGATGGAGTGGAGACGGAGGGGGAGGGGATGAGGTGGGGGGAGTGGAGAGGGGGGGAGGTGGGGGGGGGGGATGAGGAGGGAGGGGATGGAGAGGGGGGGGAAGAGGGAGGGGTGGGGAAGGTGGGGGGAGTGGGGGGAGCAAGGGGGGAGGGGGGTGGGAGGGGGTAGAGGGGGGAGGGGGATCGAGGGAGGTGGAGGGAGTGGGGTGGGGGGGGAAGGTGGGGGGAGGGGAGAGGCAAGGGGGGAGGGGGGAGAGGGGGGAGGGGAGGGGGATCGAGGGAGGTGGAGGGAGTGGGGTGGGATAGGAGGAGGGGGGGAAGGATGGAGGAGGGTAATTTTTTTTTTTAATACAAGAACAAAAGCAGCCCCCTCCCTTTCCCCCCTCTTGTTTGTTGTTTATTTGGTTGTTGATGAAGTGTTATCTAATTGTTTGCCTAATTGCTGATACTTTTTAATTCTCCCCAGATTTGTTGGTGACTTGCATCAAGATTTCAGAAACTGTAGCTGGCAGGATGTCTGTGTGGTTTTCAATGCTGTCTGCATCAGGATAGCTGTCCTGCAGAAACCAGTGACTGATGTCATTGTGAATGACAGTTACTGCTGCTTTGGAAAGACACATCTGTTCATCTTCAGCACTGGATTCACTTTTCTCTTGTTAAAACTTCTCAAAAATACAGTCTGGTATTGTTCTGAGTGAAATGATATCAATTTTGTTATTGTAATGAGCAAACGCAATTTCATCATCATAGTGTTTTAAGAATTTAACTTTCATATGTTGTGCACATTATGCATCATTCTCTGCGTCCATAAGTAAGTCCTTCATGAAACACATTAAATCATGCACTGTGACTTGGTCATCATCAAGAGAGTCTAAATACTGAATTGTCTGCTTGAAGGTTTCAAGTCACACACTTTGTTCAGGTCTAACATGGCGCAGATTCTTGGCAAATATCTGGGGGATTCCACAGCATTTGGAAAGTTGGTATAAACAGACAGCATTTTATACTGTGTCACTGGCAATGCAGTCTTAAACAAATTCTAATTTCACTTTTACATTTTGGGCCCATGACTCTCCTCTAGACTCACAGTGTTCCAATACTGATTGCTGAAACAGCATGGTCCTAATAGGTATCAGTTTTCCAGTGGCACCATTTGAATATTTTTTTTGATTTCTCAGCCAGTTTTTCCCTTTTGCCACAGAACAAACTTTCTTTTTAATTTTCAGTGCTTGGCTGCAAATTTCTGCTTTTCGGAGGAAAGATTTGTCCTTAGGTCTCCTTAATTCTAGCATCAATAACTATTTTGTTGGCGTACATGGCACGGCATTTCTTATGTACAGTTCCCCACACATGCCCCTTTGTTGTCTTTTAACACACAACTACAATGGTTGACCCTATGCACCTTTCTGGGTCACTATGCAAGGTGGTTTCTGTAATGCTGAACTCTTGCAGTTGATACAATATACATTTTCTCTGTTTCCTTTCCTTTTTAATGCTATATTATTTGTACCTAGATTAAGACCGTTTTGCTTTTCTATCCTTTATTGATGTGTTTTTATCTTCATTTAAAAAAAATATTGTGAGGGCAAAATGGAAACTTTTGTGAAAGCTTAATGTTTTACCCTCAGTAAAGATCTTTTTGAATTACACACACACACACACACACACACACACACACACACACACACACACACACACACACACACACACAAACCTGCTTATCAAAGTAACTATTATTTTTAACACAACGCCGATTTTACAAAACAGACTGACTGTATAATAATCATACTACTACGCTGGATGTGTCTGTTTACACCTGTGCTGTGGCGTCTGCTACTTCTTTTGTTTTGTCTTCCTCGTGGGTTTCTCACACAGGTTTTATTCATGACTTTCATTCTTTCTGTGACTGTAGCAAGATTCATAAACGATATGGACTTTGGATCATCCCATTTATAGCTATATAATGGTCAGCAAAGAAAACTTAGGTCTAGGCCTATCTCTGATTAATTCGCGGAGGGGTCTGACCCTGAAACCGCGAGTGACGCAAAAACTCCGGCCCACTGGCGAAATCGACAGAAAGTAGTTCGACATAAAAAGTGTTTTTACGAACCCCTCCCCCCCCCCCCCCCCCCCCCCCCAAAAAAAAAAAAAAAAAAAAAAACTTTTATTAAAACCAGTGAAATGTAATCGGGTCAATTTACTAGTTTGTGTAATCAGAAATTTTGAAGCAATTACTTTGCACCAAAATAAAATTTTCTTGGACTAATTGTTTCTTCTGAGACGAAGTGTCAGATTCTACGTAAGCAAACAAAATGAATAAATGTGCAGAGAGAGAGACAGAGACAGGACAGACAGACAGACAGACAGACAGAGGAATAAACAGACAAAGAGAGACACAGACAGTGAGATACAGAGAGACAGAGACAAACGACAAAAGATTGAAAATACACTCTGTCACCAAAGCTTACTGCAACCGTAATTTTCTTCATTCAATGTTCTACAGAACAAAAGCCGCAATTTGTGTCCCTACATCCTAAGGAAATAAAGAAGGGTTAAAGATTGTTCCGTTCCAGCACTTCTACCCTTGCTGCAGATGACAGGCGGGCATCAAAACCTACAACACAACACTGCTTCAAGTCCGTCCAACCTGGCGGACGCTGTAGCCGAGCGGTTAAGACCGCTGGACTTTAATCTAATGGGTCCTTAAGTTGTGGGTTCGAATCTCGGCGGCCTCTGATAAATTATGGGTAGATATTTTTACGATCTCCCAGGTCAACTTCGAAAGCAGATCTGCCAGTACCTTCATTCCTTCGTGTGTGTAGCTATATGCTCTCGCTCGCTCTCTCTTCTCTTCTCTCTCTCTCTCTCTATATATATATATATATATATATGCAGAAGATCAAATAATTCATGTCTGCTAACGGTGAGTTGCAAACACAAAAACATACCGAGCATACATCCCCGAAGTTGGAATCCGGCTACCTTCAAAGTGGTAAAAACGGCTGGCATACATACCTAAAATCTCACCAATGGTATCTAGTCGAGGAACAAAAAGGGGGAAAAGCCTCCCAAAAAGCATAGCCTTCTTTCAGCCTGTCTCAAACGTACAGCCCATTCTCTAAGCCTAGCTTAAAAAAAAAAAAAAAAAAAAAAAAGTAGCCTTCTTTTGTTTTAAGCCCATCTTTAAAAAAAAATATTAAAAAAAAACAAAAAAAACAGCCATCTGAGACAGAGCACCGGTATCGGAAAAAGCGGGTTTGTCAAGTTAGATCAAGAGGATGACTGCAGAGACTTGAATGACAAATGTCAGGGGATTTAAGTAAGGATGGGGGGAGTCTCTGCTTCCTCCCAAGATCCTGGCAGTCTGTGCCCAGTCTTTCCGCAGACGGTCCACACAGCCTGGCAGGCCTATGGGGGAGATTTGCTCTTCTCTTCACTTCCAATGCCAGGTACAGACAGATAGATAGACCAGCTTTGGAGGAAAAAATAAAGTCGGAGGTGTGTGTGTGTGTGTGTGTGTGTGTGTGTGTGTGTGTGTGTGTGTGTGTGTGTGTGTGTGTGTGTGCAGGCGCGCGCGCACGCTACAGTTGATACATTACTTACTTCTATTGACTATGTTGTGTGTGTGTGTGTGTGTGTGTGTGTGTGTGTTGTGAGAGAGAGAGAGAGAGAAGAAGACAGACAGACAGGACAGACAGACAGACCATCTCTCTCTCTCTCTCACTCTCATCTCTCTCTCTCTCCTCCCTCTCTTCTCTCCTCTCTCTCTCTCTCTCTCTCTCCTCTTTCTCTCTCTCCTCTCATCCTCCTCCTCTCCTCCTCTGTGTGTGTGGTGTGTATTTATGTGTGTGTGTGTGTGTGTGTGTGTGTGTGTGTGTGTGTGTGTGTGTGTGTGTTTGATTTGTATGTGCATGTGCGTGCGTGCGTGCATGCGTGAGTTGCGTATATGTATGTATATGTATGTATGTATGTATGTATGTATGTATGTATGTATGTATGTTGTATGTGTGTGTGTGTGTGTGTGTGTGTGTGTGTGTGTGTGTGTGTGTGTGTGTGTGTGTGTGTGTGTGTGTGTGTGTGTGTGTGTGTGTAACCTACGTGAAGGAGTGAGTTTTACAGTGTACTATTATCATACTATTATCACTATTGTTGATACTGTTCTTATTGTTATCATTATAATCATTGTATTATCTTTAGTTCCTTTTGAGTTCATTTTGTTGTTATGAGTTGTAACAATGTTGTAGCTAAATATTTTTGGGTGGACTTTTCTTGGTTGTTAAGTTGTTTATTTCATTATGTTCCTTTGTTTGCTCTTTAT
>CM060317.1:42952048-42982048 GCA_030674155.1 Stramonita haemastoma | reverse complement strand
AGCAAATAATTGATCCCTACGAAAATTTTCTATCAATCGTAAAGCGTAGGCCTAAACTTAAATGGTACGAGCATATCACAAGATCAAATTAATGGACTTGCAGATACAATACTGCAAGGCACTGTCCAAGGAGGAAGAAAAAGAGGCAGACCAAGGAAGACACCAGCGAATGGACAGGCCTAGAACTCTACAAAATTTTGAGAAAGGCAGAACAGAGATAGGAATGAAGAAAACTGGTTGTCAAGTCTTCAGGGGTGCCCCCAAGGTCGCCAGACTAAGGAGATAGATAGATAGATAGATAGATAGATAGATAGATAGATAGATAGATAGATAGATAGATAGATAGATAGATAGATAGATGAGACTATTAACCGAGGTCCCGCGCGCTATCACACGCAGAACTTCTTGCGCACACGTTAAAACCCGTTCCGCTTTTTGGAAGTGTAGGCCATTGTGTGCCGGTGGGAAGGGCTGACAAAATGTACAAAACTGCTTGCACACGGGGATTGGATGTAAAATAAGCAATTGAGTGCTTATTCCATTATCCTTGAAATAAAAGAATGAAAAAAATCCATATTTTTTTAAAAAGATAAAGTACAGTTAAAAGATCAATTAATTAATTTATTCTATATGTCCCTCCATCACACATGCCCGCACGTAGGCATGCACCCGAGGGCGTGAAAACGCTTTACAGAACGGATATGTAGAGGATATCTAGAAAGAGACAGCTGAACAAAGTGAACTTGTAATTAACTGATATATAAAAATCAATCCTTGTGTAACAAAATGCCCTAATGAAGATAATATCTTAACTCATGGTTTTTAGTTTCAACAACTGTATTTTTACGTGTTTCTAATGATACCTTTTAGTCATTTTTTTCTTTTTATTTGGAAATATTTCCCCTAGGTATGGAAACATGTTCCAGCTCTAGAGGGTTCAAAAGTATGCCGAGAGCAGAGCACTAAACTTACGTGTCATAGGGGCCTGAGTGGTGTGACTCAAATCATTAGCTGTCTGTACATGTTTCCATTCATCTTTCTTCATCTGCTTCTTTTTCTTCTTTCTTCAGTCACTGGCGCATCGCACAGTGGAGTGTATACATGTACAATAAGATTCTTCTCGTGATGTCAGAAGCGAAATCATTGGATCTTGTTACTGGCCTAAACAAACATAGCCCGTTTTCTGGTCATCACTGACGTGAGCAAATCGTCGTATGACCCATGGAACACCGTGGTACTCTATACAGTGACGCACTTGTTCATTGATGATGTTCCTAATGTATATAAAATTTAATGTCCTACGCGTGTTTAGAAGCTAAAAATCGACGGTCTGCTTCTCTTAGTGACCTTATACACTTTCGTTAGGTAATACCATGGGTAAAATTGGTAAAGAAAATGGTGAGTAGAAGTGACCCAGCTAACCACGCTTGCTGAAGGAAACAAAAACTGAAAAACCACCAAGCAATGATACAAACTTGTAGAAACAACAAGCTAAACATATTTGCTATTGCTTTTTATTCACTTATTCGTTTGTTTGGTTGTTTGGTGTGGGTTTTTTATGCTGTATATGATTTTATTAAGACTGGCTGAGTCATGATGTCATTTTCAGCCATCACAGTTTTGTACAACTATGTTTCTGACGTAACAGACTGTTATTCCAGCTGATGTTATTAACCAAAAAGGATTTAAAGTAGACAGTGAATCATTATTCTTCAGTTTGGGTATTTTGTTAAGTTTTGGTGTACATTGAGTAGTATGTATTTGTATTGTATTGTTGTATTGTATTGTTTGTATTGTATTGTATTGTATTGTATTGTATACCACTTTCAGTCACGGCAGATTTCTCTTCATGAAACCAGGACAAGAATAGCACCGCCATTTTTTTCTCTGTCTACAAGTGTATTGTTTACCTATGAGAGTGGCTTTCTTGTGCAGAATTGTGCCAGGTAAAAATTTGATTCGCTTGTTACCATGAGTTCTTTTACGTGCTCTAATTGTATATAACATACTGGACCTCCGTTTATCGTCTCATCTGAAAGACTAGCACCCAAACTATTACTTAAAGCCTAATGGATTGAGAAAAGTGCGGGAATCAAACCTCTACTTCTGGCTTTTGGGGCATGTCAGTTATCTCTAGATCACCGATCCGCCTGAGAAGGCCTCAGCTAAGTTTGGCCTTGAGTCGTGGTCAGTGGGGTCGTGACCTAAATCAATAGGCCAACAGACATTCAAAGGGGACTGAGGGGACAAAGTGAGATGGATCCACTAACCAGGCAGGGTTCTCAGGTCGATGCTTTGGGATTTTTTTAATGATTAATTTTGTCCAGATCTTTTTTTTTAAAGCAAAACAAAACAAACAAACCAAAACAAAAAAAGGAAGAAGAAGAAAAAGGACACAAAGAACAAGAAAAGAAATGAAAGAAAAGCAAAACACAAACTCACGAAGTCACCTCTTTACGGTAGTACAAAAAAACTAATAAAAAGTATTGTAGAAGACGTGCCCATTAACAACAGTGTGAATTAAAACCGACCAACTTCAGCAACAACAACAATAATAACTTCTTATCCCATCAAAAATTTTTCGCCTTAATAACTATTTGATTACAACCATCATCATCATCAGCAGCAGCAGCAGCAACTTCCTGTAATGATGATGATGATGATGATGATGATGATGATGATGATGATGATGATGATGATGATGATAATAATAATAATAATAATAATAATAATAATAATAATGATGATGATGATGATGATGATAACGATAGCTACAATGATGATGATGACAACAACAACAGTGGTCATTATCATCATTATCATCAAGATAACAAATATGATAATAATACTAGTGACAATGATGGTAGTTTTAATAACAATAGTAATAATACTAGTGACAATAATGATGGTAATCGTAACAACAACAACAATCATCATCATCATCATCATCATCATCATCATCATCATCATCATCATAACTTCAGGAGAAATGTAAGGAGCAAAGGCAGCCACTCTTTGTTGCCGTCATAGACCTCACAAAGGCTTTCGAGGTGGATAACAGGGGTGGCTTCTTTAACATCCTTCCCAAGATCAGATGTCCACCAAAACTTCTCAGTATCATCAGATCCTTCCACAAAAACATGAAAGGCACCGTCGTCTTTGATGGCTCAATATCAGCTGCCTTCAACGTGGGGAACGGAGTGGAACAGGGTTGTGTCCTGGCTCCCACCCTGTTTGAAATCTTCTTTGCTGTGATGTTGAAACACGTATTTGGTCCCGCAACTGAAGGTATCTAACTATGAACAAGAACAGACGTAAAGCTTTTCAACCTCTCCAGACTAAGAGCCAAGCTTGAAGTCCAACTGAGGAGCCTGCGTGACTCCCTCTTTGCAGACGATACAGCAGTAATCGCCCAATCAGCTGAAAATCTGCAGCAGCTGAGGACTCGCTTTAGCGATGCCGGCCAAGACTTTGGGTTTACCATTAGCTTGAAGAAAACACAAGTCATGGGACAGGATGTTGACTTTCCCATAGCCATAAGCATCAATGACCATGAACTGGATGTTGTCCGTGACTTCGTGTACCTGGGCTCAACTATCTCAGACACCCTCTCACTTGACGCACAGCTCAACAAGCCTGTCGCAAGGCATCTACCACCATGACCAAACTGACAAAGAAAGCATGGAACAACAGCAAGCTGACTGAGTCACAACAATCCAGATCTGCAGAGCGTGTATCCTGAGCATCCTCCTGTGTGACAGTGAGTCCTGCACTTCGCGTGCCCAGCAAGAATGCAAGCTCAATGCTTTTCACATGCGTTGCTTACGATGCATCCTGAACATCACCTGGCAGGACAAGGTCCTAAACAACACTGTCCTGGAAAGAGCTGGATGCGCCGGCACATGCTGCTGAAACAGAGATGTTTGCGCTGGCTTGTTTATATCGTGCTCATGGACGACGGACAGATCCATAAAGACCTCCTCTATGGAGAACTTGTGCATGTAAAACATCCCACAGGCAGACCACAGCTGCGATTCAAAGACGTGTGCAAGAGGGACTTAAAAGCCATGAACATGAACCAGAACAACTGGGAAGCAACTACCCTTGAACGGTCTGCCTGGAGACAGACTGTGCAGAAAGGTCTCTCCTAGTTCGAAGAGACACTTGCTCAGCGTCACGACGTAACGAGAATGAGATAGAAGGCAGCAACCCCGGCAGACAGGCGAGCGCCAGACTTCATCTGTCTCTGCCGTAGGGACTGTCATTCCGTGTGGGACTGGCCAACCACAACTGACGCTGTACCAGAATTAACACATAGCCTACAGCGCAACTCCATTGTCTTTCGAGACTGAAGGCATAATAATAATGATAATGATAATCATTATCATCATCATTCCTCATCATAACAGCAAGAATAATAATATATAAAAAAATAAATAATGATGACAACGATGATAATAACACTTGGCCCACATTTTCCATACAACACAATAGTTACTTAAGGCTAACGTCATCACGGTCAAAGTCAAAATTTCGTTTCCAGATGATAGGTGAATAAACAAAGCACATGCTTACCATAACACATGTGCGATAGTTGTTATTATGATTATTATGATTATGATGATGATGATGATTATTATTATTATTATTAAGGCATCAAACAATAGTATTTACACACAAAAAACCCAGAGAGAAATCTTAAGAAAAAACCCTGATAAAAATAAAGTAAAAGATCACATATACAAACAAAAACTAAAGAAAAACAAAAACAAATAAATAACTTCAAAAGAAAAAGCCAAACATTGCCAGAACGAAAAACACGCTACAGTATCTAAATCACATCAACCATCCCCTTTCTTCTCCTTGTCCCTTCTTCCACAAACACAGCTACAAAATTTACCCTTACAGACTAGGCACTCACTACTGTTAGTCTAGATCTGTGTGCGAGGAGGAAAGGAATATCGCGGGTTTTTTGTTGTTGTTGTAGAGATCATGTTTGTGTCGCACTGGAGTTTTCCTATTTAGGGATGAAACACAGCTTGAATTTTTTGTTTTTTTGTATGGATTGTATAGCTATGTAAGCATGTAAACAGTACATGTCCCACATGGGGTGATCCAGGAGGATGTTAAGCCCTAGATAAATTGTCAATTGTCTGATTATTTTATAGTCCCAGTGGAGTTTTTCGATTTCGAAACTGTCACAAGCAGTTTGTTGTTGTTTGTGATTTAATTGTATCAAAATCCCAGCGGAGCTATCCGATTTAGGAGCTGTGCCATCAACCAGCCACCACCAAAAATCGAAGCTTTCTTGTTGTTTGGTTGTTGTTGGGATTGCATTTACGTCTTAAGAGGAGATTTCCACATACTGGATTTTCAACGACAGCTTTTTGGTTAGATTAATATAATTATTAGAGTCCAAGCGGAGTTATCCGCTCAGGGAGTGTACCATAAACAAACCACAACCACTTGACCACTACAGTATTTGCTGCTTTTTTTGTTGTTGTTTGGTTGATTGGTTTTTATCAGTCAGCGCTATATAAATTCCATAATATATATATATATATATATATATATATATATATATATATATATATATATATATATATATATATGTTATTGTCAGTTTCACCTAACAATTAATGGGCCATTTTCTCTCCCCCCCCCCCCCCCTCTCCCATCCACACATACATTCCAATTCTAGACAACGCCAGACTGGTTTACCCCAAGGCTTGGTGATAGGATAGCACCGGTTGTATTTTATATTTTGCTGTCATGATATACCTTAGAGAAGCGTCTGGCATATTGAATGTGAATGAGTGTATTGTAAGACTGAAGACCACTTTATTGTCTTGTAAAAGAAAAACTGGCTGAACAAATTTGAACAACAAATTTGATCAAATTTTATTTTATTTTTTTCAGAGGGTACACGCTTCTTTTTTTCTTTCTTTTTTTTAATACATCCAGCCCTCGGAGAAAAAACCCACCAAAAAACAACAAAAAACACCAAAAACAAAACAAAACTAACAACAAACAAATAACCAATCAAAATAACTAATAAACACACACACACACACACACACACACACACACACACACACACACACACACACACACACACACACACACACACATCCCAACAATAACAATAGAAAAAATGAAGTTAAAAAAGTATGCATAATGACATACAAATACACACAGAAAGCAATACTCTTTCTCCTGACACTGCCCCCCCCCCCCCCCCCCCCACCCCCCCCCTCTCTCTCTCTCTCAACACACACATTCACACACACAGGCCCACATTATCAAAAAGAAAGCAAGAAATAGAAAACATCACACAGAGAGAGAGAGAGAGAGAGAGAGAGAGAGAGAGAGAGAGAGAGAGAGAGAGAGAGAGAGAGAGAGAGAGAGAGAGAGAGAGAGAGATTTGATTTATTCTTTTATATCGAGGATAATGGAATAAGCACTTTTGTGCTTTTTTACGTCCAGTCCCCGTGAGTATGCAGTTTTGTAAATGTCATCTGTTCCCACCGGCACACGATGGCCTACTCTTATGAAAAGCGGAACAGGATTTAACGTGTGCGCAAGATGTTCTGCGTGCGTTCGCACACGGGGCCTCGGTTTAAAGTCTCATCCGAAGGACTTTTGGGGAGAGTGGAGTCAGCACTGATGTTAACTCCAGGAGAAAAATCTCCTCGACTGGACTCAACCCGGGTCGTCAAATTGCCAAATTGCCAGCGCAATGTTTGTTTGTTTGTTTATTCTTTTATATCGAGGATAACAGAATAAGCAATCATGTGCTTTTTTTCATCCGGTCCCGTGTGTATGCAGTTTTGTAAATATTGTCATCTGTTCCCACCGGCAAACAATGGCCTACTCTTACGAAAAGCGGAACAGGATTTAACGTGTGCGCAAGATGTTCTGCGTGCGTTCGCACACGGGGCCTCGGTTTAAAGTCTCATCCGAAGGACTTTTGGGGAGAGTGGAGTCAGCACTGATGTTAACTCCAGGAGAAAAATTTCCTCAACCGGACTCGAACCCGGGTCGTCAAATTGCCAGCGCAATGTTCTGACCACTAGGCTATCCGTCCTGACCATGAGAGACAATGACAATGACAATGACAATGGTTTATTTGCGATAAGCATTACGCCCATTCACAAGGGGACAGAGGGATGGGGACTGGGCACAACACATAAATTGGAAACAAACAAAAAACACTGTCAATGACAGCCCAGATGAACAACATGGCATGGAAATCCACAACATGGGTTTGCAATAATTGAATAGTATCAGTAATAACTATACATGTGATACAAATTATCATCAGATTCTAATCATTTGTTTATGATTATACTGATAATTATACGATAACATCATCTGTCATGACACAATTTCAGACTGTCCATCGGTCATCATTGGAGCGACTATGACACATCTCTACAAGCAAATTCTTTTCTAACAGGTTTGAAAGTTGTTGTCACTTGATCTAACTTACTCAAAAGATTATCCATTCTGTTGTTAAACAGGTCATTGATTTCTTTAAAGCTGTTCAAAATATGGCCATTTATGGTTTCTATGGCCTCACATGTCTGCCCCTCAATAAATTCACCCGAATATTTTGCCTCACTCTCCGCACACTCAGAACCAGACACACTCACTTCTTCCTTGCCATCCTCTTTTTCTCTCTCACACATCTCCTCTGCCCTTACTTCTGCACTCATGTCATCACTATCACATTCCTTCCCTCCATTCCCATCTTCACCACACAACTGATCACTTTCTATATTGTCAAAGTTGACTGTCACTGTCTGTCTGTCTGTGTCACGTAGTGTCAAGTCAATCTGCTTACTGTCAAAACAACTTCTTGAAGAAGAAGGGCACGAATTGCACATGGACACATCAGTTGGAGCGTCAATCTGTGCACGGTTTGCAGCATACACTAGACTGGGCGGGGTGGGTAAGAATAAACCAGAGGGAGACGGAGCCTGTTTGTTTACTTTTTCATCACGGTTTGCTCTGTGTGCTTCTGCACGATTTTTGTCGCGGCACACTTGCGAAAAAGATTTTTTGCATATGACCTTTGACCTGGGGTGACAGGAAAATGGTTGTCAGCTTTGCCTGTTAATCTGGAATAATAACTGTCTGGTCACCTCTACCGTCCACTTTGAATGACGACAGTGTCTGTTCTTGTAATGCGGCATTGAGCATACACTCCAAAGTCACTGGGAGTCCTGTGACTGTCATTTTGATGCACAAAAAGAGAAAAATAACACACTTCACTCAGAGCTCACACAGAAGCGTCTTGCTGGCAGCCAAGCAAGCGACCATGAGAGAGAGAGAGAGAGAGAGAGAGAGAGAGAGAGAGAGAGAGAGAGAGAGAGAGAGAGAGAAAAGGGCAAGGCACGGCACGGCAAGGCAAGGCAAGGCAAATTCTTTTATTCGAGGATAATAGATAAGCACTCATGTGCTTTTTTACATGCAGTCCCCGCCCTTTTCAGGGATAACATCAAGATAAAAGGATACTAAACAATACAACTATACGCAGTACCAAACAACATACAAGAATTAAGTACACTACATATAATAAGGTAAGAGAAATGCGACAGGACACTACATATAATAAGGTAAGAAAAATGCACTCATTCAGAAGACGAAAATCAGAAGTCGAGAGAGAGAGAGAGAGAGAGAGAGAGAGAGAGAGAGAGAGAGAGAGAGAGAGAGAGAGAGAGAGAGAGAGAGAGAGAAAGGCAAGGCAAGGCAAGGCAAGGCAAATTCTTTTATTCGAGGATAATAGATAAGCACACATGTGCTTTTTTACATCCAGTCCCCGCCCTTTTCAGGGATAACATCAAAATAAAAAGATATTAAACAATAAAACTAAGAGAGAGAGAGAGAGAGAGAGAGAGAGAGAGAGAGAGAGAGAGAGAGAGAGAGAGAGAGAGAGAGAGAATGGAAAACAAAATTTAGTAGGAATGCATAATAATAGAAACCAACTGTACCATCGGAGGAAACAATTCATGTAACTGAGACTTCTTGTGGGTTTGATCAAAACATTTGTGGTGAAAGCAGTGTGACATTTTCATGAGTTATCAGAAAATCATAAAAAATCTGAAATCTTGAAAAAAAATTGTTTCATTTTTAAGGAAAGTTGGGAGCCTATTCCACAACCAGCTCAATGCGCTGTTGGGAAGCCTATTCCAAGTTGGGAGTTGGGAACCTATTCCACAACCAGCTGATGCGATGTAGGGAAGGCCAGACAGTTTTCAGGTTCGGTGGAGGGTGAAAAGGGGTATCTCGAGCTGGCCTATCATGTTTTTCTGATTTCTTCTCACTGACTTCGCACATGTAATAAATCTAATCGAGTGCAAGCACCATTTCTGTCAGACTCCCTTTACTTCTGACATCTGTCCCCCTTCCACCACGATCAATTTACGAAAATAATATGCAGGCTTTACATTTAGGTCCAGAGAGTGCGAAAATCAAGCAAAATAATGGACTCTGCATCAATTACAGTGCATGGCGCCGAGGTGAATTTTGACCGTAGCAGAAGCCATAAAAACGATTACATCAGTTCAATTGAGTGAATCACAAATAACTTTTGGGGTTTTACAACAGAAAAAAAAGTTGACATTGCTAAGCGTAAGTATTGCTCATATTTGTAGTTCGTTCGATTTTGCTAATAGTCACAGTTGATTTCGGTAAGCCTACTCTGCGTATTCTCTCTCTACTGATCACTGACAGTGACACCACGATAGAGTGAAAGGAGGGGCTCTTACTTTGTTTTTTCCGAAGATGCAGTTTAGGGGGGGGGGGGGGGGCAGTCTGTTTTATTTATTTATTTATTTTTATTCTTTTATATCGAGGATAACAGAATAAGCAATCATGTGCTTTTTTTCATCCGGTCCCCGTGTGTATGCAGTTTTGTAAATATTGTCATCTGTTCCCACCGGCACACGATGGCCTACTCTTACGAAAAGCGGAACAGGATTTAACGTGTGCACAAAATGTTCTGCGTACGTTCGCACACGGGGCCTCGGTTTAAAGTCTCATCCAAAGGACTTTTGGGGAGAGTGGAGTCAGCACTGATGTTAACTCCAGGAAGAAAATTTCCTCGATGGACTCGAACCCGGGTCTTCAAATTGCCAGCGCAATGTTCTGACCACTAGGCTATCCACCCCCCTGTTTTGTTTATTTGTGGAGGATGGAAAGTTCCGTTTGTGATCGCTGTCAGATCAGGATTACAGGTTACTGGATTGGGGATATCGAATAACAATCGCAGAACTTGCAGTGTAATCATTACTTAGGGCTTATTCAGCTCCATTCTTCGTACAAATCACAGCACAAAATGCCCCCTGGCAATGTTGGTAACATCCAGTCCAAATAGTCAGATAAGCAGTCATTCAAGAGTGCCCTACTCTCCTAGAACTACAGTACTACTACTAGGTTTGTGCAAGAAAACTTGCAAAGGACAGCCAGAGGAACACACTACAGTCACAACAGATCACCAATTATTGTACACGTTTATAAAAAGAAAAACTCAAACCAACCCCAACCCTGCTGAACTATATAGTATATATGGGCTCCTATGAAACATTGGGATATATATTATATGTATATTATATATACAAACATGTACATGTATTTGAATTTCACTGTGTGTGTGTGTGTGTGTGTGTGTGTGTGTGTGTGTGTGTGTGTGTGTGTGTGTGTAATCATTATGATGTGATGAAAGAGAAAATCATTCCATTGCTCAAGATGTATTTTGTGAAACTATGTGAATCAAAATCAGTCTTATTTTTATGTAATAGATTTTTTTTCAGTTAGAGAATAGCATTAACAAATAAAAAAAGGGGATCTAATGGTGAATTGAAAATTCAGTGGGTCCTGGGATGTCAGGGGGTACCAAAAGGTAGATGTAGTGTATCACTGTATGGCTGTAGTGTAACTATCCCGTTTGTTTCACTGCTTTCAGGTGAGGTGCTGGACAGGGAGTGATGAATTTTCCGGGAGTAGGGGGTGGCCCTCACTATCATGGGGGTGGGGGTGTGCACCAAGGCCAGGACATGATGATGGAGCCAGGCATGATGGGCCAGGTGGGAACAGCAGAAGGCTTTCACGACAGTCAGAGCATGGGCCATGTGTACCCACCCAACCTGACCCAGGACATGGATTACCGGCAGCTGCACTGTCGGCAGGCCAGCGTCAACCATGCCCCTGTCTCCGCCCTCTGCTTCGACAGTCAGGAGCTGCTGTGGTGTGGAAATCACCTGGTCAGTCTGAATCAAGTCTCTGGGGCACTCTGTCTGATATGTCACTTTTTTGGTGATGCTGAATCAGTGAATGGTCTCTGCTCTGTTTGTGCATACATGTACATGAGTGCATACTGCATATAATCTAATTATATACTTTTTTGTGAATGCACTGCACTGTGTGTGTGTGTGTGTGTGTGTGTGTGTGTGTGTGTGTGTGTGTGTGTGTGTGTGTGTGTGTGTTCAAATTCCTTTAGTTTAAGGTCTTTTCACAAAAGTTATTTCAGTGTGAGGAAAGAAGGCTTGACTGTCTCAATGCACATGAAGAACTACAGCAGATTGTTTCCTTAGCTTTTTAATCTATCTATGGAAATTAAATTGCTTCAGTTCAAGACAAAATATATGCTGAAAATGCTTTTTGCATATTTATTATTATGCGGTGATAAATATAACAGCAGATAATATATCATTAACATGCTGCATCTTAAAAGGGCATATATATTCCTGTTTAGATCATAGATGATATATATAATATATTCTTCTTCATCTGCAATATTTTTCAACAATCTGTTACTTTGGTATGACTTTTTTTTTTTTAGAACGCTGATGCATAGTCCAGTTGGTTTGTTGTTGTGATTGCTTTGGACTTAAAAGATGCTCTAAATCAGAAACTATTTTTTCTTGTTTGTAAGATTTTTGTTTTGTTTTGTTTTTGCAGTAGGTCTCCTGTTCACGGTATTTGTATTCATATTGTTGTGTATTATGTTCGGTTTTTGTGGGGGTGCGGGGTGGGTCTAGATGTTGTTTGTAGAGGGCTTTTCATTGCTTTTGTTGGGTGTTTTCACTCCTGTTTTGTGTGTGTGTGTGTTGTGTGTGTGGTGTGTGTGTGTGCGTGCGTGCGTGCGTGCGTGCGTGCGTGCGTGTTTTTCTTTTTGAAGGGTTTTTTGTTTGTGTTTTTTTGTTTTGTTTTTTGTTTTGTTTTAGATCAGATCAATGCTACTGGTTTAATCTGTGGAATGCCTAGCTTGTGTCAGATCAGAAAGGATGCCACTAAATGCTTGACCAAAAGTGACCAATTAACAGTGTAGTCTTTTTGGGGGAATGGCTTCATAAAGGCACAATGTATTAAAACTCACTGTGGACTGCTGATTTAGGGCTGCAGCATTTTGAGCCTGGATGAGGCCAAGTACAGTGGAATTGGGTTAAGTTCCATAAGCATTGTAGGGGTGTAGCACTGAGAATGACTCATGAGTGAGCTGCAGGTTACTGGGGAGATCCAGTAGAAAAGAAAAACAGAAAAATGCACTGCAGTTAATACAAGAAACAAAATGTCAAAAGTATACTAATTACTATTTTGTGGTTACAGATCCAGTAGAAAAGAAAAACAGAAAAATGCACTGCAGTTAATACAAGAAACAAAACGTCAAAAGTATACTAATTACTATTTTGTGGTTACAGACAAAAAGCTTTTTTCTTTGTATTTATAAAGAACAGTACGTAGTTTTTAAGGTGTATAGCATTCCTAATAACCAAAGTACAGTCTGCAATAACCATTTCTCTTTGTCTCTATCTCAGTATCTGTTTGTCTTATTATTACTTTACTAATTACTTTGTACAATAATAATTCATGTATCTTTGAAATGTAGTTTCTAGTTTTCTCTTCACTTTAGGTTCTTGGTCATGTAGCCTTTTTTTTTTTAAAGTCATGAATAAAAAGAAACTAACATGCAATATATTTCAGTTATTTAAAAAAAAACTTTAATTCATAGAATTGATGTCCTTTATGTTGATCTATATATTATGTATTAATTTATTTATTGATTGATTGATTTGTTTCATTTGTGGACCTAACAGGGCCATGTCTCATCATACTACGGCTCCCAGTTTCACCGATACACAGCATATCATGCCTCGCCCAGGGGTGACCCTCAGCCTGAAGTTAGACAACTGCTGACTGTTGATGATGGAGTTCTGGCCCTTACTAGCTCTCGGCTCAGGTTCAATCGACGTACTGGCCAAACCACATTGGTGGTTGAGTAAGTGTCTCCATGTTTTGATCAGTTTCTGCAATGTGTTTGAAGGGTTTGCAGCCAGATTGGCCAACCTCAAAAAGAACAGATTAGGAAGGTATACCATTATGGTGGGGAACCTTGGAAATATTTAAGCGTATTATGTATGTGATGGAATAATTTGTTAGTGCAGCATAAGAATAAGAAGAGCATGGCTTTTTGACCAAAAGTCTTTAGTACTGAAAAGAGGGAAATAGATTAAAGTTTATTTTTTAAATCAAGAGAAGCTTTTATTGAAAGCTTGATTTTAAACCACACAGTGTTGCATTATAAAGGAACAACAAAGATCTTGCAATAATTGTGATCCATTGTAAAAATTTTGTAGGTCATTTTCAATTACTGAAGTGGCAGAGTATGCCTGCTAGTGACTTGTTCCTGGCAAGGCGACCATCCTCAACCAGATGGGTCCTGGGTGGTGGATAGGGGGTTAGCTGTGAAGCAGCCCAGGACCAACTGGCAATGTTCCTATCAGGACAGGGCAGTACAACAGGTGGCTCTGTTGTCTCCATGAAATATCCCATATGACCTATGACCTATTACCTATGTAGAATATCATGCGATCAAGAGCTGAGGTAAAAGCTCTGCCCCCTGGGCTCCCAGGGTAACAGGAGATAAGGGTGGGTAACCCTGACAGAAACCTAGAGGGCTGAACTCAGTGGTATTGGGCTATAGGTGCTCTCTAACACATCACGATACTATGTAAAAAAAAAAAATGCATGAAGACACTGTCAGATATTAATGAAAGTAATGGTGCTCGCCCTTTCGAAGACCCTCCAGGCAGGAGCAGTGCTGCTCTCCGAGCTTCATGGGGCCCACCCTCAGCTTCTGGAGGACCCTCTAGCCTGTCCTGTGGAGCCAGGGGACAGCGGAGGAGAGCAACTGGCCAACATATCAAAAGACGGCAACCCCTCATCATTATGCAGTGGAATGCAGAGGGAGTCTGTAATAAGAAAACTGAATTGGAAAAAACACTGCAAGACAAGAGTGTGAGCGTATGTTGCATACAAGAAACACATCTGAAGAGTAAGTCCTTCAAGATCCATGGCTACTCCCTCTTCAAACAAAACCGAGAAGACAGAACAAAGGGAGGCATTCTCACACTTTTTTTTTTTTGCTGCCTCATCTTCTGTGATGTCCCTGTATTGGGGTTCCCACGCCGCTCATTTCAATCTCCCCACCACAGCCATACCTAGATTGTTGTGTCTCATTTTCGGGATCGGCAATCCACAGGGAGCCCATCAATTATTAGGCTGCCATGGGGCCACTAGCTAGAGGGGCCCTGCACTTCTGCTGGATCACTTTGGTGGTGTTCAGTGGTGCCTGTTCTGAGCTAACATATGCAGCACACCACCTACTAAGCCCCTACTAATGACAGTATTAGCTCAGTCACGGAGCCAGACTGAGTGAGCCACCCACTTGAGGTGGCGACCACCACAACGTCCCTCCAACGACTGTTCCCCCCGCGAACCTCCAACCCCAAAGGCTTTGACACAAACTCACCACAGGCACAGAAGTTTATGGGGAAACCGAATGTGAGGTCACCATGAGACCAGAGCAACGGGGGCCACCGAATCAGAGGCAATTTTTATCATTGCATGATAATCAATGGTGATGAGGATAATATAATGATGCTGCTGTGGAAGTGCATCTGCTTTGAGACTACTTGACAGGGTTGTACTCTACGCTTACTGTCATAATATATCCCGGCGTCAACCAGGCCCGAGAGATACAGATACCTGCAGTGTTGGTCAGGCAATTAGAGCAACACAGTCAAATTCACATCCATAAAGTGGATGAAGCTCGACTGTGTGGTCTGTCTCCCCACTGAGCCCACAGCACACTCACTATGGGTAGGAGCTGGCCAGAGTCCAAAAAATCCCTATGACTCTTATGGGAATTGAAGCCGCGACCTTCCAGTCTGAAATCCAAGGCGCTAACCACTGCACCAAGGCGGCTGGTTGGCATTCTGACACTTGTTAGAAACAACATCAGCGCAAGTGAGACTACTGTTTACATGGAAGGAGCAGAGTACCAGAAGATAGTGATCAAGGGTAGCTCAATGGAACTTAGTATCCTGAATTACTACAACCAACCACTACAAACCACTTTCACTTGAAACAATTTCAACTGAGGAATCCCACTTTATAGTCTGCAAACAATGAAACAGAACTCCAACAGAAACTACAGTTCCTTACACAAAACAAAAATGTAATGCTGCAATGGATCCCTGCCCACTGTGGCATAGCTAGCAACGAACAGGCTGATGAACTTGCAAAACAAGGGGCACAGAAAGAACAGTGTGAAAGCAGCCTCACCTTCCATGAAAAGAAGACAATCATCAAATCTATGGCCCGACCTAGAGTAGAAAAGGACAACTACCACCACCTCAAAAGAGAAGAACAAGTCATAATTCTGAGACTCTGCACTGGGCACAACAGACTAAATTACCATATGTCCACAAAGCTGAAACTTGCTCCTTCTCCCCTGTGTGTCTATGGCAAAGAAAATCAGACAGGCAAGCACATCCTCCAAAGGTGTACACTATTCAGCAACCTGAGGAAGAAAGTGTGGCCGATGGTGATAACCCTACAGACCAAGCTGTACGGCTCATGAGAGGAGCTGGAAAGAAAATGCCATTATTTTTCCCAAGACACATCTGATGGTGTAAAGCAAATGAGAGAAGTAGTAGTAGTAACTTGTTTACGGATGGAAGTTGTTGTCTTTGTCAGACTGTCATGTGGATTGAAAGGGGGACAGGATAGCCTGGTGGTCAGAGTGATGCACTTGCGATCTGCTACCTGAGTTTGAATCTCGTTCAAGAGGACTTTTCCTCTGGTGTTAACATCAGTGCTGATTCAACTCCCCCTAAAAGTCCTTTTGGATGAGACTATAAATGGAGGTCCATGTGTGAATGCATGCAGAACACCTTGCGCACTTGTTAAAACCTGTTCCTCTTTTCAGAAGAGTAGGCCATTGTGTGACGGTGGGAATGGATGACAAAATTTATAAAACTGCATACACATGGGGACTGGATGTAAAAAAGCTCATGAGTGCTGATTCCATTATCCTCAAAATAAAAGAATAGAAAAGTGGATTAGGGCAGTGGGTGGCTTCATGTTGTGGCACTAACAGTGAAGCGCTGTGTGTGCAGGGACAGCAGCAGCCTGCAGAAAATGTGGCACTAACTAAACAGTGAAGCGTTGTGTGTGCAGGACAGCAAAGCCGAGAACATGTGCACAACGTGAGTTGTGTGCAGGACAGCAACAGCTGCAGAACATGTGGCACTACAGTGAAGTGTTGTGTTGCAGGGACAGCAACAGCCTGCAGAACATAGCACTGAAGTGGGGCTGTGTCAACAGCTGCAACATGGGGCATGACGTGAATGTTGTGTGGCAGGGACAGCAACAGCCTGCAGAACATGTGGCCTGACAGTGAAGTGTTGTGTGTGCAGGGACACAAAGCTGCAAACATGTGCACTGACAGTAAGTGTTGTGTCGAGCACGCCTGCGAAATGTGTGCATGACACAGATGGCTCCAGACACCGTGCTGCTGGGGGGCCAGCAAAACAAGCTGCTGGAGTTCAGTCTGCAACGAGGGCAGATTGTCAACAAGGTAACGAACGGGGGGAGGGGGGCAGGGATTGTCAACAAGGTAACGAACGGGGGGAGGGGGGCAGGGATTGTCAACAAGGTAATCGGGGGAAGGGGGACAGGGATTGTCAACAAGGTAACGAACGGGGGGAGGGGGCAGGGATTGTCAACAAGGTAACGGGGGGAGGGGGACAGGGATTGTCAACAAGGTAACGAACGGGGGGAAGGGGACAGGGATTGTCAACAAGGTAACAAACGGGGGGAGGGGCACAAGGATGGAGATTAATGACAAGTAACAAACGGGAGGGGCACAGGATGGAGATTAAGACAAACATACTGGTCAGGAAATGCTCTTAGTAAGTAACTAGATGAGAGGAGATTGGGATTCTAGAAATAAGCGTGTTCACTTTTCAGAGAAATGTTATTATGGTTTTTCATATTATGATGGTGCATTGATGCGTTGAATTTGAGTTAATGTTATTATGGAATGGTGCTGAAATTTGTTGCAGTTTTGCTTTGTTGCTAGTCTTGTGGTTGTTGGTGTGTGTGCATGTGTGTGTGTGTGTGTGTGGTGTTGTGTGTGTGTGTGTGTGTGTGTGTGTGTGTGTGTGTGTGTGTGTGTGAGAGAGAGAGACAGACAGACAGACAGACAGACAGACAGACAGACAGACACAGACAGACAGACAGACAGACAGACAGACAGACAGACAGACAGACAGACAGACAAGCCCGCAGCAGCTCAAACACTGTATATAACATAACATCTTAAGATTTCTGTTATTTTTATTTGTGCTGTTTAACAGATTTTGGGGTCATTTTGCTTGAAATTGATTTGCCACTCAAATTTTTTTATTGTTATATAATTTATTTTTGAATCTTATCCCTGTTCCACACATGTATATGAGAGTGTGTGTGTTTGAGAAAGGCAGAACAGAGAGGAATGCAGGGAACTGGTTGTCAAGTTTTCACCAGACTAGGGGATAGATAGATAGATTCATAGGTACATAGATAGATGGAGAGATAGAGAGATAGAGAGATAGACAAATATTGTGTGTATACATGTGTTGTGTGTGTGCAGTATGAAGTGGAGGAGCCAGAGTGTGCCATTTTTAGGCACTCTGGCAAATTCCTGTGTGGAGGGAACACAGCAGGCAAGGTGAGATTTACTCCATACATTCACACACCTTATGCTTTTATTTTTTTATTTTTTTTCGTTGAGGATAATTGAATAAGCACTTGTGTGCTTTTTTTTTTTTTACTTCCGCTACCTGTGTGTATATGATTTTGTCGGTTTTGTCATCTGTTCCCACCAGCATTTAGTGGCCTACTCTTCTGAAAAGTGGAATGGGTTTTACTGTGTGCCCAAGATACTCTGTGTGCATTCGCATGCTTTGCTGTTTGAGCATCCCAGCACACAAATGCGTGTTTTTGTTGACCTAGAAATCTGGTTAAACTGAATTTTTATCGTCATTGGACTATTGGTGTCTTTCAACTCTTGATTAGGCCAAAGAAAAAAATAATAACACAGATGGAGAAAAGAAACTGGTAGGGAGAGGTGGACAGCAGAGGGTCTTAAGAGAAAAAGTCCCCATGTAGCAAGTGTGTCGGTTCTTTAGTTTCCATCACTCTAAAGCAAATCTCCTTGATGCTGTTATAACAGCTTACACAAGGAGTGAATCTATACTCTTTACATGAATAACAGGATTGGGTTAGGCATGTATACTTGTGTCAGCAGACAGATCCATTGTAGATTCTGTATTGGTAACATGTAACAATGCAAGGCATCACTGTAGGACACAGAGCAGCTTGCTAGAGTATGTGCTATAGCTGTTCAATGCAGCATACTGCAACAGAAGGGAATGCTGTTTAACAAAGCTAGCTAGCACATTGATCTCCGTCAAGTGTAGACTTTCTGATCAACAGATTTAAATGCAGGATATGTAGGTGTGTATGTGTGTTCTTCAATTTAATGTCTGTTTGCAATAAGTGATATTAGACACAAAGAGAGAGAGAGAGAGAGAGAGAGATTCTTTTATATCGAGAATAACAGAATAAGCAGTCATGTGCTTTTTTTTTATCACGGTCCCCGTGTGTATGCAGTTTTTGTAAATATTGTCATTCGTTCCCACCGGCACACGATGGCCTACTCTTACAAAAAGCGGAACAGGATTTAACGTGTGCGCAAGATGTTCTGCATGCGTTCGCACACAGGGTCTCGGTTTAAAGTCTCATCCGAAGGGGAGAGAGAGAGAGAGAGAGAGAGAGAGAGAGAGAGAGAGAGAGAGAGAGATGTTATAAACTGAGAGAGAGGTTATAATCTATAGGAAAATAGCAATATGATTAATGGTGAAGTCAGGTGTATGTGTGGCTGTACAGGTGGCTCTGTATGAAGTTAATGGTGAAGTCAGGTGTATGTGTGGCTGTACAGGTGACTGTATGAAGTTAATGGTGAAGTCAGGTGTATACAGGTGACTCTGTATGAAGTTAATGAAGTCAGGTGTATGTGTGGCTGTACAGGTGACTCTGTATGACCCGGCAACCATGAAGAAAGAACACGTGCTGGAGCCAGGAGGGGTATTGTCAGACTTTGACGTGCAGAGAAACCTCATTGTTACCTGTGGGCTGTCCAAAAGGTAACTCTGTGTGTGTGTGTGTGTGTGTGTGTGTGTGTGTGTTTGTGTGGGTGGGTGGGTAGGTCTACGGTGCTGTTAACAGACCTGAAACCTAGAAGCGAATGATATGTGCACTCCTTCTAGCAAGAGGAATGGAGCATTCACACACCAAACTTTTTCAGATCTGTCCTAACCTGAAAGAGGTTTTCCCTCTGTGTGTCAAAAACCGAAGGGAGGCGACAGTGCTCACCAGGATACACATGGGTCATTCTCACATCACTCACGTCCACTTGCTGAAAGGCAAGGGAACCCCATGGTGCATGACTTGTGATGTGTGTGTAACCATCAGGCATCTGCTCCTGGAGTGTCGATAAGTTAAAGATATTAGGCACAAGCATTTTACTGCAGACTCCCTAAAGATCCTGTTTCGGGATGTTCCACCGGACACCATTTTTAACTTCCTAAGAGAATAGGGCTTTTTTCTTCTGATATGAGTGAAAGTGGTATGGTTGGTCTCTAAGGACAAGGTTGTTTTAAGGAATCTGGTTTTGGTTTTATCTCATTTTATGTGTGATCGATGTGGGTTTTCTCACAACGCGGTGGCCGTCCTGGGCTGACCCTTATGGTTGACCAGGGCATCAATAAAAGCAAAGACAGTAAAGTTGGTTTTAATACCCCGTTTAAATCTGTATATAGTTGCACAGATTTAATCTGAATTTTAAATTTGACGAGGTGACAGCCCCTATATGGCCTGTGTGGTTGGTGGGGCTATAAACAACATGATTGGATTGGATTGGATTGGTTGGATTGGAGAGAGTGTGTATTTGTGTGTGTGGTGGGGGGGGAGGTGGAGGTTGGGGGGCATGTGGGTGGGGATGGTAGGTAGTGTGGAAGTGAGGTGGGTACAATGTGTGTGTGTGGCTGTGGGTGTATTGTATATATGTGTTTTTGTTTGAAAGTGTGTGTGTGTGTGTATGTGTGTGTGTGTGTGTGTGTGTGCGCGCACACGTGTGTGCACGTGTGTGTGTGTGTGTGTGTGTGTGTGTGTGTGTGTGTGTGTGTGTGTGTGTGTGTGTGTGTGTGTGTGTGTGTGAACCTGCATGCATACATAGGTGTGTGTGTGTGTGTGTGTGTGTGTGTGTGTTCATGTGTATGTGTATGTGTATGTATGTGATATAATATATTCCCCAAAGTCAGAAGGGAGCTACCTTAATGGTGGGGAAAAATGGTCACATACTCAAAAATCTCACCATTGGTGAACCTCATAACTCTGGCTAAGGAACATCAACAAAAGTTCTGACATGTGTATACATGTATATATGTGCACACGTGCATGGTGTCTGTGTGACATATACCTGCCTACCTGCCCCACAGAGCAAACAACCACCTGTATTCTCGCACCAACATGGCGGCTGACCGGCTGTTGATGGTGTACGACATGCGAGTCATGCGCGCCATGGCCCCCATTCAGGTCAACATCGACCCCATGTTCCTGCGCTTCGTGCCCTCCCTCTCCCATCACCTCGTCATTGTTTCCCAGGTCTGTGGTTTTTCCTACTCTCTGTGTGTGTGTGAGAGTGTGAGTGAGAGTGAGGGTGTAAGTGTGTGTGTGAGTGTGTGTGTGTGTGTGTGTGTGTGTGTGTGTGTGTGTGTGTGTGTGTGTGTGTGTGTGTGTGTGTGTGTGTGTAGGGAGAGAGAGAGAGAGAGAGAGAGAGAGAGAGAGAGAGAGAGAGAGAGGTGTGTGTGTGTGTGTGTGTGTGTGTGTGTGTGTGTGTGTGTGTGTGTGTGTGTGTGTGAGAAGAGAGAGAGAGAGGGAGAGAGTGGTGTGTGTGTGGTGTGTGTGTGTGTGTGTGTGTGTGTGTGTGTGTGTGTGTGAGAGAGAGAGAGAGAGAAAAATAGACTTAAGATTTTTACTGTACATCAGCCTTAGGCCACAATACGAAAGAATGGTGGAAATACAGTGTGGGCATATGACATAAGTGATATAAATATATTACTATCAACCTATATGTATTGGAAATAATGTATCAGCAATAATAAAACAAAGTTACATTAGCCATATCTTAAATGTACATCATGAAACGATTGATGTGTGTGATAATCAGCAATGATAGAAATGAAGTATTCATCAATACAGGGTTCAGTTTCTGGAAAGTTATCTTATTTCTTCTGTAGGTTGCATGAAAAATACATCGTGATAAATTGTATAAGATCTATCAGTAGGTACTGTAGCTTTGGATAGCATGTGGAAAGGGAGTCTTTTGGAATCTTTAAGAAACATTTTTCAGATCTCCATAGAGGGGACAATTGAATGAAAAGGGTTCTTCATTCTCTATTTGCTGTTTTCAAAAAGACATTTCTTAACTTCGTTTGAACTATTATAGCAGTGTGTATGATTGGTCAGTGAGAGAGAGAGAGAGCGGGATGGGATGGGATTTCTCTGCTTTTCGGTGAAATTCTGTCGTCACTACCTTGATTTCCGTTGTTTTTATTTCAGTATTTTCCACCATCTGCCGATAAAAAAATTTTCCGCTGTCCACCATCAGAAGAAAAATTCATTCAAAGAAAAGCGATTAGAAAAGGCACATCAGCTGCGAAAGTTAGAAACTTTATAAACTTAGACATAAATATTCTTTTCAAATGTCTGTCCATCTCAAGCTTTAGATACGGTTAGATATAATGTGTCCTTATAAATTGTCTAGATACATTTGTTGTCTTTCACTGGTTTGTATATGGTCATTCTATTGCTGCCATCGGCAGTCAATCAATCTTTGCCTGAAAGTGTTCATAAATTCTCCACAATTTCCAACACCTTGATAAGACTGGTGCTTAATTAATCAATCAATCACTCAAGTCAACCCATGAGTTAATCTGTCAGTGTTCAGAAGGGATACACATCTCATGCAATATAGTCCGACTGGATGCTGTTCTTGTCAGCCAGACACAAGAGTTGTCTATCTTGTGTCCATACTTTTTAGCGCTTCAGGTTACTTCAGGTAAAGTATTGGACAAGTTTCCACTTGGTTCACATAGCAAACATCTCATTACATTGTATTAGATTACACTGTATTACATTGCATTGTATTTTGTGACATAACATTGTATTATATTACATTACATTGTAGAAGGTAAATGTGAAGGTGTCCCATAACCTAGTGGTCGTAGGGGGGCAAAGCATCACCTCAGCTTCTCCAGAAGTCAGCATATTAAACATCTCATTACATTGCATCACATTACACTGTATTACATTGCATTGTATTTTGTGACATAGCATTGTATTATATTACATTACATTGTAGAAGGTAAATGTCAAGGTGTCCCATAACCTAGTGGTCGTAGGGGAGCGAAGCATCACCTCAGCTTCTCCAGAGGTCAGCATATTTAGGGTGGCGCCCATCTCCTCTCCCTCACTGCTTTAGGTTCCCTGACCTTAAAGAGGAAAGGTACCCATTCACACATTGACAGCTGGGAGAACTGGGGGACTGTACTGAAGCTAAGGCATGCAAACAGTCAATCATCCAATTGGTAACCATGCTCAGTGCTGCTTAACATTGGCTAGGGGAAAGTGAGGGCTCTGACCACTGAGCTATCCTGTCCCCTGTTGTATTGTGTTATACGGTTTACCATGACATAACACATTGTGTATACGGTTTACCATGACATAACACACTGCCCTTTCCCGTGTCTGTTTTCAGATGGGCCGCTTCCAGCTGACGGAGACAGCCACCATGACCACGCCCTCCATGATGATTTTCCCTATTGAGGCCCGGGGCGCCATCAGCAGCTTTGACCTCTCCAAGTCCTGCCAAGCCATGGCCTTTGGGGACGCTGCAGGTGAGAGACAGACAGACAGACAGACAGCAGACAGACAGACAGACAGACAGACAGAGTGTCTATAGGGGACACCCCACTCCTTACCGGCTGTTTGTGCTGTTCATGGCAATTAAATTCATGAATTTTTTTAAAGGTTTGGCTGATATTGTGTTTATTTTTGTATTTAGAAACTGGTGAAACTCAAAAGGTGATTTATCAAGGTGATTTACCAGGTTGACTAGCTCTTGTTCTACTCCAGCTAGGCCATCCATGTCATCAGCACAACATATGTTTGGGATTGTTCTGCCTCCAATGCTGACTGTTCCCTCATGATTTTCAAGTATATCAGCCATTATTCTTTCTAAGAAGATGTTGAAGAGGGTGGGAAAAAGCAGACATCCTTGGCGTACTCCAATTGTGATTCGAAACTAATCTCCTATGTTGTTGTTACAGTATACTGCGCTGGTTGTTATACAGGCATTCTGTGGTTCTGATCAGGTTGGCATGGATGTTATACAACCTCATGGTTGCCCACAGAGCTGCATGCCAGACTCTGTTGAACGCCTTGTTAAAGTCTACAAAGACGTGTAAAGATGATGTTGGTAATGCAAGTATTTCTCACAGAGTATTCTAAGATTGAAAATGTGAGTGTATGTGTGTTGACAGGTTGGGTTCACTTGTTCAGCAACAATCAGAACGTGGTGTTCAGCGGACTGGATCTGCCCACCACTTTTGCTGATCATGTGAGTCACGTCAGCCAAGTTTTTCTTTTTTTCTTCAATTTCTTCTTTCTTTTCTTTTTTACTGCTTGACCTCTCTCTGTCCGTATGGTTCCCCTCTATGTTTTTAACCTGCAAGTAGTGAACAATGAGAAATTGTTTTCAAACTGACAGCGGGCAAGTGGTGCTTATTTCAGGGCACCTCTAGTTCTGGTTTCAGTGGGAGATGAGTTAGAATGAGAAATTTTATTGAGACTTAGACCCCAATTTTCACCTCTTCAGGCACTTTAGGAGGAGGCTGTATATTCTGGAATGGGAGTAATCAAACGATAAAGAGGAAGGGGGGAGGGGTGGATTGAGGGATGAGAAATCTCTGTTTCTATTTGTGTATTTACAGCAGGCTTTGTGCTTAGTGATTCATTGAGGAGATTTATGTACGTCTTGCTTGATATCATAGACAGTGAAATTTTACAGTCCTAAATAAATCACAAAGCTTTCTTCTTTTTTTTTTGTCTCTCTCATGCTTGCATGCACATTCACTCACTCACATGCACTCATATGAAACACACACACACACACACACACACACACACACACACACACACACACACACACACACACACACACACACACACACACACACACACAAAAGAAGGGATCTCAGCTGGTGTCAGCAGACAGCAGCAGCAGCAGAAAGCAGATGGGTGGCTGTGTGTGTGTGTGTTGCAGGTGGACCCCCCTCCACACGAGATGCACCTGGTGGATGACCTCGCCTCCCTGGCCACGGTCCCCATGGAATATCCGGAAAATGACACCCTGCTTTCCGATTGGCCTGCTAGCATGATGCGCAAGGTCTATAGGTGGGTTGTGGGTCACACCATGCCTTTGGCAGAAAGGGTATTGTATTGTAGTATGGTATTGTATTGTTGTGTTGTATTTGTACGACTTTCAGTCACTGCAAATTTCTCTGTGTGAAATTTGAGCTGCCCTCCCCGAGGAGAGCACATCACCACAAGAGTAGCGTCACCCATTCTTTTTTTCTTTTCTTATCTGCATATGTATTTGTTGCTGAATGAGGGTGGCTTTTTTTTTTTTTTTTTTACAGAATTTTTCCAGGGCAACTTTCTTGTTGCCCTGGGTTCTTTTACATGATGCGCTAAATGCATGCTGCACACTGGTCCTCAGTTCATCATCTCATCTGAAAGACTAGCATCCACACCACCACTCACAGTCTAGTGAATGGATAGGTGTGTTACCTCAGAACGCTGATCAACCAGTGTGGTGTGCCAGAGTGAGGAAAGCAGACAGGGTATCTATCATACATGGTCTGATGGCAACTGATGGATTCTCTGCTGAGGTGGCCTTTCAGGGAAAGTTTTCTCCTAGGAACGGACATTGGTTTCACTCCATTCCTCTGCACGTCCTTTGGATGAGACATCTGGCCAAGGTCCTGTGTATATAAACACATGCAGATGGAACAGTAGGCCATCTATGGCTGGTCACATGCATGACTCAAAACATAGCTAGCATGCAGGTTGTGTGACCTGAAGAGGGATAAACTCCAGCAGATTCAATTGTCCCAGGACACCTCAAGGAGTTAAGAACAAGGCATATCAAGTCAGGTCAAGTCATGGGCATGTAGGTCTGCAGTAGAGACGCCATAGTTCATAAGCTGATTAAAAAATACCTTATGGTGGCTTTGTAGGTTTCTGTTATTTTCTGTTCTTGTGGGATGTGCACTGACAGATGGTACCCTGAAGATGTTGTTGGGTTGGGGTTTTTTTTGTCTTCCTATTACAGTTATTTTTTTCATCTTTTCTTTTTTGTTTCTCAGCTAGAGCTCTGAGGTTCACCAATGATGAGATTTTGCATGTATGACCGTTTTTTCCCACCATGAAGGTAGCTGCATTTTGACTTCAGGAATGTATTTATTTATTTATACCACTTTATGTCACAGCAGATTTCTCTGCATGAAATTTGGGCTGCTCGCCCTGAGAGAGCGCATTGCCACAAGTGCAGCACCTACCCATTTTGTTTTCTTTTTCCTGTCTGCAATTGTATTTGTTTCCCTATCAGAGTGGCTTTTTTCTACAAAATTTTGCCAGCGACAACGCTCTTGTTGCCGTGGGTTCTTTTATGTGTGCTAAATAATTATGTCATTGTGTAACACACGGGACCTTGGTTTATCATCTTATCTGAAAGACTAGCACCCAGACCACCACTCATGATCTAATGGATGGGGGAAAAGTTTTGGGCCCAAACAGGATTCAAACCACTGCACACTCCGACTTTTCGCTTTCTAGACAGGCGCGTTACCTCAAGACCACAGTGTTGATTCTAGGGTGCGCCCTTGCGGGATTCCCGCATTTTTGTCAACTTTGCCGCAAAATAATGTGACCAGTGCGCCCTAACGGACGCAAAAAAACCTGTGAATAGCCTACAGTTGTCACAATCATCACAAAGCGGCTGGTCTGACGTCATTTCGCTACATATTTACGTCATTATGCCATTTTCAAAGGAGCATTGCCGGCCTGAAACAAGTGACGTCATTGTGACATAAAGATCGTTAAGGAGATAGCAGAAGCCGCCGTGACCCAGCAGGGTTCAAAGCTGGTAGATCAAAGAGTTTTCAAGGCAGTTTTTCAGATCTGGCTAGACAAATAGCCCTGGCTTGAGAAGAATGATGACGGCATGGGTAGACTATCCCGGGTGTATAAAAAATGACGTTGATCTCTCTCTCTCTCTCTCTCTCTCTCTCTCTCTCTCTCTCTCTCTCTCTCTCTCTGTCTCTCTCTCTCTCTCTCTCTCTCTCTCACACATTCCTCCTTATATTTCTGTCTGTTTCTCTGTGTGCTCAGAAAGCCCAGAGCGTTAGACCCAGAGGTGTTGCGATCAGCCAAGATGGTTCACAACGTGGGCTTTGCTGTCAACCCCAAGAAAGTGCGGCGTAACCAGATGCCCTACCATCGCTCCAAGGACGATGGGGCAAAGCGACAGCTCAGTGTTCCCGAGTCACCCATTGGCAGAGGTATGGTGGGGAGAAGGGAAGGGGGGATGGATTGTAGTGTGTGTGTGTGTGTGTGTGTGTGTGTGTGTGTGTGTGTGTGTGTGTGTGGAGGGCATACATGTATGTGTTCATGGGTTTGAGAGACTGTGTATGTGTTATTGTGTGTGAGTTCGTGAGTGATGACGCTATTTCACTTATGTGCATGCACATTAGAGTATATTTGTTTATATAAGAGGCCATAACATGCTCACCTTCAGTAAAAGAAAAAAAGTGGCCTGGCTGTTTTGGTCTCCTGTTGCATTGTATCACACTGTATTGAAATGTCATGTATTATTGTACAAAAGTTTAGCGTTTGTAGATTTCCCAGCCTGATATTGCAGACTGCTGTCCAGAGAGGAGGCATGTCACTGTTGTGCTGTAGTGTGTGTGGTCCACTGTTGGCTGGTTTGGGGTGTCAGGCATTGATAAGAGTGTGCTGCCTCTGTATCGTAAACCACTCTCAGTCCTAGTCAAGTGCCTGCATGAAATTCAAGCTTCATATTCCTGAAAAGGATATGTGGTCACCAAACATCATCTTTCTCATTTTTGGAAAAAAGATGTTCATCGGTAGATGTATTTGTTCTCTATGGGAGTGCCTTTTAAAAAATAATTCTGGTGTCAAGGGTAACCCTCTTGTTGCTGTGGGTTCTATTCTCTGCGTTAACTGTGTGGCGGCAGGTGAAGACCCCTTCAAGACAGTGCCCAAGGAGTACCAGAGAATGCTGATGCGATACACCAAGCTGGACGATTTTGATTTCCGCCACTACAACAAAACCAATTTTGCCGGTCTGACAGCAGAGCACAACAATTCCTACTGCAACGGCATGTTACAGGTTAGCTGCCTTGTAGGGGTTGGGTGGGGGGGGTGGGGGGGGGGGGGGGGGGGGGGGGAGTGTTGGGAGAAGGAGCAGATAGGTGGAGAAAACTTCATAAATCAGTTTACCATCAGTCTTCCTGAAATAAGGGCAGTGTATTGGTGCAGGTCTAAAGCTGTCAATGTCAATTTAAGGAAAGTCCTGAGGTCCTCTCTGTTGATCAGTTATCAATGTAAGCAAAGCACTGAGGTCCTCACTGAACTGTTGATCAGTTATCAATGTAAGCAAAGCACTGAGGTCCTCACTGTTGATCAGTTATCAATGTAAGCAAAGCACTGAGGTCCTCACTGAACTGTTGATCAGTTATCAATGTAAGCAAAGCACTGAGGTCCTCACTGTTGATCAGTTATCAATGTAAGCAAAGCACTGAGGTCCTCACTGTTGATCAGTTATCAATGTAAGCAAAGCACTGAGGTCCTCACTGAACTGTTGATCAGTTATCAATGTAAGCAAAGTACTGAGGTCCTCACTGTTGATCAGTTATCAATGTAAGCAAAGCACTGAGGTCCTCACTGAACTGTTGATCAGTTATCAATGTAAGCAAAGCACTGAGGTCCTCACTGAACATGTTTGATCAGTTATCAATGTAAGCAAAGCACTGAGGTCCTCACTGTTGATCAGTTATCAATGTAAGCAAAGTACTGAGGTCCTCACTGTTGATCAGTTATCAATGTAAGCAAAGCACTGAGGTCCTCACTGAAATGTTATGCTGTGAACATTTATGTTGAGATCATCTTCATCCATAACAGGCTAAAACATCCTCTGAAGTTGGATTACAGCTGCCTGGAAACAGTCATACAGGCAGACTTCTCATCCAGTGTCTACTTCAGATCTGACTGTAACTTCCAGCTGCTATGAGTGTGACAGGATGCATAATGTGGGTGACTCCCAGGGTGTTAGCCTGGGGAATGCCCAGCAACCCCAAAACAACAACGCAATGTTTCTCTCTCTCTCCTCTCTCTCTCTCTCTCTCTCTCTCTCTCTCTCTCTCTCTCTCTCTCTCTCTCTCTCTCTCTCTCTCTCTCTCTCCTCTTCTTTAGACGACTTAGATAGCAAAATTTTGAAAGATTCCACACAAGTAATCTCAGAACATCTTACATATATCTATAATTTCTGTATTGAAAAAGGCTGCTATCCTCAAATGTTTAAAGATGCCAAAGTTGTACCTGTTTTTAAATCCAGAGATTCAAATGACCCTTCCAACTATCAACCCATTTTGATTTTATCTACCTTATCTAAACCTTTAGAAAAGCATCTAAAGCAACATCTTCTGTCACACTTTACTGAAAATAACTTATTTCATCCTAATCAAAGTGGTTTTCAAGAAAATCATTCCTGTCATACTGCACTCAGCAATCTTATAGAGCAATGGCATTTGAATATCAACAGTTATATCTTAATTGGTGTAATTTTTGTAGACTTTGCCAAGGCATTTGATTGTATTGATCACAACCTCCTAGTAAAGAAACTGGCTATGTATGGTTTATGTGCAAACTCTCTAAAACTGATTACCTCGTTTCTTGATAACAGAAGACAAGTCGTTTATCAAGATTCAGTTATGTCATCCCTTTTGCCTGTGAAGTATGGCATTTCACAAGGTTCTGTGCTAGGGCCAGCCCTCTTCTCAATATATGTTAACGATCTTCCTCTCCATGTCTCTTCCATTTGTGATCTCTTTGCTGACGATACTACCATACATACTGTTAGCCATGATTTAAACTTTGTAGGTACAACTTTGCAAAAAGACTTAAACAATCTAGCAGCATGGACTGAGTGTAACCACATGGCTCTCCATCCACAGAAATAAAAACTCATGGTAGTTACAACAAGACAAAAGCGCCAAAACTTCAAAACCAAACTAAATGGAATAAAGATCTACGATAAAGTACTGGAAGAAGTCAGTTCATATAAACTACTTGGCCTACAAATTGATAATAACTTGTCATGGTCAGATCATGTCTTTAGTATTTCTAAAAAAATATCTAAGAAGCTGTTCCAACTCAACAGAATTAAACACTTTTTAGATCAAC
>CM060317.1:42937048-42947048 GCA_030674155.1 Stramonita haemastoma | reverse complement strand
CAGTTCTGTAGGGACACCTTCAGCAGATCAGTTCTGTAGGGACACCTCATTCAGCAGATCAGTTCTGTAGGGACACCTCATTCAGCAGATCAGTTCTGTAGGGACACCTCATTCAGCAGATCAGTTCTGTAGGGACACCTCATTCAGCAGATCAGTTCTGTAGGGACACCTCATCCAGCAGATCAGTTCTGTAGGGACACTTGGTCCTCCTGAAGGAGTTCAGAAGATTTTTTATTGTTCTTTGCGGTTTTATTTCCAGAATAATGGAATAAGTGCGCAATGTGCTATATATATATATATATGTATGTATATAATCCCCATGTGCATGTGGTTTGTAAATTTTGTCATCCGTTCCTACTAGGAACTGCTCTTCTGAACGGCAGAATAGGTTTTAACATGCGCACAAGATGTTCAGTGTGCATACACACACAGGACCTCAGTTTATTGTCTCAACCAAAGGACTTTCAGAGGAGTGGAGTCAGCACTGATGTTAATTTCAGTTGGAAAAAATCCCATTAACCAAGCATTTAGGCAGTGGCTTGAAACTTTTTTTTTTGCTGCCTCGTCTTCTGTGACGTCCCTGTCCTTTGCTCCCAAGCCGCTCATTTCAATCTCCCCGCCACAGCCAAACCCAGATTTGGGGGCAGGAGGCCACAGGGAGCCCATCAATATTAGACCTCCATGGGACCACCAGCCAGAGGGGCCTGCACTTCTGCTGGGTTTGAGGGTGCTCAGTGGTGCCTGTTCTGAGCTAACATAGCAGACACCACCTACTAAGCCCCCTAACTAATGACAGTATTAGCTCAGTCGCGGAGCCAGACTGAGTCACCCACCTGAGGTGTCAACCACCACAACGTCCCTCCAACGACTGTCCCTGCGCGAACGCCCAACCCCAAAGGCTTTGACACAAACTCACCATGGGCACAGAAGTGTATGGGCAAATTGAATCTAAGATCACCATTAGACCAGAGCAACGGGGCCACCGAATCAGGGGCAATTTTTATTATTGCATGATAGTCAATGGTAATGGGGATGATTAATGGATGCTTCTGTGGAAGTGCATCTGCTTTGAGACTACTTGACAGGGTTGTACTCTACGCTTACTGTCATAATATATCCTGGCATCAACCAGGCCTAGAGATACAGACACCTGCAGTGTTGGTCAGGTAATTTGAGCAACACTCAAATTTGCATCCATAAAGTGGATGAAGCTTAACTGAGTTGTCCCAGTCTCCCCACTGAGCCCACAGCACACTCACTCTGGGTAGGAGCTTGCCAGAGTCCAAAAAATCCCTATGACTCCTATGGAATTGAACCCATGACCTTCCAGTCTGAAATCCAAAGCGCTAACCACTGCGCCAAGGCGGCTGGCTTGTGGCTTGAAACTTAGCTGTCAGATTGCAAGCACTACCACTACCAGGCTATCCCGAAGGAAAGCTATCTGTGGTTTAATGTGGTAACAGTTGGAAGTGGAAATGTGTGTGGCCAGTTTGTCAGCTCTCTGACAGCTTCCAGTGGTGGGTTGGCCCTCAGGGGAAGGGTTTTGTTTGTTATTTTTCTAGAGTAAAGCCTTTTGAGTCCTGCACAGTCTGTTACTAACATAGTGGGTTTCCACAAATGCTTGTGAGGGAAGGTCTTACCCTCGTTGCAGGAAACATGCCAGATGGTAAAGGTCATGCCTGAAGCTCCTGCTCCACCGGCCAAAGAAACAGAAACACCAGCAGCAGCAGCAGAAGCGTCACCACCAGCAGCAGCAGCTGGAGAAACGGTGGCAGAGAAGAAACAAGAGCCAACAAGCAACAGCAGCAGCAACAGCAACAGTCGGAAGAAGCGGAGAAACAAGCGGGGGAAAAAGAAGGAGGAGAGCAAAGTGGAGCCAGAGCCAGAACCCGAGGCTGAGCCTGCAGAAAAGGAAGGGGAGGAAGGGAGTGGAGAAGACAGGTGGGTCCTTCTGCAGACTGTCTTGTCATGGATGGGATTGTGTTGTGTTGTATTGGGGTGTGTTGTGGTGTGAATGGTGCTTCCCAGGGTCATCCACACAGGGCTACAAGCTATTCTTATGGCACATGAATTTTGCATGCTTGGAGCTCATATTTGTACTTACAAACTGCTGTCACAATGCTTCTCAGACCAAGCTGAAGTTTGGGTTTGTTTGTTTTTTAGTAGATGCATCGTGAATTTCAAGAAATCATCTTTCCTAGTGTGGATGTCATGTTTTAAATTCCTTATGGAGAGGGGCTGAGTTGTGCAGCCAGCTTGACCTTGTCCCTGACACCCCCCTGAAAATTCAGTGCAGTGTCCCAGCAACTCTCCCAGCAGCCAAGAGAGATCTCAAGTGGCTGGGTCTGGGAGGAGGGGGGTGGAGGACAGAGCATTCTGGTCAGTGGTTAGAAGTCTTGATAAAAAATACAGGTTCCAGTCTATGCCTGACAAGTCCATATCAGGGAATTTTTTCCTCTTGTGTTTATATGGGCTTCAGCTTTGTTCCCCTGCAAGTGTGTGGGATGAAGCAGTAAACCAAAGTCCTGTATATGAAAAAGAATGCATAATGTCTTGCCACAAGTAAAGCCATGGCTGGTGGCATGGGTGACCCATGTCTAGCCAGCAGGCTGTAGACACACTGTCTGAAAAATTCAGAAACCTGCCCCTACTGACTTCTGAAGGAGTGACATAGGGGAGAGGTCAAGTGGTCATGATTGACCGTGGTTATTAATAGCTTTGCAGCAGGGAGGTGATAGCTGACAGTGCCATAACATGTCAGTGAATGTTGGTCACAGTGATTACAGACACTGAAGTAAGCATGCTGTGCTCCAAGTGCATCAAAGAATTTCATTTTTGAGGGAAGCAGACTTTGTTTGAATGATGTACATGTTTCATTAACTACTTATCTTATTCAGAAAATATATTATTCAGAAGCCTTAGGACATGTTATACAGTAAAGATGCTCATCTTGTTGACGTACAAATAGTAATAACATCATAGTCAGAAGCTTTCTGTAATTGGATGTTAATGTTGAGGGAGGTGTATTTGTTTTCATTTTCTTTTCTATTTTAAAACATTTCCATCAAATATAACTTTTGTGCAAAGCTGCTTGATAAGGGGAAAAAAAATCATTTATTCACATGTTTGTGTTGCAGTGTGCGCACACAAGAGGAACAAATTGAAGAAGTTACCAAGTAAGTCACCATAGATGTAATACTTCCAGTAAGTTACCAGAGATTAAGTCACTGTAGATTGTGATACTTTCAATAAGTCATCAGAGATGAAGTCACTGTAGATTGTGATACTTTCAATAAGTCATCAGAGATGAAGTCACTGTAGATTGTGATACTTTCAATAAGTCACCAGAGATGAAGTCACTGTAGATTGTGATACTTTCAATAAGTCACCAGAGATTAAGTCACTGTAGATTGTGATACTTTCAATAAGTCACCAGAGATGAAGTCACTGTAGATTGTGATACTTTCAATAAGTCACCAGAGATGAAGTCACTGTAGATTGTGATACTTTCAATAAGTCACCAGAGATTAAGTCACTGTAGATTGTGATACTTTCAATAAGTCACCAGAGATTAAGTCACTGTAGATTGTGATACTTTCAATAAGTCACCAGAGATTAAGTCACTGTAGATTGTGATACTTTCAATAAGTCACCAGAGATTAAGTCACTGTAGATTGTGATACTTTCATAAGTCACCAAGATTAAGTCACTGTAGATTGTGATACTTTCAATAAGTCACCAGAGATTAAGTCACTGTAGATTGTGATACTTTCAATAAGTCACCAGAGATTAAGTCACTGTAGATTGTGATACTTTCAATAAGTCACCAGAGATTAAGTCACTGTAGATTGTGATCTTTCAATAAGTCACCAGAGATTAGTCACTAGATTGTGATACTTTCAATAAGTCACCAGAGATTAAGTCACTGTAGATTGTGATACTTTCAATGTGTCACCAGAGTTTAAAGTCACTGTAGATTGTGATACTTTCAATGTGTCACCAGAGATTAAGTCACCATAGATTGTGATAGTTCTGATAAGTCACTATATAAAGGGATACTTCCAACAAGTCACATAGATTGTGATACTTCCAATAAGTACCAGAGATTGTGATACTTTGAACAAGTCACCATAGATTGTGATACTTCCAACAGTCACCATAGATTGTAATACTTCAATAAGTCACCATAGATTGTAATACTTTCAATAAGTCACCATAGTTGTAATACTCAACAAGTCACCATAGATTGTGATACTTCCAACAAGTCACCATAGATTGTAATACTTCCAATAGTCACCATAGATTGTAATACTTCCAACAAGTCACCATAGATTGTAATACTTCCAATAAGTCACCATAGATTGTGATACTTTCAATAAGTCACCAGAGATTGTAATACTTCAATAGTCACCATAGATTAAGTCACCATAGATTGTAATACTTCCAATAAGTCACTATAAATTGTCACCCTAGATTGTGATGCTTCCAATAAGTCACAATAAATTGTCACCATAGATTGTGATACTTCCAGTAAGTCACCATAGATTAAGTCACCATAGATTGTGATACTTCCAATAAGTCATGATTGATTGTGATATTTCAAAGAACTCACCATATATTGTGAGATTTTCAATGTGTCACCATAGATTAAGTCGTCATAGATTGTGATAGTTCTGATAAGTCACTATAGAATGTGATACTTCCAACAAGTCACCACAGATTGTGATACTTCCAATGAGTCACCATAGATTGTGATACTTCCAACAAGTCACCATAGATTGTGATACTTCCAACAAGTCACCATAGATTGTGGGGGTTTTTTCTGAGTGATGGTGATCATAGCATAGAGATAATCTGTGATTGCCATCAGGGACAGATCAGTATCCATCCTATACACCCGCTCAGAAGCAGACTGCTTATTTCACTTGATCACTGAAGAGCTCCAGAGGACTGGTGAACAACCAGCACCCTGACTGCTGTACAGGTTCATTGAAGCTGCATTGTTTTTAAATCATTCATTGTTATTCAGTTCAGCAGAAGACAGCTGTGGCCTGTCCTGTCCTGTCCTGTGTGTACACAGTGAAGTGAAGTGAGGTGTGTGGTTTCTGTCTTGTGCAGACAGCAGGAGCTGTCGGTTGTCAAAGACCTCTTCTTTGTCAACACCAACTTTGTGCTGGTGTGCCGCTGTGGCCGAGAGAGCCTGAAGGACGAGCAGACCAAAATCAACATCCTCAGCTACCCACCCCCACCCCTGCCTGGTCAGTGGCCTACCCCTGGCCCACCCCTTTATCCAGCTCTCTTTTTTTTTTCCTTCTGTTTCTTCTATTTTCTTTTTTTGCCACTTCTTATGGTAGCTCTGTATTAGATAGTAGTAGACATTGATTACTGTGAGTGTGGCTGCTAGTTTTATCAAAGAGTAGTAGACATTGATTATTATGAGTGGGGCTGTTAGTTGTATCAAAGAGTAGTAGACATTGATTATTATGAGTGGGCTGTTAGTTGTATCAAAGAGTAGTAGACATTGATTATTATGAGTGGGGCTGTTAGTTGTATCAAAGAGTAGTAGACATTGATTATTATGAGTGGGGCTGTTAGTTGTATCAAAGAGTAGTAGACATTGATTATTATGAGTGGGGCTGTTAGTTGTATCAAAGAGTAGTAGACATTGATTATTATGAGTGGGGCTGTTAGTGTATCAAAGAGTAGTAGACATTGATTATTATGAGTGGGGCTGTTAGTTGTATCAAAGAGTAGTAGACATTGATTATTGTGAGTGGGGATGTTAGTTGTATCAAAGAATAGTAAAGGTAATGGTGTCCCATAACCTTTGTGGTCATAGGAGAGCGAGGCATCAGAGACCTCACCCTCTCCAGGGGGCGGCGCCCATCTCCTCTCCCTCGCTGCTTTACTTTCCCTGACCCTAAGAAGGGCAGGTACCCATTTACAGCTGGGTGAACTGGGGGACTTTACTGAAGCCAAGGCATGCAAATGGTCACTCATCCAGTTAGTAATCACGCTCAATGCTGCTTAACCTTGGTTGGGGGAAAGTGAGTGCTCTGACCACTGAGTTATCCTGTCCCCCAAAGAACAATAGACATTGATTATTATGAGTGCGGCTGTTAGTTGTATCAAAGAACAGTAGACATTGATTATTATGAGCGAGGCTGTTCATTGTGTCCTTGTCAAACTGCCATGGTAAATGAAGGTATTCTTTATTATGTATCTTTATTTTATTCTGTATGCTTGCTGCTGTCATTGTGTGTACCTACCTGACTCTGAAATCTGTTTTGAAATAGGGAGCAGTGAAAGAATATCTGAGTATTCACTGTGTATCTTCTGCCTTTATTTTTCTTCTATGGGATGGATTTCTTTCTGGGAATTTTGGCAGGGTTTTTTTTTTATTTTTTGTTTCAGTGCTCACTTAAGTCTTTTTTGTGTGTATCCTGTACTTTGTTTTTGAGAGTCAAAATCACACTATCGACGGTCTCATCATGAAAAGTGTTTAATGGCAATATCTGTTGCTGTATGATGTAACTGTAAGCTGTTGATGCTGTGTGACTGTAAACTGTTGAGGCTGTGTGATTATGTAAGCTGTTGATGCTGTGTGACTGCTGTTGATGTTGTGTGACTGTAAGTTGTTGATGCTGTGTCATCTATAGATGCTGTGTGACTTTGTAAGCTGTTGATGCTGAGTAAGCTGTTGATGCTGTGTGACTGTAAGCTGTTGATGCTGTGTGACTGTAAGCTGTTGATGCTGTGTGACTGTAAGTTGTTGATGCTGTGTGATTATGTAAGCTTTGATGCTGTGGCTGCTGTGATGCTGTGTTACTGTGTGACTGTAAGATGTTGATGCTGTGTGACTGTAAGTTGGTAATGCTGTGTGACTGTAAACTGTTAATGCTGTGTGACTGTGTAAGTTGTTAATGCTGTGTGACTGTAAACTGTTGATGCTGTGTGACTGTGTAAGTTGTTAATGCTGTGTGACTGTAAACTGTTGATGCTGTGTGACTGTGTAAGTTGTAAATGCTGTGTGACTGTGTAAGTTGTTAATGCTGTGTGACTGTAAACTGTTGATGCTGTATGACTGTGTAAGTTGTTAATGCTGTGTGACTGTAAACTGTTGATGCTGTGTGACTGTGTAAGTTGTTAATGCTATGTGACTAAACTGTTGATGCTGTGTGACTGTGTAAGCTGTTGATGCTGTGTGACTGTCAGTTGTTAATACTGTGTGACTGTCAGTTGTTAATGCTGTGTGACTGTGTCAGTTGTTAATGCTGTGTGACTGTCAGTTGTTAATGCTGTGTGATGTGTCAGTTGTTAATGCTGTGTGACTGTGTAAGTTGTTAATGCTGTGTGATTGTAAACTGTTGATGTTGTGTGACTGTGTAAGTTGTTAATGCTGTGTGACTGTAAACTGTTGATGCTGTGTGACTGTGTAATCGTGACTCACTGGGTGAGCGCATGGTGACTGGCTGCCTGTTGTGGTGACAGGGTCAGGCGAGGGCTACAGCAAGGTGACCTTTGCCGAAGTGCTACACCACAGTCTGACCTCGGAGAGCCCCATGCAGACGTGGTGTAACGACTGTGGCCGCTACACTCAGCATGTGAGGGGTCCTTGCTGCTTGCTGTCTGCGCCCTGTGTGCTCATGTCTGCTGGACGTTTTCATTTTCCTTCTGTAGCAAACTGTCACTGTGTCTTTCTTCTGTAGCAAACTGTCACTGTGTCTTTCTTCTGTAGCAAACTGTCACTGTGTCTCTCTTCTGTAGCAAACTGTCACTGTGTCTTTCTGTCACTGTAGCAAACTGTCACTGTGTCTTCTGTAGCAAACTGTCACTGTGTCTTTCTTCTGTAGAAAAATGTCACTGTGTCTTTCTGTCACTGTAGCAAACTGTCACTGTTTCTTCTGTAGCAAACTGTCACTGTGTCTTTCTGTCACTGTTCTTCTCTCACTGTGTCTTTCTCTCACTGTGTCTTACTTCTGTAGCAAACTGTCACTGTGTCTTACTTCTGTAGCAAACTGTCACAGTGTCTTTCTTCTGTAGAAAACTGTCACTGTGTCTTTCTGTCACTGTGTCTTTCTGTCACTGTGTCTTTCTGTCACTGTGTCTTACTTCTGTAGCAAGCTGTCACTGTGTCTTACTTCTGTAGAAAACTGTCACTGTTTCTTTCTTCTGTAGCAAGCTGTCACTTTTTCTTCTGTAGCAAACTGTCACTGTTTCTTCTGTAGCAAACTGTCACTGTTTCCTCTGTTGCAAACTGTCACTGTTTCTTCTGTAGCAAACTGTCACTGTTTCTTCTGTAGCAAACTGTCACTGTTTCTTCTGTAGCAAACTGTCACTGTTTCTTCTGTAGCAAACTGTCACTGTTTCTTCTGTTGCAAACTGTCACTGTTTCTTCTGTTGCAAACTGTCACTTTTTTTGGTAGCAAACTTTCCCTCTTTTTTTTGTTGCAAACTGTCACTTTTTCTTCTGTAGCAAACTTTCACTTTTTTGGTAGCAAACTTTCACTATTTTGTAGCAAACTTTTACTTGTTTTGGTAGCAAACTTTCACTTTTTTGGTAGCAAACTTTGTGTTTTCAATTTGGTAGCAAACTTTCACTTTTTTTGGTAGCAAACTTTCACTGTTGTTTATAAAACTTTCAGATTTTCTTCTGTTGCAAACTGTCACTTTCTTGTTGCAAACTTTCACTTTTTTTTAAAAGCAAACTGAACTTTTTCTTCTGTAGCAAACTCACTTTTCTATAGCAAACTTTTACGTTTTCTTCAGTAGCAAACATTCACTTTTTTTGTAGCAAACTTTCACCTTTTCTTGTGCAACAAAGATAGGTTATGTTGGGATGGAAGACTTGATCTATTTCCTGTGAACTTGGGTATAGATCTCCTCTGAGATGTGTCAGTGTGCACAAAAAAAAACTTGCTTGTTAAGGTTAAGCTCATGTGGCACTAGGAACAGACATGCTTATTTCCTTCCTAGGCTCTTCCTCCATCATCACACCTCACAAATGTTCCTACTTTCAACAGCCAACACCATCTTCATCACTCTGGTTTTGTGTGTTACTGTGTGTGTGCATGTGTGAGTGCATGTGTTTGTGTGTATGTATATATATATGTGTGTGTGTGTGTGTGTGTGTGTGTGTGTGTGTGTGTGTGTGTGTGTGTGTGTGTGTGTGAAAGTCAAAGACCAAATCAAATTTTTATTTTCATATGGTACATTGAATAAGCAATAATTTGCTTTTTTTTTTCATCAAGCCACCTATCTAGGAACAAAAATCATTTCACCAATAATTTTTAACTGCAACGTGATTATGACAATCTTTAACAATAAAGTGTACCTATAAGGAAAAAAAAAACAAGCAAAACTGATCACACTCAAGACACACACTTGCATACACACACACACACACACACACCACACACACACACACACACACACACCCCACACACACACACACACACACACACACACACACACACATGCTCATTTTCATGTTCATTCACATATACAGCATAATTACTCTGATTGTCTTCATATTTATACAGATGGTTCACTTGTAGACAATCATCAAGCAGGTTCAGCATTTGTCATACCGGCACTAAAGAAAGAAAAAATCGATCTGTTTTTACAGCTGAACTGATTGCTATTCTCATGGCTTTGACTTTCATTTTAGATCATCCATACTGTTTCTTTCATATATTACTTTGTGTGGATTCAAAATCAGTGTTGTATGCCTTAAAGTCTACAACTTATAAGCAATCTACTAAACTTATACTAGACATAAAATACATCATAAATCTTCTATGTTTAAGAGGAATTCATGTTTCATTTTGTTGGATTCCTTCACATATAGGGTTATTTTCTAATGAGTGGGCTGACAGGGCTGCGAAAAAAGGTGCACATAATGAAAATGGGTCTATAGTACTACATGTCCCTCTATCCATTGCAGAGGGTTATCAGCTGTTAGACAAAGCATCTTTAAATAAATTTACAGAAAAGCATC
>CM060317.1:42897048-42934548 GCA_030674155.1 Stramonita haemastoma | reverse complement strand
CACGATCAGTTATCCAAGGAAGAATCTGACAACGTCCATGATCACTTTTAGCATAACTAGTCCAGCATCAATCCTGTCTTTGATTCTCTCGCGATCAGCAGGAGTCCACAGCTGCAGCCTGGAGCTGATGGTCCGTTCTTCCTCAGACATGTGCTTGGTGTCTCTTTTCACGAACCAGAAGAAATCGAGTTGTTCCTGGGAATCCCCAAATTCAAACACAACGTCATCACTTTCACAAATAACATCAGGTTTGTTCTCAGAGACAAGCACGTGGCCAAAGTCCCGATTCCTGGCGGTGTTTCGAAGTCTTCTCTGCAGGAACCTGTCTGTTAATTCTGCCACATAGTCTCGGATCATCTCCACACTGCAGCCAGTCTCCTCAGCTTTCCGTAGAGGGCTGTCATCGTCGTTGTCCTCAGCAGTCTCGGATGAAGCAGACGCATCGTCAGCCAGGCCGATGTCACACAGCTGGTCAGAAACTGGGGCTGCTTCTAGCACGGTGACATCACGTGGTCTAGGGTGGAATTCACGTGCAGAAGACAGCACGTGCAGAGGTGTGTTGTTTGGAGACAGAGGCGTGTTGATGTGTGACACAGCGCTGCTTGTCGTTGGTGTAGGCATAAACAAACCGTGTACATTTTCCGAGGCGAAACATTCACTTGCCTGACTTTCTTCTTGGCTTGCTGCTGTCTGTCTCTTCTCCTCTGCCTTTCCGTTCTCCTCCACCTGTCTCCTCTCCTCTGCCTGTCTTCTCTCTTCTATCCGCCTTCTATCCCTGTTCAGATGACTGGGAGGTTTCCTGCGGTAACGCTGGCAAGTGGAAGATGTTTGCTGGCTAGCCATGTTTGCTTCGTGCTCAGAGCCAGTCTTCAGCCGAAGTACAACTGTGGTGTTGTCGCCTTCTGCGCACACTTTCCAGGATGTCAGTTGGTGGTCTTTGAGCAGGGCACCTAGGGTGACTTCCAGAACTGTTGGTAGTCCAACAACTGGCATGGTGCTGAATTATTTTACGTTTTAAACGCAAAATTGACAGAGCAAAAAATTCTCCTGCCTCTATCCAGGGGAGCTCACCCACCGATCGAGAGAGAGAGAGAGAGTGTCTGTCTGTGTCTGTCTTCTGTCTGTCTGTCTGTCTGTCTGTCTGTCTCTCTCTCTCTCTCTCTCTCTCTCTCTCTCTCTCTCTCTCTCTCTCTCTCTCTCTCTCTCTCTCTCTCTCTCTCTCTCTCTCTCTCTCTCTCTCTCTCTCTCATATATTCATGAGGGGGGGCGGATAGCCTAGTGGTCAGAACATTGCGCTGGCAATTTGACCACCCGGGTTCGAGTCTGGTCGAGGAAATTTTCTTCCTGGAGTTAACATCAGTGCTGACTCCACTCTCCCAAAAGTCCTTCGGATGAGACTTTAAACCGAGGCCCCGTGTGCGAACGCACGCAGAACATCTTGCGCACACATTAAATCCTGTTCCGCTTTTCGTAAGAGTAGGCCATCGTGTGCCGGTGGGAACAGATGACAATATTTACAAAACTGCATACACACGGGGACCGGATGAAAAAAAGCACATGATTGCTTATTCTGTTATCCTCGATATAAAAGAATAAATAAATAAAATAATGATATACATGATTATCCTGTATCTCGAACGACGAATTATCTGAAGTATCTCTCCATCTCAATGTGGAAGTACAAATTTGACTTTGACTTCTCTCTCTCTCTTTCTTTCTCTCTCTGTCTCTCTGTCTCTCTTTCTCTCTTTCTCTCTTTCTCTCTGTCTCTCTCACTGTCTCTGTCTCTGTCTGTCTCTGTCTGTCTGTCTGTCTCTCTCTCTCTCTCTCTCTCTCTCTCTCTCTCTCTCTCTCTCTCTCTCTCTCTCTCTCTCTCTCTCTCTCTCTCTCTCTCTCTCTCTCTCTGTATACAAACATTGCATCTCTTCCTGCATCTATCTATGTAGTAGTAGTATGTAGCCCTCCACATCTGAATGTACCACAATCTGGAAATAAACCTCCCTCTCTCCCTCTCTCTCTCCCCCTCTCTCTCCCCCGTTCTCTCTCTCTTTCCTGTGTCAGGGTGCATTCTACAGGCTAACTGCAACATGTCAATGTATATTTAATCATGTCTGCCTACATACCTATCGGTTTGTTTTGTTTCTGGTCGTTGATTGAAAAATAGCAGAAATAATTGTATTATGAGCAAATACTACTTGTCCCCCTTTTTAGGAGGGGTGTATGGGGTGCTTAAGGAGAGGTGGTACCTTTGTAAACCTGGCAGTAGCATCCTTCGGGATGGACAGGAGCACTGGTCCTCACTTGGCACTCAACTCTCACTTCTGGGTCCGGGTCCTTAACCCACCCACACCCCGGTAACCGCTTCTACTGGCGGGCGAAACGTTGTGAGGGGCTGGTGCATTCTTATCCACCAGTAGGAGTCTTGGAGAGGAGATGGGCGCCACCAAGCTTCCTCAAGCCCACTGCAAGGACATGATGAGAAAAACAAAACAGAAAGACATGCCGGATCGGTCGAGGCCCGGATCAACAACGACCGCGCTACCCACTGCAAGCCTCCAGGGTGGGAGCGACAAGTGTGCTACTGGGGCAGAACCAAGTCTAAAGCTTCCAGCTAAAGGGGCAACCATTGGTACATGGAATGTAAGGACTCTGTACCAAACAGGAAGAGTACAGGAACTTACACATGAATTACAGAGGTATAAATGGGACATCATAGGGCTTGCGGAAGTCAGATGGATTGGCTTTGGAGAAACAACCACGCAAGACGGCCACAAAATATGGTACAGCGGAGAAGAGAAACTACATCAACATGGAGTAGGCTTTATTGTCAGGAAAGAGATTGTGTCAAGCATCATCAGCTGCACACCAGTATCCAGCAGACTCATCTCAATCAGAGTTTCTGCAAAACCCCAGAATCTCACCATCATCCAAGTGTATGCTCCAACATCTGACTACGATGATGATCAGATAGAAGAATTCTATGAAGAACTTGAAAACGTCATCTCCAAAACGCCCCAAAAAGACATCCTTATTGTGGAAGGCAACTGGAATGCTAAGGTGGGACCTGATGCCTATGACACCTGGGCAGGAACCACAGGACGATTTGGACTGGGAGGAACAAATGACAGAGGACAGCGGCTGCTGGAATTCGCAAAGAAGCACAAACTTACTTTGGCTAACACACTCCACCCTCACAAGCCATCCAGAACATCAACCTGGCACTCACCAAATGGTCTGATTCATAATCAAATTGATTACATTCTGTCACCCCAAAGATTCAAATCCAGCATAAACAAGGCAAACACAAGAACATTCCCAGGAGCTGACATTGGCAGTGACCACGACCTTGTACTTACCACCATCAGACTGAAACTGAAAGCAAAACAACAGCCAAAAAGCCCACGCATAAGATTCGACCTGGAAAAACTCAAAGACCCAACAGTGGTTGAGATCTTCCAAGCCAACATAGGAGGAAAGTTCGCCGCACTCACAGCCATCGACAATGATGTGGACACATTGGCCAACAACATCAAAGAAGTGCTAACGACAGCAGCAGAAGAAACATTAGGAAGAAGCAGAACAAAGAAACAACCCTGGGTGACAAATGAGGTTCTTGACCTCTGCGACAAAAGAAGAGAACTTAAGAAACAAAAGTTCACAAGTCAAGAAGCTTACAAGAAGTACATGGATAGCCACAGAGAAGTGAGGAAAAAGATGAGAGAAGCCAAAGAAGGGTGGATAGAAGAACAATGCAACAACATCGAAGCTGGAATGACCAAGGGAAACAGCAAAACAGCTTACGACACTTTGAAAGCACTAACGAAAACCACACAGCCTAAAGCCTCTGTTATTGAAGACAAAGAAGGAAATCTTTTAACGGAAAACAATGCCATCCTCCAACGCTGGACAGAATACTGTGAGGGATTGTACAACTACCCACTACGCCCAGATACCAACATAGTTTCTGACAAACCCCCTGAACACCAAGATAAAGACCCACCAATACTAAGTTGTGAAGTAGATGCAGCTATTAAACAATTGAAGAAGGGGAAGTCCCCTGGGATTGATAACATCCCAGCTGAACTCATAAAAAATGGAGGGAATGAAACAGCAAGGCGATTCACAGAACTTTGTCAGAAGATCCACGACACCAAAGAATGGCCAAAAGAATGGACACAGTCTCTTGTAATACCCGTGCCAAAGAAAGGAAACCTCAAGAAATGCCAGAACTACAGAACCATCAGTCTCATAAGTCATCCTAGCAAGATCATGCTGCAGGTAGTCCTCAACAGACTGAAAAACCAAGCAGAAAAACTCCTGGCAGAAGAACAAGCGGGCTTTAGACCAAAACGCAGCACAATGGAACAAATTTTCAATCTGAGAATTCTGATAGAGAAGCATCTCCAACACCAAAAAGACTTGTACCACAATTTCATAGACTTCAAAAAGGCCTTTGACAGGGTATGGCATGATGGCCTCTGGCAAGTACTCAGGCACTTCAACATTGACAGCTGCCTAATTGAAGTCATCAAGGCTCTGTACGAGAACGCAAAAAGTGCAGTTTTCATGAACAACCACGTGGGCGAGTTCTTCAAGACCACGGTTGGGGTTCGCCAGGGCTGCCTTCTCTCACCTGTACTCTTCAACCTCTTCCTCGAAAACATCATGACAGAGACACTGCAAAACCACCACACTTCCATCTCCATTGGTGGAAGACCCCTTTGCAACCTCAGATTTGCAGATGACATTGACCTCATGGGCAGCAGCAAACAAGAACTGCAAATCCTCACAGACAATTTAACAGATCGAGCAAGCGCATACGGCATGGAGGTCAGTACAGAGAAATCAAAGATCATGGTCAACAGCGCAAGTAATGACATCACGGAAATAAAGATGAATGGAGAAACACTAGAAGAGGTGAGCCAATTTAAATACTTAGGCTCCATCCTAACAAAAGATGGCACATCAAACAATGAAGTGAAAGCTCGCATTGCAACAGCAACATCTGCTCTAGTCAGACTCGAGAAGATCATCAGAAGCAACAACATCAGCTTCTGCACCAAATACCACCTTTACAAATCCCTCGTGATATCTATCCTCCTATATGGCTGTGAATCATGGACTCTGACAGCAGAGTTAGAGAGGAGAATCCAAGCATTCGAGAACAAGTGCCACAGAAGACTTCTCAAAATATCATACAAAGAACACAAGACCAATAACTATGTGAAAGAAGAAATCAAAAAGCGTGTGGGCCCCCAAGAGCCTTTGCTCTCCACCATAAAGAGGAGAAAGCTGATGTGGTTTGGTCACACCACAAGACACAACACCCTAGCAAAAACCATCCTGCAAGGAACAGTCGAGGGCAAGAGAAGAAGAGGCCGCCAAAAGAAATCATGGGTTGACAACATCAAAGACTGGACCGCCCAACCCCTACAACACCTCCTACTAGCCACACAGGATCGTGAAGCATGGAAAAAGATCTCTGTTGCGTCTTCTCTCATGTCCCCCCTACGTCCTTTGGGACATGGGAGTGAGTGAGTGGGGGGATGCCCCCTTTTTTTCATTTTAGGGGGCCCTTTGAAATCCTAGAATCAACACTGTGTTTTGGGTTTTTTGTACAGTAGTTTGTTACCCCTGGGGGGATGCCAGCGGCTCTTTGAGTATAAATAAATAGCATCCCCACCTTCTGGAAATTCTTGTTTCTGGAAATTCTTGTAAGAAATTTCCAGTTTTCTATCTCTGTCTTTTTGTTTCTGTCTTTCTCATTACCTCTCTATCATCTGTCTTGAACGCTTTCTGCCTTCTGACTCCACTCTCCTGCCTTTTTTAAAGCAAATTTTTCAAACAATATTATAAATGTGTTTTGTTATTTGGCATTTTGCATGTGGCAACCTGGTAGTAATACTTAAAACACTGGAATGCGCACAGGATGTCCATTCTGCAGTATTACTTGCCCTTGTGGCATATTTTTATGTATATTTTTGTACTTAAAAATGTTGGTTACTTTTTTTATGCCTTTTTCTGTTATTTGGGGATGATAAATTAAGCGGAACGGCTGGCATCCTGAGCACAGCCTGGTTGTCATTTAATGATGTTTTTCAGATGGAGGGTGTTAGATGTTTGAAGGTATTGGGAAGTGTTGGTTTTGAACTTGAAGTGAAAGTTACTGGAGCCACTGAAGCTGAATGAGGTGACAGCCTTGATATAGCTTTCGGGGTGGGTGGGGCTGTAAACAATATGGTGTAATTGGGATAATTGGTTCAGTGCTGTGCTGACTGTTGACAGGTGAAGCGAAGGCAGGTGACCTCTCTGCCGGACGTGCTGGCTGTGGACTGTAACCTGTCCAGTGAAAACAACCTCAACTTCTGGAGAGCCCAGGTCCAGGTCAGTCACTGTATTTTATTTTATTTTATTTTATTTATTTATTTATTTATTTTATTTTATTCTTTTATATCGAGGATAATGGGATAAGCACTCTTGTGCTTTTTTACATCCAGTCCCTGTGTGTATGCAATTTTGTAAATGTCATCTGTTCCCACTGGCACACAATGGCCTTCTCTTACGAAAAGCAGAACAGGTTTTAATGTGTGGGCAAGATGTTCTGCGTGCGTTCACACACAGGGCCTCGGTTTATAGTCTCATCCGAAGAACTTTGGGGGAGAGTGGAGTCCACACTGATGTTAACTCCAGGAGAAAAGTCTCCTCGACCGGGAATCGAACCCGAGTCGTCAAATTGCGAGTGCAATGTTCTGACCACTAGGCTATCCCGTCCCCCCTGAAGTGTGGTGTAGTTTAGTGTAGGGGTTCAGTTCCTAGTGCCATGGTTTGTATTGGGTTGTACTGCTTTGTAGTGTAGTGTAGGCGTTCAGTTCCCAGTGCCATGGTTTGTATTGGGTTGTACTGCTTTGTAGTGTAGTGTAGGCGTTCAGTTCCTAGTGCCATGGTTTGTATTGGGTTGTACTGCTTTGTAGTGTAGTGTAGGCGTTCAGTTCCTAGTGCCATGGTTTGTATTGGGTTGTACTGCTTTGTAGTGTAGTGTAGGCGTTCAGTTCCCAGTGCCATGGTTTGTATTGGGTTGTACTGCTTTGTAGTGTAGTGTAGGCGTTCAGTTCCTAGTGCCATGGTTTGTATTGGGTTGTACTGCTTTGTAGTGTAGTGTAGGGGTTCAGTTCCTAGTGCCATGGTTTGTATTGGGTTGTACTGCTTTGTAGTGTAGTGTAGGGGTTCAGTTCCTAGTGCCATGGTTTGTATTGGGTTGTACTGCTTTGTAGTGTAGTGTAGGCGTTCAGTTCCTAGTGCCATGGTTTGTATTGGGTTGTACTGCTTTGTAGTGTAGTGTAGGCGTTCAGTTCCTAGTGCCATGGTTTGTATTGGGTTGTACTGCTTTGTAGTGTAGTGTAGTAGTTTGTCCTGCATTGTTTTGGTTTGTATTGTAATGGTTTCATTTGTATTGTTTTGGTTTGTATTGCTTTGGTTTGGTTTGTATTGTAATGATTTCATTTGAATTGTATTGGTTTGTATTGTAATGGTTTGGTTTGTATAGTATTGGTTTTTATGGTAATGATTTGGTTTGTATTGTATTGGTTTGTATTGTAATGATTTCATTTGTATTGTTATGGTTTGTTTTGTATTGTAATGGTTGGTTTTATATTGTATTAGTTTGTATTGTAATGATTAGTATTGAATTGGTTTGTATTGTAATGGTTTGTTTTGTATTGTATTAGTTTGTATTGTAATGGTTTGGTTTGTATTGTGTCGGTTTGTATTGTAATGCTTACATTTGTATGTTATTGGTTTGTATTGTTATGGTTTGGTTTGTATTGTACTGGTTTGTATTGTAATGGTTTGGTTTGTATTGTTATGGTTTGTTTTGTATTGTTATGGTTTGTTTTGTATTGTAATGGTTTGTTTTGCATTGTATTATGGTTTGTTTTGTTTTGTATTATGATTTGGTTTGTATTGTTATGGTTTGGTTAGTATTGGTTTGTATTGTATTGTATTGGTTTGTGTTGTATTCATTTGTATTGTATTCTGTTTCTAGTGAAGGCAGATTTCTCAGCTTGAAATCAAGAACACCATGGTAGTAATGTGGAGTGCAATGTGTTGCTTAGATCCAGAAGCAGGGAATGTGGTGTGCAATGTGTTGCTCAGATCCGGAAGCAGATGTGGTAATGTGTGCAATGTGTTGCCCATATCTGGAAACAGGATATGTGGAAATGTGTCCGGTGTGTTGCTCAGATCCTGATGGGGTTAATGTGGTGTGCAATGTGTTGCTCAGATCCTGAAGCATATGTGATAGTGTGTGCAATGTGTTGCTCAGATCCCGAAGCAAGACATGTAATGTGTGCAATGTGTTGCTCAGATCCTGAAGCAAGAGATGCGGTAATGTGGTGTGCAATGTGTTGCCCAGGTCCTGAAGCAGATTCAATGTGGTGTGCAATGCGTTAGTCGGATCCTGAGACGGGGGATGTGGTAATGTGGTGTGCGGTGTGTTACTCAGATCCTGAAGCAGGTAGTGTGGTGTGTTACTCAGGTCCGGAAGCAGGATATGTAATGTGGTGTGCAATGTGTTAACCAGATCCTGAAGCAAGGGATGTGGTAATGTGGTGTGCAATGTGTTGCTCAGATCCTGAAGCAAGAGATGTGGTGTGCAACACAGGTGTGCAATGTGTTAATCAGATCCTGAAGCAAGGGATGTGGTAATGTGGTGTGCAATGTGTTGCTCAGATCCTGAAGCAAGAGATGTGGTGTGCAACACAGGTGTGCAATGTGTTGCTCAGATCCTGAAGCAAGAGATGTGGTAATGTGGTGTGCAGTGTGTTGCTCAGATCCTGAAGCAAGAGATGTAATGTGGTGTGCAGTGTGTTGCTCAGATCCTGAAGCAAGAGATGTAATGTGGTGTGCAGTGTGTTGCTCAGATCCTGAAGCAAGAGATGTGGTGTGCAGTGTGTTGCTCAGATCCTGAAGCAAGAGATGTGGTGTGCAATGTGTTGCTCAGATCCTGAAGCAAGAGATGTGGTGTGCAATGTGTTGCTCAGATCCTGAAGCAGGAGATGTATGTGGTGTGCAATGTGTTGCTCGGATCCTGAAGCAAGAGATGTGGTGATGTGGTGTGCCATGTGTTGCTCAGATCCTGAAGCAGGAGATGTGGTGTGCCATGTGTTGCTCATATCCTGAAGCAGGAGATGTGGTAATGTGGTGTGCAATGTGTTGCTCAGATCCTCAAGCAGGAGAAGGAAGAGTCTGACTCCTCTTCAGAGAGCACCTCCAGCCCCGTCAAGTCCAGAACTCAGTGTCGCTATGGCAACGCCTGTCGTCGCTCTGACTGCCGCTATTGGCATGAGACGGACCAGTAAGTGAGAGAAAGAGAGTGTGAATGTGTGTGTGTTTATTTATTTATTTGTTTATTTATTTATTTTTTAATTCATTCATTCTTTTATATCGAGGATAATGGAATAAGCACTCGTGTGCTTTTTTACATCCAGTTCCCATGTGTATGCAGTTTTGTAAATCTTGTCATCTGTTCCCACTGGCACACAATGGCCTACTCTTCTGAAAAGCGGAACAGGATTTAACGGGCGCGCAAGATGTTCTGCGTGTGTTTGCACGCGGTTTATAGTCTCATCCGAATTACTTTTGGGGAGAGTGAGTCTCATCCGAAGGACTTTTGGGGAGAGTGGAGTCAGCACTGATGTTAACTCAGGAGAAAAATCTCCTCGAATGGGAATCTGACCCCAGTTGTCAAATTGCGAGCGCAATGTTCTGACCACTAGACTATCCCGTCCCTCTGTGTGTGTGTGGGTCGGTGGGTGCATTTGTTTGTGTTAGTGTGTGGGTGTGGGTGCATTTGTGTGTGTTTGTATGGGTGTGTATGTGGGTGCATGTGTGTATGTTAGTGTCAGTGCCCTGTGGGTCAGTGTGTGTGTGTGTGTGTGCAGTGGTTAAAACTGTAAGTGAAGAGGGAACAGTGTGTGTCAGTGTGTGTGGTGTGGTGTGCAGAAGTTGAAATAATAAGTGAAGAGGGAACAGTGTCCTGACAGTGTGTGTGGTGTGGTGTGCAGAAGTTGAAATAATAAGTGAAGAGGGAACAGTGTGTGTCAGTGTGTGTGGTGTGGTGTGCAGAAGTTGAAATAATAGTTGAAAGGGAACAGTGTGTGTTAGTGTGTGTGGTGTGGTGTGGTGTGTGCAGAAGTTGAAATAATAAGTGAAGAGGGAACAGTGTGTGTGGTGTGGTGTGGTGTGCAGAAGTTGAAATAATAAGTGGAAGAGGGAACAGTGTGTGTCAGTGTGTGTGGTGTGGTGGTGTGCAGAAGTTGAATAATAAGTGAAGAGGAACAGTGTGTGTCAGTGTGTGGGGTTTGTGGTGTGCAGAAGTTGAAATAATAAGTGAAGAGGGAACAGTGTGTGTCAGTGTGTGTGGTGTGGTGTGCAGAAGTTGAAATAATAAGTGAAGAGGGAACAGTGTGTGTCAGTGTGTGTGGTGTGGTGTGCAGAAGTTGAAATAATAAGTGAAGAGGGAACAGTGTGCTGACAGTGTGTGTGTGTGTGTGTGCAGAAGTTGAAATAATAAGTGAAGAGGGAACAGTGTCCTGACAGTGTGTGTCAGTGTGTGTGGTGTAGTGTGCAGAAGTTGAAATAATAAGTGAAGAGGGAACAGTGTGCTGACAGTGTGTGTCAGTGTGTGTGGTGTAGTGTGCAGAAGTTGAAATAATAATAATAATAATACATGGAACTTATATAGCGCTATATCTTGTAAAAACAAATCAAAGCGCTTGCATTCGACCTATACATCACACAAGCAATTAATAACAATCTATGGTCCTCGCAAATTCGAACACACTCACATATGCAAGCGCACACACACGCACACGCGCACACGCCCGCGCACACGCACACACACACACACACACACACACACACACACACACACACACACACACACATCCACAAAGGCTATACACTTTGGCAGGTAGATGTCAAAGGCGGGGGCAGACAAGAGATGGAAACAGAAGGAGAAAATCTTAGGTTTGAAATAAGTGTGTCTTGAGGTTGGATTTAAAAGTTTCATAAGTAGGCTTTTGCCGGAGGGAGAGAGGGAGGTCGTTCCAGATCAATGGACCAGAAACAGAGAAAGAGCGGCGGCCAACGGTAGATAGGTTGAACCTAGGTATTCTTAAGGACAAAGTATCTGCGGCCGAGCGGAGGGAGCGAGAAGGTGTGTACAAGTGAAGACATTCACAGAGGTAGGAGGGAGCAGTTTTGTGGAGGCATTTGTAACAGAGGGTATTGATCTTGTAGATTACTCTCTGTGGTACGGGCAGCCAGTGGAGAGATTGCAAGAGAGGGGTAATGTGCTCAGATTTTTTCTTTCTTAGGACCAGATGAGCTGCAGAGTTTTGTATACGTTGGAGGGAGTGGATGGATGATGCTGGCAGACCAGCTAAAAGAGAATTGCAATAGTCCAGACGTGAAAGAATAAGAGAAGTGACAAGTTTGGATGTTGCGTCAGTGGACAGGTACTTTCGAATTGCACTAATGCGCCGTAGTTGATAGTAGCATGACTGACAGGTCTGGGTAATGAATTTTTGCATGGAGAGTGTGTTGTCGACAACGACCCCTAGATACTTCACAGAAGTGGATAGTGGAACTGACGTATTGCCGAATTCTATTGAAGTTGTAGAGATGGAGGAGAGTTTGTGTTTGGTGCCTACGAGCATGGCTTCGGTTTTATCTGCATTTAGTTGTAACTTGTTTTGTATCATCCAGTGTTGGATATCTTGAAGGCAGTTGGTCATATTTGTCAAGAGAGATGGCAGATTTTCAGGTGTAGCACTGCTTTGAATCTAAGTGTCATCAGCATAAAAGTGATAATTGATATGATAATGGTCTATTATATGTGACAGTGGAGCAGTATAGAGGGTAAAAAGAAGAGGGCCCAGAACTGATCCCTGAGGGACACCACATTCCAGTTTGGCAGGCGCTGATTGAATCTTGTTTACTGCAACTGTATGGACACGGTCTTTAAGGTAAGAAGTGAACCAGGTGAGGGCTGTGCCTTTAATACCAAACATGTTTTGGAGACGGGAGAGAAGAATTGAATGATCTATAGTGTCAAAGGCAGCAGATAAGTCGAGAAGAGTAAGAAGGGAGATTTTCCCAGAGTCAGAAGCATGAAGAAGCACGTTTAAGGTATGGAACAGGGTGGTTTCAGTGCTGTGGTTGACGCGATAGGCAGACTGGAAAGGGGGAAAGAGATTATTGGAAAGAAGATGGTTGTTGAGTTGTTTCAGAACAACTTTCTCAAGGACTTTAGAGATAAAAGGCAGATTAGAAACAGGTCTATAGTTCTTCAGGATGTTAGGATCGAGGTCGTGCTTTTTTAGTAGAGGTGTGACTATCGCAGTTTTGAGAGCGGATGGAAAATTTCCTGAAAGAAGAGATGAGTTTACTATCTTTGTGATAGTAGGTATAAGTTGTGGAATGCACTGAAGGAAAAGAGAAGCAGGTACAGGATCAAGATCGCATGATTTTATTGTCATTTCTTTCAGAATGTTCTTGATTTCTTTCTCGCTTGTTGGGTGAAAGACAAGAAGAGGAGTGCCAGTGAATTGGGGATCAGGAGGTGCAGGTTGGAAAGAAGTCTGATCCAGTTTGGAGCGGATGTTGCGGACTTTGTCAGAGAAGAATGAAGAGAATATAGCAGGAAGTTCAGAGTGGCTGTGGACGGTAGGCAAAGAGCTAGCCTTTGCAGATCCGAGGAGAGTTGAGGTGAGGGAAAAAAGAGATTTCATGGACGTGGCATCGAGAACTTGAGCAGAATAATAGTTAGTCTTCGCTGAGTGGATTAAGGTTTTGACTTTGTTGATTTGTTTGTGAAAGAGTTGTTTGTTTATTTCGGTTTTTGTTTTTCGCCATTTTCGCTCAAGTTGTCGGCGTTTGCGCTTTGCAACCAGTATGTCATGAGTATACCATGGGGCACAGGGCCTATCACGCAGAACAACATCAGTGGGAGGTGCATGCTCATCGAGCAGTTGGCTTAAAATGGTGTTGTAATGTTCAGAAAGGTCAGTATGTTCAGGGGGTTTAGATAGGCGTTGGGCAGCTTGAGAAGAGAAGGTTTGAATATCAATTGCCTTGAGATTGCGACGGGTGACGCGCTTTTTCTTTTTGATAGGCCTAGTGATGTGAAATAATAAGTGAAGAGGGAACAGTGTCCTGACAGTGTGTGTCAGTGTGTGTGGTGTGTGCAGGAGTGCAGCAGGGGACAGTGGGGACAGGGGAGGGGCAGACTGTGACCCCAGCTGGATTCCCCTAGGTCTTCGTCTTCGTCTGCAAGGCAACGGGGATTTGACTGTCCAGGAAGTGTCTGATGAGGTTAGAGGCCTTAAGGTTTTGTGTGTATGTGTGTGTGTTTTATTTATTTATTTATTTATTCTTTTATATCAAGGATAATGGAATAAGCATTCATGTACTTTTTTACATCCAGTCCCCACGTGTATGCAGTTTTGTAAATGTCGTCTGTTCCCACCGGCACATGATGGCCTACTCTCGAAAAGTGGAACAGGATTTAACGTGTGTGTGTGTTGTTTTTACATTGTATTGTTTAGTATTGTGTTGTATGATGTGTTGTTCAGTATTATTTGGGTTTGTATTGTGTTGTGTTGTTATATAGTATTTTATTTACAGTATTGTATTGCATTATAGTGTATACTATATCAGTTACAGTGACAGCCCATTTCTCTGCACTGGATAAGGGATTATAGATAAGAGACCTGGGTGGATGAAAAAAAAAAAGAAACATTGTAATACACTTTAGAGCAACAATAAACCCTGAGAATGAAAACTGTAATACTCATTAACAGTGCATACTGCACAAGTCTCAGTAATTGCAAGAATATACTCATGTATAATATGTGTCTAGTGGTTGGTACTAAGTAGTAACTTCACCTTTAAATACAGTTTGATGAAAACAGGTTTTCTTTTAAAATTATAGACACTATGGTGCCACAGTGAAATGCTGTCACATTGTTGGAACACGTAGCTTCATTTGCATATATTTGAAGATATGAACCATTTGCTGCTGTTTTGATAATGTCTACAAAATCTTTAATCATTTGGCTTTTCAAAATTAACAGAATAAACCCTCTATCACAATATTTAGAAATTGAGCCATTTTCCTTTTTTTTGGTGGCAACAGTAGAGAAATACTCATTTATTTACATATATTTTTTTTTTTATCAGTTCCAGACAGCTAATCACCTTTTTATATATGGACTAATTGTTAATTTGTCTTGATTCTATTGCATTCTTTGAATGCACACAGTACACAGAGGTATTTTTGTGCGTAGGAAATGAAAGGCATTTTTTCCCATGATTACTAAAACAATACCCTTTTTTTTTTAACCAGAAAAATTACCCCCCCCCCCCTCCCCAACAAAAAAAGAAGGTAACCAAATGAAGGAAACAATGAGAGAGAGTGTGTGTGTGTGGTGTGTGTGGGGGGGGGGGGGGGGTAGTCAGGTTGGTGGGTTGGGGAAGTAGAGGATGGAGATCATCATTTTGTATTGTACATTTTGTACCACTTTATGTGACAGCAGATTTCTCTGAGTGAAATTCGGGCTGCTCTCCCTGGGGAGAGCGTGTTGCCACAAGTGCAGCGCCTACCCTTTTTTTTTTTCCTTTTTCCTGCATGCAACTGTATTTGTTTCCCTATCAGAGAGGGTCAACCCCCTTTTTGCCGTGGGTACTTTTATGTGCGCTAAATAGTGATGTGTAACACACAGGACCTCAGTTTATCGTCTCATCTGAAAGACTAGCCCCCAGACCACCACTCAGGGTCTAATGGATGGGGAAAATGTTTTGGGCCCAAACGGGGTATGAACCACTGCACACTCCGACCCCGACTTTTTGCTTTCTAGGCAAGGCACGTTACCACCTAGACCACCAATTCATTTTAACATTTTTTACAAAAAGGAATATACCATGACCTCAAAATATAAAATAATCTTCATTTTAATTCCTAATCCCAGTAATGCCCTGAGCCATAGCTGGGCTTCAGGTCATAAAAACAGTCTGTTTGTTCTCAGGAGAAAGAGGTTGGATGCCTGAAATTGATAGTATTGTATTGTATACCACATTTTTTCACAGCAGATCTCTCTGCGTGAAATTTGGACTGCTCTCCCTGAGGAAAGCGTCATCATAAGAGCAGCGCCACTCATTTCTTTTTTTTTCCTTTTCCTATCTGCAACTGTGTTTGTTTCCCTATCAGAGTGACTTTTTTTTCTTACAGAATTTTGCCAGGGACAACTCCCTTGTTGCCATGGGTTCTTTTCCATATGCTAATTAATTCTGTGTAACACACAGGACCTCAGTGAATCATCTCATCCGAAAGACCAGCACCCAGACCACCACTGATGATCTAGAGGATGGGGGAAAAGTTTCTGGCCCAAACGGGGATCAAACCACCACACACTTTGAACGTGGACGTTTCGCTTTCTAGGCAGGTGTGTTACCTCTAGAGGAGGGATCCACCTTGTGGTGATCCGTAATAAAGTGAAGGATGACGGTCTGCTTCCTCAGGAGCCCCTGCCCAAAGAGGAGGCAGCGCGCAGGGAGCTGTACGAGGTCTATGCTGTGGTCTACGTCATCGAGCAGCAGGACGCGGGGCGCCACCTGGTGAGCTGCATCAAGGTCAGCGAGCCCTACCACCAGCGCAAAGAGCGTGTGACCTGCACCCAGTGGTACCTCTTCAATGACTTCTGCATCCAGCCCATCGACAAGGTAGGGAGGCCAGGCTCTGCTCCTCTCCCCAGGCTCTTGGAGGAGTTGTTGGGGCTCTGCACTCAAGGTTTTAGGCAAGTTGAACTTGGTGCAGCCCATCCTTCTCCATGCAGACAGGGTGCATGCTGGGTATGTTTGTGTTTCTATAACCCCTCACTATCGACATGATTTACAGGATCTTTGATGCATATATTTGATATTTTGCTTGCTGTGTAAGTATGAAAGAAATCAAAGCACTGGCAGGTCTGCGTTTCAAGTTGACTTGATAGACTGTAAGGATCCTTATCTTTGATTCTTTAAATGCCACTGCAGCGATGAGATTCCCTGACTTCATGGGCCATGGACAGAGTGGCAGTCAGACAGACGCCTTGTCCCCCCAGCTGTAGCATCCAGAGTCAGACTTAGCAGAGACAGACAAAGATGGCCAACCATGGTGGCATTACATGGATCTTTTACCAATGACATTGATGAAGGGGACAGTTGAGTTGAGTTGAATGACGTTGTTAGTTATATGGATTAGTGCATGTGTGTTTTTAGCCTCATATACCTCTGTATGATGTCAGAGAAGTGCAGTCACTTTGATGGGGATATGTTTTCGTGATCATGAACTGTCACATCAGACTATATTCAAGTCATGTCCCCTGACAGTCATGGGCCAATGTGGTGAAATGAGTTATGGAACATTCAAGAACCTGACTACCAGACACAATATGGGATCCACCAAGAGCATGAAGGCTCCGTCTTCCCGAAGTTTCTGTTTTTCTGTGTTGGATAGAGACATGTATAGACTGTGAGTGCTGTTGTTTAATATGGTAAGGAAATCTTTAAACCTGAAGAAGGTTTTAAATAAACCCAAAATTTGTGCTGCCAAACATTTGTGTTGTAATTTTTTACTTGTTGGCTCTGATATGGTAAGTATACTTGTTAAAATTTGGAGTGAAAAACATCATCACTTGAATCCTAGTAATTGGTGGTGGTTTGTGGTATGGTTAGTAGTGTGCTTGTGATGGTGTTGTTACTGATGGTGTAACACTGATGCTGGGTGTGCAGCCAGAGTATGTGTCCATGGATCTGTCGTGGAAAATTCCCAGTGTGGTGTACTACACTAGACGCACCTACCTTCAGCACTACAACAGCAGCGGTACGTCATCCAGCATGGCTTTTCTTTCTGCAGAACACAGTTACTGTCCTATCACTTGTTTGTGTGCGTTCACCTTACTAGTAATGTGTATGTGTGTGTGTGTCCCACAACGCGGTGGCCATCCTGGGCTGACCCTTATGGTTGACCAGAGCGTCGATACAAGCAAGGACAGTGAAGTTGGTTTTATACCCTGTGGCACAGTTTTGATCTGAGTTTTAAATTTGACGAGGTGACAGCCCCCAATATGGCGTGTGTGGTCAGCAGGGCTATATATAAACAACATGATTGGATTGGATTGGTGTGTGGGTGTGTGTGTGTGTTTGAGAGAGAGAGAGAGAGAGAGAGAGAGAGGAGAGAGAGAGAGTAAAATCAAAGTAATGGAATAGAAAAATTTGAAAATTGACAAAAAAATTCATCCACATGTGAGGGGGGGGGGGGGGGGGGGGGATTTTTTGTTCCTGAGCTAGTGCTGAGGTTCACCAATGGTGAGATTTTGTTAAAGCAACTGTTTTTACCCACCATGAAGGCAGTCACATTCCCACTTTGGGGACGTATGCAGGGTATGTTCATGTGTCTGTAACCCACCAAATGTTGACATAAATTGCAGGATCTTTGAAAGTGCAAATTTGATCTCCTGCATGTGTGTAATACACATGAGGGGAAGGAAGGTACTGGCAGGTCTGCACTTTAAGTTGACCTGTGTGATGGTAAAAATCGCACCCTTAATTCACCAGATGTGCTAAATTGAAACCCACAATCATGGCCCATCGGATTAAATTGACGGTTAACCACTCACTATAGTATCTGCCACATGGTGTGATATAGAGCACAGCAATAACCAGTGTATGTGTTGTCTGGGTGTGTGATGTTTCTGGCAGTGAAGCAAACTGTGTGTCAGTGGACATCTGTACGATGACCAGGACTGGTCATCGCCCAACTCGAGGTCACTTACCTCCCTGCAGTGAGGATGACCCAAGAAAGTGATCATTGTTGCCTGGACGCTGAGTTTACCCCCCTTAAGAGGTCACTGTCTCCTTTTCCTTCTTAGAGAGGTACTGTCTTCCGTTTATCTTCCTTAAAGAGGTCACTGTCTTCCCTTTTCCTTCATTAGAGAGGTCACTGTCTTCCCTTTTTCTTCCTTAAAGAGGTCACTGTCTTCCCTTTTCCTTCATTAGAGAGGTCACTGTCTTCCATTTTTCTTCCTTAAAGAGGTCACTGTCTTCCCTTTTTCTTCCTTAGAGAGGTCACTGTCTTCCCTTTTCCTTCCTTAAAGAGGTCACTGTCTTCCCTTTTTCCTTCCTTAAGAGTCACTGTCTTCCCTTTTTCTTCCTTAAGAGGTCACTGTTTCCCTTTTTCTTCCTCTAAAGGTCACTGTCTTCCCTTTTTCTTCTTAAAGAGGTCACTGTCTTCCCTTTTTCTTCCTTAAGAGGTCACTGTCTTTCCCTTTTTCTTCCCTTAAAGAGGTCACTGTCTTCCCTTTTTCTTCTTAAGAGGTCACTGTCTTCCCTTTTTCTTCCTTAAAGAGGTCACTGTCTTCCCTTTTTCTTCCCTAAGAGGTCACTGTCTTCCCTTTTTCTTCCTTAAAGAGGTCACTGTCTTCCCTTTTTCTTCCTCTAAAGAGGTCACTGTCTTCCCTTTTTCTTCCTTAAGAGGTCACTGTCTTCCCTTTTTCTTCCTTAAGAGGTCACTGTCTTCCCTTTTTCTTCCTTAAAGAGGTCACTGTCTTCCCTTTTTCTTCCTTAAGAGGTCACTGTCTTCCCTTTTTCTTTCCTTAAAGAGGTCACTGTCTTCCCTTTTTCTTCCTTAAAGAGGTCACTGTCTTCCCTTTTTCTTTCCTTAAAGAGGTCACTGTCTTCCCTTTTTCTTTCCTTAAAGAGGTCACTGTCTTCCCTTTTTCTTTCCTAAAGAGGTCACTGTCTTCCCTTTTTCTTCCTTAAAGAGGTCACTGTCTTCCCTTTTTCTTTCCTTAAAGAGGTCACTGTCTTCCCTTTTTCTTTCCTTAAAGAGGTCACTGTCTTCCCTTTTTCTTTCCTAGAGAGGTCACTGTCTTCCCTTTTTCTTCCTTAAAGAGGTCACTGTCTTCCCTTTTTCTTCCCTAGAGAGGTCACTGTCTTCCCTTTTTCTTCCTTAGAGGTCACTGTCTTCCCTTTTTCTTCCTCAAAGAGGTCACTGTTTTCCCTTTTTCTTCCCTAGAGAGGTCACTGTCTTCCCTTTTTCTTCCTTAAAGAGGTCACTGCTTCCCTTTTTCTTCCTCAAAGAGGTCACTGTCTTCCCTATTTCTTCTTTAAAGAGGTCATTGTCTTCCCTTTTTCTTCCCTAGAGAGGTCACTGTCTTCCCTTTTTCTTCCTTAAAGAGGTCACTGTCTTCCCTTTTTCTTCCTCAAAGAGGTCACCGTCTTCCCTTTTTCTTCCTAGAGAGGTCACTGTCTTCCCTTTTTCTTTCCTCAAAGAGGTCACTGTCTTCCCTTTTTCTTCCTCAAAGAGGTCACTGTCTTCCCTTTTTCTTCCTAGAGAGGTCACTGTCTTCCCTTTTTCTTCCTCAAAGAGGTCACTCACTGTCTTCCCTTTTTCTTCCCTAGAGAGGTCACTGTCTTCCCTTTTTCTTTCCTTAAAGAGGTCACTGTCTTCCCTTTTTCTTTCCCTAAGAGGTCACTGTCTTCCCTTTTTTTCTTTAGAGAGGTCACTGTCTTCCTTTTCTTTCCTCAAAGAGGTCACTGTCTTCCCTTTTTCTTCCTCAAAGAGGTCACTGTCTTCCCTTTTTCTTTCCTAGAGAGGTCACTGTCTTCCCTTTTTCTTCCTCAAAGAGGTCACTCACTGTCTTCCCTTTTTCTTCCCTAGAGAGGTCACTGTCTTCCCTTTTTCTTTCCTTAAAGAGGTCACTGTCTTCCCTTTTTCTTTCCTTAAAGAGGTCACTGTCTTCCCTTTTTCTTTCCTTAAAGAGGTCACTGTCTTCCCTTTTTTTTCCTCAAAGAGGTCACTGTCTTCCTTTTTCTTTCCTTAAAGAGGTCACTGTCTTCCTTTTTTCTTTCCTTAAAGAGGTCACTGTCTTCCCTTTTTCTTCTTTAGAGAGGTCACTGTCTTCCCTTTTCACTTAGAGAGAAGAAAAAGGTAGTTATATCTTCCTCAAAGAGATTAATTCCCTTTTCTGACCAAAAAAAGAAGAACAAATCCCTAATGCAAAATAGGTATAGTGTGTGTGTGTGCGCGCGTGTGTGTGTGTGCATGCATGTGTGTGTGTGCGTGCGTGTGTGTGTGTGCGAGAGAGAGACAGAGAGAGAAAACATGTACAACTTTTATTTCAAAGAATATCTGGTATGGTACTAGACTTGAACTTTGCAAATGTTGGTGGGTTTGCGTTTTTTTTCGTGCATGGTAATTCTGATATTCCTGATAGATTTATCTGTAATTAGTCACCACAGCAATGATTTTACTGTTAACTGATCGAAAAAATGCTACAGTAAACAGGAGTTGCTTTACAAGATTGGCAGTTGAGTCATTTGAAGTTGAATCATGTGCTGTTATGGTACATTGGCTGTGTGTCACTGTTGAAGAGGTTGTTTTATTCATTTTGAAGTTGGTTTAAAAAAGAAATGTTTGTGTTTTGTTTGATTTGGTTTTGCTTTGCTTTGGAGGCTAGGTGGGTGTTGGGGGGGGGGGGGGGGGGGGGAGTAGGGGGTGTTTTCATAAGGTTCAAGTTTTTAAAAGAAAACAGTACAAATCATTGTGCATGAAGCTGTAGAAATGTGTTTTCAAAAGAAACAGTTGAACCATTTTTTACCCCTGGATAATAAAACAGTGTACAAATTATTACACCATATTACACCACAAGGAACAGATAGCAAGCCACTGACAAAACAGTGTACAAATATAGCATATTACACCACAGGGAACAGATAGCAAGCCACTGACAAAACAGTGTACAAATAACACATTACACCACAGGGAACAGATAGCAAGCCACTGACAAAACAGTGTACAAAGCATTACACCATATTACACCACAGGGAACAGATAGCAAGCCACTGACAAACAGTGTACAAAGCATTACACCATAGGGAACAGATAGCATTGACAGAACAGTGTACAAATTATTACACCACAGGGAACAGATAGCAAGCAGTAATTCTTGCATTGTTTATATGGTGACAGGAAGAAGCAGAACTGAGGAGTGACGGCACAAAATCCACCATCAAGCCTTCACACGTCAGTCCTGCTCGCATCACCTGTATCCGAGGGTAAGGACACTTGTTCCATTTCTTTTCTTCCTTTTTTTTTTATTTTGCACACACACACACTCACACACACACACACACACACACACACACACACACACACACACACACACACACACACACACACACACACACACACACAACACACACACGGAAAGTGTGTGTGTATGTGTTCATTTTATTTATTTATTTATTCTTTTATGTAAAGGATCTTTAGGAATGCGTCCATCCTCCATCCTTCGCATGTGACCGAGCCATCTGAGTCTGCGTTGTCTGAGGAGTGTGTACATGGTGCCTCTTCTCTTGCCGGAGGCAAGAGAAGCATTGGCCGCCCCCAACTGCGCTACAAAGACGTCTGCAAGCGTGACATGAAAGCCCTGGACATCAACCTAGGAAACTGGGAGGAGGTAGCGGCTGACCGCAGCAAATGGCGCAGTGTTCTCCACAAACAGCTGAAGTGTGGTGAAGAAAAGATCCACACCGCAGCAAACGAAAAGAGAGCCAAGCGGAAGGCATGTGCTCCAGCCACCTCAACAAGCCACATCTGCATCAGATGCAACAGAGACTGCCACTCCCACATCGGACTGACCAACCACAGCAGGCCTACTACTAAGGATGTAAAGGATAATGGAATAAGCACACCTGTGCTTTTTTACATCCAGTCCCCATGTGTATGCATTTTTGTAAACCTTGTCATCTTTTCCCACCGGCACACAATGGCCTGGTCTTACAAAAAGCAGAACACGATTTAATGTGTGCGCAAGATGTTTTGCGTTCGTTCGCACAAAGGGCCTTGGTTTATAGTCTCATCCAAAGGATGTGTGTGTGTGTGTGTGTGTGTGTGTGTGTGTGTGTGTGTGTGTGTGTGTGTGTGTGTGTGTGTGTGTGAAACAGAAGATGGGATACATGATTAAGTTGTAGAGATTTGATATCTTAGTTCAGGGGGAAAGTGGGCTGAGAGCGGGACTTGGAGTGTGACTACACACTTCCTCTGAACATGCAGTGTGGTTGCCTAGACAGTGGTGTCTTTTGTCTCCTTGTCTCTACTGCAGTGTGGCACTCAGCCAGTCATGTCAGTATTCATGCAGTCCAGAAATAAAAGCTTCACTCTGTATATGGAGTTTGTCATGTTTGACAGTTTTTATAGGGTGGGGGGTTTCCTGTCAGTTAGACTGTGCAGGTGTGGGGTGGGATATCATAAATATTGCACACACTGCAGCCTATTGAACAAATGAAGCTGTTACTACATCCATATGATTGATATTGCACACACCGTAGCCTATTGAAAATCTGAATCTGTTACTGCTTTTGTATGATTGATATTGCACACACCATAGCTTGAATCTGAATCTGTTACTGCTTTTGTATGATTGATATTGCACACACCATAGCTTGAATCTGAATCTGTTACTGCTTTTGTATGATTGATATTGCACACACCATAGCTTGAATCTGAATCTGTTACTGCTTTTGTATGATTGATATTGCACACACCATAGCTTGAATCTGAATCTGTTACTGCTTTTGTATGATTGATATTGCACACACCATAGCTTGAATCTGAATCTGTTACTGCTTTTGTATGATTGATATTGCACACACCATAGCTTGAATCTGAATCTGTTACTGCTTTTGTATGATTGATATTGCACACACCATAGCTTGAATCTGAATCTGTTACTGCTTTTGTATGATTGATATTGCACACACCATAGCTTGAATCTGAATCTGTTACTGCTTTTGTATATTAATATTGCACACACCATAGCTTGAATCTGAATCTGTTACTGCTTTTGTATATTGATATTGCACACACCATAGCTTGATTATGTATCTGTTACTGCTTTTGTATGATTATATTGCACACACTGTGGCCTATTTGAAAACTGAATCTGCTCATGCTTTCAGACAAGGAGAGCACTTTGGTCAGCCGTTCATTGATGATTACATCCTGACACCTGAACAGGCAAGTGGCTCATACTCTCACTACCTGGGGTGAGAGGGGGTGGAGGAGTATTGAGGTGAATGGTGTTTTATGAAGTCATTGGCAATGTCTTGAGTGCTGCTGTTGTAAGTCCTTGATTCTTTTAAAAAAATTTAGGAAGTCTTGTGGGGGGGGGGGGGGGGGATGTTGTTGTTTCGTGTGGGGTTTTTTGTTGGGCTGTTTTTAGAAAAGAAAAGCTATGAAAATGAAGCCGAAGAAATGTTTTCTATTGTCTGCTATTTTTTTTTCTTTGAAGAGGAAACTCTCTGCATTGTGTCTGTAACTGCTCAAAATTTCTGTTGTGGGACACAAATCTTTACTGTGGTGACTCCTGACTTGAAACTCCAGCAGTAGTAAACAGGCAGGCAGTCATTCTCCCTGTGCTGAAGGTTTTGATTGTTACCCCTCCCACCATCCATTGAAGTGAACTAATGATTTTGTGGACAGGTCACAGACTACCTTACAGAGTTGTCGGGAATCGAACCCAGCGAGCTGGACCCCAGCACCTCCACGAAGCATCTGACCACCCTCAAGTCGACCTACCAGAAACTGCGCTGTCTGCTGAACCTGGGGGTCATCTTTGTGGGTCATGGCCTCAAGAAGGACTTCAAGGTCATCAACCTGCAGGTGAGCTCGTTGTGTTGGCTGCTGTCCTAGGCTGTGTCCCAGCTGCACAAGTGAGGTTGTTGCATGATATTTTTTTGTTTGTTTTTTGTCATATTATGTTGGTCATGCAAACAAAACCCGCACAGACAAGTCTGATGACAACAGGTCTCCAAGGCAAGGTTGAGGGCAGAAGGAAAAAAGGCAGACCACCAACACCCTGCATTGCCAACATCTCTGAGATCAGTGGCCTGGGAGGGCTACAGGAGATCAAAGAACTCAGCATGATAATACCATTATTATGGTTGTTTCAGGTCAGCATGATAATACCATTATTATGGTTGTTTCAGGTCAGCATGATACTAACATTATTATGGTAGTTTCAGATCAGATGTTATGGTTGTTTGAGGTCAGCATGTTAATATTGTTGTTATGGTTGTGTCAGGTCAGCATGATAATATTGCTGTTATAGTCAGGTCAGCATTGTACTGTTGTTATGATTGTTTGAGGTCAGCATATCGTTATGGTTGTTTCAGGTCAGCATGATAATACCGTTATTATGATTGTTTTAGGTCAGTATGATATGGTTGTTTCAGGTAAGCATGATAATATTCTTGTTATAGTTGTCAGGTCAGCATTATACTGTTGTTATCATTGTTAGAGGTCAGCATATCGTTACGGTTGTTTCAGGTCAGCATGATAATATTGTTTTTACGGTTTCAGGTCACCATGATGATATTGTTTTTATGGTTGTTTCAAGTCAGCATAATAATATTTTTATGGTTGTTTCAGGTCAGCATGATGATAATGTTGTTGTGGTTTCAGGTCACCATGATAATATGGTTGTTACAGTTGTTTCAGGTCAGCATGATAATATTGTTGGTATGTTTTTTTCAGGTCAGCATGGTACTATTGTTGTTATGGTTGTTTCAGGTCAGCATGATAATATTGTTGGTATGTTTTTTTCAGGTCAGCATGATAATACCATTGTTACGGTTGTTTCAGGTCAGCATGATAATATTGTTGGTATGGTTTTTTCAGTCAGCATGATAATATTGTCATGCTTGTTTCAGGTCAGCATGATAATATTGTCATGCTTGTTTCAGGTCAGCATCATAATATTGTTAGTTTGGTGTTTCAGGTCAGCATGATAATATTGTCATGCTTGTTTCAGGTCAGCATCATAATATTGTTGGTTTGGTTGTTTCAGGTCAGCATGATAATATGGTTATGGTTGTTTCAGGTCAGCATGGCAATGTTGTTGTTATGGTTGTTTCAGGTCAGCATGATAAAATTGTTTTTATGGTTGTTTCAGGTCAGCATGATAAAATTGTTGTTATGGTTGTTTCAGGTCAGCATGATAAAATTGTTGTTATGGTTGTTTCAGGTCAGCATGATAAATATTGTTGTTATGGTTGTTTCAGGTCAGCATGATAATATTGTTGTTATGGTTGTTTCAAGGTGCCCAAAGAGCAGATAGTGGACACGGTCCAGTTGTTCCACCTGCCCAACAAACGTTACATCTCTCTTCGTTCCTGGCCTGGTTCTTTCTGGGTAATGATCACAATCATGGTCTTTGTCATAGGGCTGAGGAAGAGTGAATGTGCACACGCACGCAGCATGCACACACGCACGCACGCACGCACGCACGCACGCACGCACCACACACACACACACACACACACACACACACACACACACACACACGCATACACACACACACACATTCTGAGCTTTGCATAAGAATGATTTGTAGTTTTATTCTTAATTTATTGCTGCTAAATCAGAAAATGAGCGCACACACAAACACACACACACACACCACACACACACACACACACACACACACACACACACACACACACACACACACACCACACTCATGTCTCTTAATGTGAAAAGATGTGAAAGAAATACACACACACACTCTCTCTCTCTCTCTCTCTCTCTCTCTCTCTCTTCTCTCTGTCTCCTGTCTCTCTCTCTCTCTCTCTCTCTCTCTCTCTCTCTCTCTCTCTCTCTCTATCTGTGTGTGTGTGTGTGTGTGTGTGTGTATGTCTCTCTCTCGCTCTCTCTGTGTCTGTGTGTGTGTGTGTATGTCTTCTCTCTCTCTCTCTCTCTCTCTCTCTCTCTCCTCTCTCTCTCTCTCTCTCTCTCTCTCTCTTCCCCTCTCTCTCTCTCTCTCTGAGAATTGCACAAGAATGAGTTGTAATTTTATTCTTAGTTTATTGCTGAAAAAGTACCAGATGATTATGCAGTAGAGTTTTTGTGTTTTGTGTGTGTGTGTGTGTGTGTGTGTGTGTGTGTGTGTGTGTGTTGTGTGTGTGTGTGTGTGTGTGCATGTGTGTGTTGTGTGCGCGTTGTGAGTGTGTGTGTGCGTGTGTGTTGAACAGACAGAATATGTCTTCAGTAGAGTTTCATTGTCAGTATTTGAGGACCAAACTGACTCAGACTGAACTTTGTGTGTGTGTGTGTGTGTGCGTGCATGCGTGCGTGCGTGCATGTGCATGCGTGTGTGTTGAACAGAGAAGAACATCCAGTCTGGGCAGCACGACTCGGCAGAGGATGCACGCACGGCCCTGATGCTGTACCAGCGCTACTGCCAGCTGCGTAATGACGGCCCAGACGTGCTGAAGAGCAGCATCCTGGAGCTGTACGAGACAGGCCGCAAGATGGGCTGGAAAGTGCCCGACATGCCCGTCAGCGATGCCCAGCCCTGGAGCGCCCCCGACCTCAATGACCCCGCCATGTGGGCAGGGGCTCCCGACTATGAGTACGAAGAGGATGTGTTGGACTCCACGCATGGGTTTTATGAGTCGTGAATGGTTTTTGGGGTGGGGGGGGGTTGTTTGTTTTTTTCTCTTGTGAGACACAGCAGCGCTTTGCTTTTTTTTTTTTTTTTTAGTAGAGTGTTTGAAAGAGGATTTGTTTGTTTGTTTGTCGGAAGAGTGTGTTGGAAGCAGGGGTTTGTGGTAGGTGAGAAGACTGATACAGCTGTTGTTAACTGTCTGGGTCCTGAATGTAAAGAAAGGGTGACAAGACAAGTATATGTAGAACATGGCAGCTGTGTGAACCAGTGATGTCAGTGTCTGCCTGTCAGTGTGCCTGACAGTGTCAGTCTGTCATTGTGCCTGACAGTGTCAGTGTCTGCCTGTCATTGTGCCTGACAGTGTCAGCCTGTCAGTGTGCCTGACAGTGTCAGTGTCTGCCTGTCAGTGTCAGTGTCTGAGGCAGGGGGAGGTAGGACACATGAGCTTCAGGTGACTCCTCTGTGCCTGAACTCTTGTGGCACACCTGGTAGTGGGTGAGGACAGTACTTTCCCTGTGCACTGGTAGTGGGTGAGGACAGTACTTTCCCTGTGCACTGGTAGTGGGTGAGGACAGTACTTTCCCTGTGCACTGGTAGTGGGTGAGGACAGTACTTTCCCTGTGCACTGGTAGTGGGTGAGGACAGTACTTTCCCTGTGCACTGGTAGTGGGTGAGGACAGTACTTTCCCTGTGCACTGGTAGTGGGTGAGGACAGTACTTTCCCTGTGCACTGGTAGTGGGTGAGGACAGTACTTTCCCTGTGCACTGGTAGTGGGTGAGGGCAGTACTTTCCCTGTGCACTGGTAGTGGGTGAGGACAGTACTTTCCCTGTGCACTGGTAGTGGGTGAGGGCAGTACTTTCCCTGTGCACTGGTAGTGGGTGAGGACAGTACTTTCCCTGTGCACTGGTAGTGGGTGAGGACAGTACTTTCCCTGTGCACTGGTAGTGGGTGAGGACAGTACTTTCCCTGTGCATGGTAGTGGGTGAGGATCAGTACTTTCCCTGTGCATGGTAGTGGGTGAGGACAGTACTTTCCCTGTGCACTGGTAGTGGGTGAGGACAGTACTTTCCCTGTGCACTGGTAGTGGGTGAGGACAGTACTTTCCCTGTGCACTGGTAGTGGGGTGAGGACAGTACTTTCCCTGTGCACTGGTAGTGGGGGAGGACAGTACTTTCCCTGTGCACTGGTAGTGGGTGAGGACAGTACTTTCCCTGTGCACTGGTAGTGGGTGAGGACAGTACTTTCCCTGTGCACTGGTAGTGGGTGAGGACAGTACTTTCCCTGTGCACTGGTAGTGGGGGAAGCTCATCTTTGCAGAGCTCAGTGTCTGTGAGGGTGATTTGGACTCAGTTGGCTGAATGAATTTGAAGATGATTTTTTTTCTGTGCCTGGCAAAAAAGTATGTTTGCTGAAGCAGCTGATTGTATGTGAAGCCTTTTTTGTGACTCCTAACACTCCTACAGTACGGAGTTTAATCCACAGAAACACCACACAGACACCTGAAGAGTGTTAGTGATCAGGTGATCCTACCTACATGTCTGTCTGTTGGAGGCTGTGAGTGAATGAGTGTGAGTGAGTGTCTTATTACATGCATGGGTCGGAAAGACTGGGGGTGATGCTGCTTTTAACTTTCAAGATTGACATTTTTTTTATCATGTGAAGAGATTTTGAAAGTGAATTGATACCAAAGCGTTTTTAGCGAAGGGTTCACATTCTTTATTCTGTGAAGGGATTTTGTAGGTGAATATCAAAGGCATTTTTAGTGAAGGGAAGGGGTTGTTCAGGGATGACATAACTGTATAAAAAGACAAGAGAGTGTCTTGCAGCTGTACAATCTTCTGTAACCATGGCAGCTTGTTTCTATGGCAACCTGACCACATCGTGTTAGGGGTCTCTGTGTTCATCAGCTGTCACCTGCAGCAAAGGTTGGGTCAATGCGTATGTTTGGTTGTTTTTTTTGTTGTGTGTGTGTGTGTTTGTTTCTGTGGGCCATTTAAAATGAAAAACCATGATACAGTGAAAGGTAAGTACTGTATAGGGTGGCATGGAAGGCTCTCCTGCTGTTGAACTCTGGTCACTTCACACACTCTGCTGCAATGGAGATAGATGTGTCTGAGCTCGAGTAGGATAGAAAAGACACTCCCAGGAAAGTGACTGTATGCTTCAGGGACTGTATGGTGATACAGGCAGGGAGGAACAGATATGTAGCATGTGGTAATCATTGGTAACTGAAAAAGTGGAAGTAGCTGCTGAACAAGGTGAAGTGTTTTCAGTGTGCTGCAGGTGGGTATGTTTTTTTCACCTGAAATCTTTGTCACTATAGTCATTCTCCATCCATTCTTTCTATGTCAACTTCCAGCTGATAACAAAAAAATGAGAGGACTAGGGATAAACTGACAAAAGTCGTGAGTTGGACAGGAAGATATGAAACTTACTGAAGCGACGTTGGTTTCAGACCCCTCCAGTATCAAAACTGGGTGTTCCCTTGCTCCCTACTTTGCCAATCTGTTCACCAGTGTTGTGCCTGAAAATCCCTGCACAGATCGCACAATGGAGAGAGAACCTTTTACTGTCGCTGTTTTTTTCTGCTGAGAGAGAAGTAAGGAATGTCCAGTGAACCTTGTTCTGTTTGCAGAATGTGTCTTTGTTTGGCAGGAATTGTAACTGTATTTTTCCTATAAAGGTTTGCATCTCTACTCCTGGGTAATGTGTACAGGCTGTAAGAGTATGCCAACAGTATGTCTTAAAATTTTCAAGTTGCCAATATATACCAACAGCATATCTTCTGCTTATAGGTTATAATGACTGTGTATCATATTGTGTCATTATATGTCCAGGATTAACTTCAGTGTGTAGGGACATAGGGGCTACATGGAGGTATTCACTTTAGCTATGTTTTGTTTACACAGCTTTTCCAGGCTGAAAGTCCGACCCCTAGTAGTGGGTTTGGCTATTCATTTATACCAACAGATGAAGTAGAAAGAAGCCACTTAGCATGATAAATCCTGTTCCGCTTTTCATAAGAGTAGGCCATTGTGTGCTGGCGGGAACAGATGATAAAATTTACAAAACTGCATACACACGGGGATTGGATTAAAAAAGCACATGAGTGCTTATTCCTTTATCCTCGATATAGAAGAATAAATAAATAACAATAAACAGATATGTAAATAAATAAGGTTGATTTTTTGGGGTTGGGTTTTTTGTCAGTGACTTGCTGATGAAAGCCCCTTGTTGACTGGGCTGTAAAGTGTGTTTAAGTTTTCCTACTGAAAATGGCATTAACCATAGCCTGTCAGGATCATCTCTTTTGGGAATCAAAGAGATGCCATAGAATTCTTTGGTCATCTCTGATGAAGTCTTTTATTTGCAATGATTAATCCTTTTACATTAATATATCTGTTTCTAAAAAATGTCCTTGTATTTGCAGTGATATATATATATATCTGTTACTTCACAGTGATATATCTATTACTAAAAGATGCCCCAGCAATCGCAGTGATATGTGACACTCCACCACGTAATTAGTTGCATTGCACCTGAGGTCAATTTTTAGCTATTGACATGTTATTATTCTGCAATGAAATGGCTAAAGAATACAAAAAACAGATTGACAATCGGGCAATTCTATGAAAAGTTATTACAACTTGAAATGATAAACTGCAGGAAATGACAAATTGAGAAATTGACAAATTGTATTGAAATAGGTGGTGAGGTTGAGGGCTTGGGTATTTTTAAAACACATTTAAAGGCAAAAGGAAACAAAATTATGCCTTGATATTTCACTACAAGGCAGAATAATTGCTATTGTTTTATAATCAATCGAAATCTCAAAATCAACAACCTGATGACCCCCACCTGTCTTAATGGCTCCTAGCGGAAAAGGGGGTCAGGAGCTAAGCCACTCATTTTGTGGTGGAGTGTCACATGTATCTGTTACTAAAAGGTGCCCAAGTATTGGCACTTGTGTGTACATTTTCCAGAAACTTGTCTTTTTAGGCACACATAGCACCATAGAGTGACTATTGTAGCACACCAAGGGTGGAGCAGCACAATGTAATGACTGTGTCTATAACAAGACAGCTTGTGGCAGAACACAAGTATCCTTATTTTTCATTGGCGGGGTTGGAGTGGGAAGGGGGGGGCTGTTCTGTGGCGTGTATTGGCAGGAATGAATACATTAAGATGACTTCTGACAGGCTAAAAAAGACAGGATTGAATTTTTATGCTAAATGAGAGTTGGTTCATCATCCATTCATTCATCATTGTCATCTGCACGCTTGATAGGTGGATATTGACTGTAGGTAACTGCTAGTTTTGTGGACGGGAGGAAAGAAATAGCAGAAGCGTGGATACATATATTTATTCATACAGTTTAACACATCAAGTTTGGAGGATAATCATGTTTTCATATTCTGGGAAGTAAGGTTGTAGAACATAGTTTTTATCATCTGTAAAAAACAACAACAAAAAAACCCAACAAAAACCAAAAAATAATTACCGTGTTTTTTGGTGGATTTTAGCAAAAAATTATGAATATAATAAGAAAGAAAACTATATTTTTATATCTTTTTGAGGATGTGTGTGTGTCTATATATATTTATGGATAGTTGAAGAAGTTGCTTTTTGAGAGCTCTGGAGTCCAGTAGTGGTTATTTATAAAAGGCAGCAGCAGTTATCTCCTGAGTTGTATGATGGATGACAAGAGGATGAAAACTTGATAGCCCAGTATTCTATTTAAAAAAAAGAACAAAAAAAAACTTTCTCGACTTACACTTGACAAGGAAAGGTATGCAGTAAAAAAAATAATAAAGAAAGATAGAAAAAAAAGATAAAGGAAAAGTATGATAAAAAAACACACTTATGCTTTCATCATAGGTCGCAGTTTTCACATGCATACATACATATACACATGTACAGGCACAGGCATGTGCGCATACGCACGCACACACACACACACACACACACACACACACACACACACACACACACACACACACACACACACACACACATGGGGGGACGGATAGCCTAGTGGTCAGAACATTGCGCTGGCAATTTGATGACCCGTGTTCGAGTCCGGTCGAGGAAATTTTTCTCCTGGAGTTAACATCAGTGCTGACTCCACTCTCCCCAAAAAGTCCTTCGGATGAGACTTTAAACTGTGGCCCCGTGTGCAGACGCATGCAGAACATCTTGCGCACACGTTAAGTCCTGTTCTGCTTTTTGTAAGAGTAGGCCATCGTGTGCCGGTGGGAACAGATGACAATATTTACAAAAACTGCATACACACGAGGACCGGATGAAAAAAAGCACATAATTGCTTATTCTGTTATCCTCGATATAAAAGAATAAATAAATAAACACACACACACACACACACACACACACACACACACACACACACACACGCATGCGCATAACATTAATGCACATACAAGAGAAAAGTCTTCTGTAACTGATTGAAATGATCATTGTCATCAAAAACTCAATTTTACATTTTTTGTAATCAAATTTTATCTGATCTGGTCATGAACAGTGTCTTCAGAAAAAAAGGAAATGTCCAAGCCAGTACTGTGAAATCTGTATGAAACATTGACATCTCCATTCAGACAGTGAAAAAAAGATGGTAGGTTGACATAGGTACCAAAGGGTTTGTTTTTTTTCCTTGATTTGAAAAAAATTGTTATAGACACCAACCATTATTGAAATGTGCGACAGTGAGAAGTGTTGGGGGTAAATATAATGGAAGAGTGGTGTGCATAGTGAGAAAGAAAGGTGTGTGTGTGCCTGTTGTGTCTGAAAAGTAATGGCAATAAAAAATAAAATGAAGTGGTACTGTTCTCTGTCTGTCTGTGTCTGTGTGTTTCAGGAATCAGTATTTTTCTTCATCTGCAACTAATTCTATTCCTGTTTTAAAAAAAGACAAAAGCACTGCAATTCATACACTACACTACACTACACTGCACTGCATTGTACAGCTCTACACCCACGCCCCATGACACTACACTACACTTCCTGTGCACTACACTACACTTCCTGTGCACTACACTACACTTCATGTGCACTACACTAGGCTATGCTTTTTCAGGCACTACTACACTACACTACACTACACTACACTACACTACACTACACTACACTACACTACACTACACTACACTACACTACGCTTTATGTGCACTACACTACACTTCATGTGTACTTCACTACACTAACACTACACTGCACTACACTACACTACACTACACTACACTACATGTGCACTACACAACACTACACTTCACTTCATGTGTACTTCACTACACTACACTATCTATCTATCTATCTATCTATCTATCTATCTATCTATCTATCTATCTATCTATATCTATCTATCTATCTATCTATCCCTTAGTATGGCGACTGTGGAGGCACTCCTAAAAACTTGACAACCAGTTCCCTCCATTCCTCTCTCTGTTCTGCCTTTCTCAAAATTTTGTTGAGTTCTAGGCCTGTCCATTCGCTGATGTTGTTCTCCCATCTCTTCCTTGGTCTGCCTTTTTTTCTTCCTTCTTAGACAGTGCCTTGCAGTATTGTTTTTATTGTTTTTAAGCACTTTGATTTAGTTTTGCAAGATATTAGTTAAAGTTAAAGTCTGTCTCGAGCCTAAGGCTCATCAGGCCGGTGCTTATCCCGATTTCTGTGGCGTTAAGCGACTGATAGTCATAGACTCCCCCCTGGATAGGACGCCAGTCTATTGCTGGGTTAACCCCCAACACAAGGTTGGTACCCCTTTTACACCTGGGTGGGGTGAGAAAATAGCCGTAAAGTGCCTTTTCCAAGGGCACAATGCCATAGCCGAAAGCTGGGATCAAACCCGCAACCTTTAGATTACGAGTCCAACGCCCTAACCACTAGACTACAGCAGCGGCTTTTGCAAGATATAGTGCTATATAAATTCCATGTATTATTATCATTATTATTATCATTATTATTATTAATATTATTTTTGCAAGTCCTTTTGATCTTGTGACATTAAAGTTTACGCTTCTTTACAATTGATAGAAGATTTTCGTAGGGACCAATCGTTTGCTGGATTCTGTTATGCACCTCTTCGTTGCTTATGTGGTCTCGATAGGAGATGCCAAGGAGTCTCCAGAAGCATCTCATCTCTACCGCCTGTACTCTTCTCTCCAAATCAGCAGTCAGGGTCCACGATTCACATGCATACAGGAATATGGATATGACAAGGGAGCGCACTAGTCTGATCTTTGAGTTGAGTAAAATATTTTTGTCTTTCCAGATGGTGTTCAGTTTTGACAGTGCAGTTATTGTCTGTACAATCCTAAATACTACCTCTGGCTTGGACCCCTTGTCTGATACAACAGCTCCCAAGTACTTGAAGCTTTGAACCATTTCCAGCTTCTGGTCATTGACCCTGATATCAGTGCTGACGCCCTTAGCGTTATTGGTCATCAGTTTGGTCTTCTCAGCACTGATTTCCATGCTGTATGTTTTAGAGGCTTGTTCAGGTGTTCTGTTAGGCTGGCAAGCTCTTGTTCTAATTCTGCTAGTCCGTCAATGTCAACCAGCCTCCTCCACTCCCCACAGTCCACCCTCGTAACAGGTTGCTCCATCCAAGCCCTGTCCACTCTCTGATGTCCTCCCATTTTATTTATTTATTTATTTATTATTTATTTATTTTTTAATATCGAGGTTAATGGAATAAACAGTCATATGCTTTTTTACATCCAGTCCCTGTGTGATATGCAGTTTTGTAAATCTTGTCATCTGTTCCCACCGGCACACGATGGCCTACTCTTACGAAAAGCGGAACAGGATTTAACATGTGCGCAAGATGTTCTGCATGCGTTCGCACACGGGGCCACAGTTTATAGTCTCATCCGAAAGTTTCCTCTGTCTGCCTCTTCATCTCCCTCCCCTTACTGTTCCCTGTCCCTCCCCTTACTGTTCCCTGTCCCTCCCCTTACTGTTCCCTGTCCCTCCCTTACTGTCCCTGTCCTCCCTTACTGTTCCCTGTCCCTCCCCTTACTGTTCCCTGTCCCTCCCCTTACTGTTCCCTGTAAGACTGTCTTGGCCAGTCCAGATGATCGTGTGACGTGCCCGTACCACTTTAGTTTGAATTTTTTTCACTGTAGTTAGCTCTTCATGTGGACCAATGGCATTTTTTATTCTAGTTTTCACTTCTTCATTAGCGATGTGATCTCTGTATGACATGCCATACTACACAACACTTAAAAGACTATGCTACAAAACATACTACGCAACACTACACTATACTACACAACACTATGCTATTCTACACAACACTTCTGCACAACACTATACTACTTTATTTATTTATTTATTTATAAATTTATTCTTTTATATAGAGGATAACAGAATAAGCAATCATGTGCTTTTTTTCATCTGGTCCCCGTGTGTATGCAGTTTTGTAAATCTTGTCATCTGTTCCCACCGTCACATGATGGCCTACTCTTACAAAAAACGGAACAGGATTTAACGTGTGCGCAAGATGTTCTGTGTGCGTTCGCACACGGGGCCTTGGTTTAAAGTCTCATCCGAAGGACTTACTACAAAACACTATACTACACTACACTGCACAACACTACTGTACACTATACAGCACTACACCACACAACATTATACAACACAACACTATACTACACAACACTAAACTACACTATGCTATACTGCACTATACTTTTTATGTACTAGCCACTCCTCGTGGTGCATTAACAGTGACCATAGCCTCAACATGACACTCTGTCTTTCTCCTCCATACACACACATGCATGCTCCTGTGTTTGCTTTTTAACATCAAATTATCCATTGAAAAAATAAAACACTAAAAACTAAGGAAAAACACCCACTACCACTAACAACAGGAACAAGGTAGGCGGTGTGTGTGTGTGTGTGTGTGTGTGTGTGTGTGTGTGTGTGTTCTTTTATATATTATTGATTCTTTTATATAGAGGGTAATGGAATAAGCACTCATGTGCTTTTTTTACATCCAGTCCCTGTGTGTATGCAATTTGTGTAAATCTTGTCATCTGTTCCCACATTCACTGGCACACAGTGGCCTACTCTTATGAAAAGCAGAACAGGGTTTAACATATGCGCCAGATGTTTTGCATGTGTTTTGCATGCATTCGCACACAGGGCCTCTGTTTGTAGTCTTATCTGAAGGACTTGTGGGAAGAGTGGAGTCAGCAGTGATGTTAACTCCAGGTAAAAATCCCCTCAAACAGGAATCGAACCCGGTGGTCAAAGTGCAAGCACAATGTTCCTGACCACTAGGCTATCCTGTCCCTGGGACACACACACACACACACACACACACACACACACACACACACACACACACACACACCACTTTATATTGGATAGAGGTTAAAAATGAACACACACACTTTTTTATATATATATATATATATATATATATATATATATATATATATATATATATATATATATATATATATATATATATCGAGAGAGATTCACTTCCATCCATTATGTTTGCATAGCCGGCATCCAACATACACCCTCCATTCAACAAACTGTACGCTCTAACACACACATGCATGTCACATGGTGCAGTGATGGGGATGGTGGTGGACTAGGAGTGTGACCTGCAAATATGCACGTTCACATTCATTGCACGCGGGTACACACACACACACACACACACACACACACACACACACACACACACACACACACACACACACACACTGTAAACCGAGGCCCCGTGTACGACAGCACGCAGAATATCTTGTGCACACGTTAAATCCTGTTCCGCTTTTCGTAAGAGTAGGCCATTGTGTGCCGGTGAGAACAGATGACAAGATTTACAAAACTGCATTCACACGGGGACTGGATGAAAAAAAGCACATGAATGCTTATTCCATTATCCTCGATATAAAACAATTTAACAATAACACACACACTCATTAGATATACCTGCACTGGTTCTCCACAGGGCTACGTCTTCTCGCCACTTTAGTACATTCTATACATAGATGACTGCAGAAGCAGCTATGAAAATTCATTTCTGGTAAAATTTGCCAATGACAGTGCTCTTTTGTCTTTCTTATCTGGATCAGTCCTAGACCATGGTCCACCCTCACTGAGTTCGTACATTGGTGTGATGAGGTCTATCTGGAGCTAAATGTTTCTAAAACTAAAGATCTTCCTATCGATTTCAGAAGATCAGAGCACACTTCTGAGAATACCATCATCCATAATCAAGAAGTTGAAAACGTTTTGAAATACAAATATCTGGGAACTGTTTTTGACCACAAGTTAAATTGGGACGCTAACACTGACACTATTGTGAAAAAGGGGCAACAACATGTGTATTTTCTAAGGAAGTTTAACTCATTTTTTGTTGACAAAAAGATTCTTTCTTTGTTTTACAAGTCTTACATAGAGAGCCTTCTAAGCTTTGCTTTCATTTGTTGGTACAATAACCTTAGTACTGTATTAAGAATAAGAATGGTCTTCAGAGAATTGTGAGAATCTACAAAAAAATAATTGGAGAAGAAGAAAGAGATCTCAAATCATTTTGTAATCAGCAACTTGTACACTAAGCCACTGCCATTTTGACCGATCCCTCCCACCTTTGTTTTAGAATTTCAATTGTTGCCTTCAGGACATCGTTTTCAATGCCACAACAGTAAAACAAACAGAAAAAGAAATTCCTTTGTGCCAGTAGCCATCCAAGTTCTAAACTCACAATTTATAACACTGACTACCCAGTCTTTTTTTCCCACTTCTCTGGTGCACATGTACTCATAAAATAAGTAGGCCTATGTTTTATTTTTGGCTGAATTGATTAAAAAAAAAAAGTTTGTAAATTAATGTTTTTCTGCCAATGGTTTTAAAACATTGCATTTATTGGTGTGTGTGTGTGTGTGTGTGTGTGTGTGTGTGTGTGTGTG
>CM060317.1:42867048-42894548 GCA_030674155.1 Stramonita haemastoma | reverse complement strand
GTGGGTTGTTATAACAAACCTCGAAATAGAACAGTCTCGGTGGGACTGTAATGAAGTGGACGTAACCTTGACAAGTTTGTTGTGAGATGAAAGTTTTTAAACTGAATGCAATGGTTGGCTAGATAGATCATCAGGTACCAGTTGTTCTTAACTGACTCAAATGTAGGCCCTGCAAGTGACGTATTCTTTGATGACTGATATTGTGCATTACATACCTGGGAATTAAGGTATTTACCAAAGTGTACATGTGTACATTTGGATCACACACACACACACGCGCGCCCACACACACACACACACATACATACATACATGCATACTGACACAGAGTCTGACTGAGTGATGTTGGATTTGTGTGCTGTGACACGCACGCACGCACGCACACAGCACGCACGCACGCACGCACGCACGCACACACACACACGCACACACACACACACACACACACACACACACACACACACACACACACACACACACAGCCAAAAAAAAAAGCAACTGCATTGCTTATTCAATGTACCATCTCATTCTGGAAATAGAAGTTTGACTTGACTTGACTTGACTTGACTTGACTTGACTTGACTTGACTTGACTTGACTTGACTTGACTTGACTTGACTTGACTTCACACACACACACACACACACACACACACACACACACACACACACACACACACACACACACAGACTCACACACATTTGGCTGCTTTGTTGTTATTCATACCCATGTTATTTTTGTATTTCCATTATTTTGTCTGTATGACTTGAGTTTATGTTACTGTCTTCAGTGTTATTTTGTAAGATTCTGTTTGGATGAAAATCCTCATTTATTTTAGTTTTCAACCACCGTTGATATTTGTCTTTGATTGTTTTAGAAGTCAATTTTCTTGATTTTTTTGTGAGGGCAGGATGAAAAAAAGTTGTGTAAACTTAATCTTTTACCCTCAATAAAGATCATTTTGACTTGACTTGACTTGACTTGACACACACACACACACACTCACACACATGTGCGCACCCACCCTGCTGGCCAACATGCATGCATGCACAATAGCATAGTGTTATGATTGTAGATCCATGCAAATTTATAAACATGTATGCTTACCATTAAAAAAATAATCATAATAGCCTATATTTTATATTTAGCCAATGAATCTTGCAGCTTTATGTGTGTCACACCTGGTACTGATTTTTATGATCATATAAAATAAATTAAATGACCATAGGACCATTTCATGGCATTTGTGGCGATTGCAGAGTCACCATGAATGATTTGTCATGTGTGACCGCTGCACAGAGGCTTCACACCCTCTTTTCTTCAGAAATACTGATATCGCGATGCTCAGTATTCATTGTCTGACTGTTATCAGGAAAATCATGAATGCTGTGTGTCATGTATTCATGACTTTAAATTGTTTAATAACATATGATAATATAGGATCAGGATGATATCTATTCAATGATAATGTGCAGGAAGTGTTATGCTATTTATGAAAGCAGTTATACTTGCACATTTATGATATATATTATACAACAGGGTGTACACATGCCTGCTTTCACATGGTATTTTTATAGCACACAAACTGACAAAGCAAAGAAATCGAAGCACTTGCATTCAAATCATTCACATGAATGCAATCATTGATTCATTCACAAAATTATTTAAGATTAACTGGTTTTAAATTTACTTATTTAGACACACATACACACATGCACACCCACCCACCCAAATGTGGGGGCAGGATAGCCTTGTGGTCAGACTCGCAATTTGATGACCCAGGTTCGATTCCCGTTCGAGGAGATTTTTCCCCTGGAGTTAACACCAGTGCTGACTCCACTCTCCCCAAAAGTTCTTTGGATGAGACTATAAACTGAGGCCCCGTGTGCGAACGCACGCATAGCATCTTGTGCACACGTTAAATCCTGTTCTGCTTTTTGTAAGAGTAGGCCATGACAAGATTTACAAAACTGTATTCACATGGGGACTGGATGTAAAAAAGCACATGGGTGCTTATTCCACTTTCCTCAATATAAAAGAATAAAATGAAATAAAAGATAGAATGAATAAATAAACACAGTGCAGTCCATTGTACGCTGGTGGAAACCAATGACAAAATTGACAAAACCACATACACACAGGGAATGGAGGTAAAAAAGAAAAGCCCATGCATGCTTATTCCATAATACTCAAAAGAATAAAGGTTTATAAATACAAACACACACACACTCATGTACTCTTGTGTGTAAATTATATGTGTACACAAACATATATATGCATACCTGTAGATAAATGTGCCTGTGTGTTTGCATGAACACACACACACACACACACACACACACACACACACACACACACACACACACACACACACACACACACACACACACACATATACACTCTTGTTCTCATGTTTGTGATGCGCAATTACATTCATACAGATAAATGTACCTACATGTTTGCATGAAAAAACACACACACATATATGTGCATGCGCATGCACGCACGCATGCACGCACACATGCACGCATGCACGCACGCATGCACGCACGCACACACACACACACACACACACACACACACACACACACACACACACACTCACACTCACACTCACAGCCTTTTCCCTCCCCACACACCCCTAAACTGCACCAAATATATACACTCCTACACTACATCACAACATGCCACTCGACACCACACCATACCACACCACATGCATACCACACCACACCACACCACACTACACCACACCACACCACACCACACCACACCACACCACACCACACCACACCACACCACACCACACCACACCACACCACATGCTACACACACTGGCAAAAGAAGAGAAAAGTCAGGAGAGAAAGCTCATCATCAGTGATTCAGAGATAACAAACAATGACATGAAGAAGAAAGAGGTCAGTGGCTGTAGATAATCAATGCAGACACCTTATGTTTAGTTATGAACCTCTTACCTGCATAAACTGTATTGTATACATTGGTTCAGTGTGTTCTGTGTTAGTGATTGTCTATTAGTATTGGAATGTACACAGTCTAATGATATAATTATCTAAACATACGTCATTTAGTATGTCACTAGGTGTCTGTTTAACTGAATTAATATTTAATGTTGCTGTTTAACTTAACTGGGAAATGGGATAGTTGGATAGTCAGAGGGTTGCACATTGTGCTTGTGAACTGCTGACTTGGGTTCAAATCCCATTCAAGGGGATTTTTTTCCTTGGAGTTCACATCAGTGCAGACTTTGCTCCCCCAAAAGTCCATCAGATGAGATTGTAATTAGTGTAAACCAAGGCCCCAGAACATCTTGCGCACACAGTAATACCTGATCTGGTTTTTTGTTTTTTTTTTGTTTATAGAAGAGTAGGTCATTGTGTGCTGAAGGGAACGATGACATTTGTGATTTACAAAACTACATACACATGGGGGCTGGATGTAAAAAAGCATGTATATAATATGTATACTTATTCCATGATCCTTGAAATTAAAGTTAAAAAAAATCACTTATTCTGTGTCTGTTTCACTTACTATGCCAGATTACACTAGATGGTACTTAGAATGTTAACTCATGTCAAATGAACACATTAAATGCTTCATGATAATTGATATAAGCAGCTTCTTGTCTTCAGGAGTGAAAGCAGCTGACTCTTTTGCTTTCCTAAATGACCTGAATGGAATTTATTTTTTCAACAGAAATGGAATTTTCTAGGGTAGTGAGTCCCGGAGGGTTGAACTGCCCTGCATAGTCAGTACCACTGACTAAGCCACCAGCATGTTCAAGGAAAAAGAGGAAGCTTTGCTGTGAACTTGAATCTGAGATAGAATTCACATCTGCAGAGAATGAGCACAAGAGTCTACTGTTACTACTAATACCATACTGTTTTGTATTGTGTTGTATTGTAGGACTGTACTATACTGCACAGTACTGTACTGTACTCTACTGTGCTGTTTTGTAGTGTGCTGTTTTATATTGCATTGTACTGTACAGCACAGTACTGTACTGTACTCTACTGTGCTGTTTTGTATTGTATTGTGTTGTATATTATATTGTATTACATTGTATTGCCTTGTGGTGTATTGTAATGTGTTGTATTCAATTGCATATTTTACTGTATTGCATGCTATTAGATATTATGCTGTATTGCATTGCATTGTGTTGTATTGCATTGTACTGTATTGTACTGTATTGTATAGATCTTCATATTAATACACTCCATTGTATTGTTTTGTTTTGTGTTGTAATGTATTGTATAGCATTGGAATGCAGTGTATTGCATTACTATAGTGCAGTGCAGATCAGTGCAGTGTGCTACTCCTTCACCCATACTTAAAGAAAAACCAAAAGTCCTGTCAGCTGGCGTGCTTGTTGCTTTATAATGAGAGTGGCTTCTTTTACAAAATTTTGCTGTTGAGACTTGTAACCCTCCCGTCGCCATGGGTTCCTTTTCGTGTGCTCAGTGCATGATGCACAAAGGTTCTCATGGTCTGTTGTGTTGTCTGAAATATTTGCACCAAAGACCACCACTTATTGATTTTAAAGCGATGTGGGTAAGTAAATAGGTAAGTAAATGAATCATAAGTAAGTGAATAGTTAAGTAAGTGAATAGAGAAGTGAATAGGTAAGTAAATGAATTATAATGAACTTTTAAGTGAATAAATAAGTGAATAGGTAAGTAAGTGAATAGTTAAATAAGTGAATAGTTGCATCAAGACCATCATAATGTACAAACAGTGATTATCAAATGAATAGTTAAGTAGGTGAATAGGTAAGTAAGTGAATAGGTAAATAAGTGAATAGGTAAGCAAGTGAATAGTTAAATAAGTGAATAGTTGCATCAAGACCATCATAATGTACAAACAGTGATTATCAAATGAATAGTTAAGTAAGTGAATAGGTAAGTAAGTGAATAGGTAAGTAAGTGAATAAATAAGTGAATAATTATGTGAGTGACTGATTAGATAAGTATGTGAATAGGTAAGTAAGTGAATAGTTAAGTAAGTGAATAAATAAGTGAATAGTTAAGTGAATAAATAGGTAAGTAAGTAAATAGGTAAGTGAATAGTTAGCTGTTAAGTGAGTGAATAGGTAAGTAAGTGAATAGATAAGCAAATAGGTAAGTAAGTGAATAGGTAAGCATAGGTAAGTGAAAAATAAGTAAGTGAATAGGTAAGTGAGTGAATAGGTAAGTAAGTGAATAGGTAAGTGAATAAATAAGTAATAGGTAAGTGAATAGGTAAGTAAGTGTGTAAGTAAGTGAATTAATGCATTTAGTGAATAGGTAAGTGACTAGTTAAGTAAGTGAATAGGTAAGTGGGTAGGTAAGTGAATAAGTAAGTAAGTGAATAGGTATGTCAGTAAATAAATAAGTGATTAGGTAAGTGAATGAATAAATAAGTGAATAGGTAAGTGAATACATAAGTGATTAAATAAGTGAATAGTTAAGTAAGTGAGTAAATAAGTAAGTGAATAGGTAAGTGAATAAGTAAGTAGAGAAAAAAGTTAGTAAGTAATTTTTTTGTTCCTCAGTTAGAGCTTGAAGGTTTACCAATAGTGAGGTTTTTGCCTAAACCATTTTTGCCCACCAACAAGTAAGTGGGTAAATGAATTTAAAATAGATTTATAAATAAATAAATGGAAATGGAAGTAAGTAAGCCAAGGGACACACAGGTTAACAAGCAAGCAAGCAAGCAAGGACACAAATTACGTAAATAGATTAACAAATCTGTAGTATGTAAGCCAGATACTAGAGCCAAGTGGTTAAGACTGTTCAACTTCAATCATATGGGCCCATGAAGTTGAGGGTTTGAATTTTGGCTTCTGGTGAATTATGGGTGGGTTCATTCGTAATGATCTTCCAGGTCAGTTGGCAGTGCAGACCTGCCAGTACCTCAAATCACACACACACACAACACACACACACACACACACACACACACACACACACACACACACACACACACACACACACACACACACACACACACACACACACATCCAGAGGATCAAAATGCACATTAAAGAACCTGTAATTCATGTCAGCATTCGGTATGTTAGGGAAACATGAACATATCCAGCCTACATCCCTGAAGTCAGAATGCAGCTAACTACATAGTGCACAGTGCATAGTATATATATATACCGTAAAATCCCTAGCATACGCCCACCCCCCCTGTGCACTGATTTAGGGCAAAATTGGGGGGTGGGCGTTTGCTAGGGATAGACCCCTTTGCACAAGTAATTTTTATGCTTAACCGTGTAACTGAGTGAATGCAAATCCCGAAAGCATGTAAGTTAGGTCGTATGAGTAGAAGTGAAGGAAAATAGAGAAAAAAGGGATATTGAGGCAAAGAAGGCCAACAAGGACATGCAAGAGAGAGAGAGACAGAGACAGAGACAGAGTGAGACAGAGAGAGAGAAGAGGACTGACTCAGTGATACAGTGTAAGACTGTCGCTTCGGCATTTTGCAAAAATGGCAGAGAGATTCAAGAACCAACTTCCGGCTATCAGATCAGGAAGGTTGTCAAAGTACCTGTACGTCACAGACAGTCAAAAAACATCATTGGAAAAAGCATGACGTAATTTTAATTCTCTTTGTTTGGGATGGGTGGGAGTGAGGAGAGGGGACAAAGAATAAGAAAAAAGGAAAGAAACACGAAAAGGTAAAGAAGGGGAAAAAGATGACTTTTAGAACAGTCTGCACAAAATTAATCCTAGTGAAACTGAAGTGAGCAGTCTCTTTGAAAAAAGCAGGGTGGGCGTTTGCTAGGTAGTTACCCTGTGCACAACTTTTGGCCCAAAGTGGGGGGTGGGCGTTTGCTAGATGATGGGCTTATGCTAGGGATTTTACGGTATATATATGTAAAATCTCACTGTCATTAGTGAACCCCTGATCTCCAGCCAAGGAAAAAAATGTAAAGGAAATAAGTAAGTAAGTAAGTAAGTAAGTAAGTAAGTAAGTAAGTAAGTAAGTAAGTAAGTAAGTAAGTAAGAAGAAGGAAGGAAGGAAGGAAGGAAGGAAGGAAGAAGAAGAAGTAAAAGTAAGTAAGTAAGTAAGTAAGTAAGTAAGGAAGGAAGGAAGGAAGGAAGGAAGGAAGGAAGGAAGGAAGGAAGTAAAAAAGTAAGTAAGTAAGTAACTGGGTGGGTGGGTGGGTAGGTAGGTAGTAGGGTAGGTGGGTGGGTGGTGTGAGTGAGTGAGTGAGTGAGTGAGTTAGCTTACTAAGTAAGTATTCAGTAAGTAAATAAACAGAAGAAAAGTAAAGAAAAACATGTCAGTCAATCTGTGCAATACTCTAAAAACCTTTTTTCAGATTTTACCCTTCATCACACACACACACACACACACACACACACACACACACACACACACACACACACACACACACACACACACACACACAATTTGATGACCGAGCTTGATTCCCATTCAAGGGGATTTTTTCCCCTGGAGTTAACATAAGTGCTGACTCTACTCGCCCCAAAAGTCTTTCGGATGAGACTATATACCGAGGCCCTGTGTGCGAACGCAGACAGAACATTTTGCGCACATGTTAAATCCTGTTTGCTTTTCGTAAGAGAAGGCCATTGTGTGCCGGTGGGAACGGATGAAAGAATTTACAAAACTGCATACACTCAGGGACTGGATGTAAAAAAGCACATGAGTGCTTATTCCATTATCCTCAATATTAAAGATTAAATAAATAAATAAAAATATTCACACACACACACACACACACACACACACACACACACACACACACACACACACACACACACACCCCACACACATCACACACACATCCTCCAAGTCAGCAAATGCCTAGTTACTTTGCTGATCTATGTAAAGCACATTTTGACCTCCTTTGCTGAAGTAAAGTGACTGCTAATTCTTCATTAGCACAGTTACCCCAGTCAAAGTCCAACCTTCAGATGAAAAGAGCTTTTAATGCAGGGGCATGTTCAGAAGTATATTATGACCCAAATTATGTGTCATTTGTTATCTATGAAAACATATGCTCTGGACACTTATTTCAAAGATTCATGCACCCAAACATGAACTGAAGGCCGGTTCAAGCATGAAACATTGCCAGTAACAATAACATGGGCAGGCGTGTTGATGAATGAATGTATAGTTTACATTATTTTGGGAAACACCAACGTGGAAAGCGAAATGTGGGTTTCATCATTTTGACTTTGGTCAGGTTCCACTTGGCATCTTGGCTTTGCAATTGCAGGTCATCAGCAACCGCTGCTCACAGCCAACAGTGGTTTGTTTGTTTGTTGTTATTATTTCAGAAAACAGATGTTTCAGACATCATTGTTTTGCACCAGCTGCAGCACTTACAGACAGTGTAATGTTTGTTTGAACAGAATACCGCCTACAATAGCTGTTTTATCAGGCAGAATTACTAACCTGTCTGTTTATCTGTATGTTTGTTTGTTTGCATACCTTGCTTTTGTGTCCCTCCTCCTCCCATCCCTGTTCTGTTAGTGACAGTTCACAAATTCATTGACTTCTATGATATCTGAGTGTTTTTAGATCCAGGTACTTGACAGGGAAGGAGCAATAGCTGATCTGTAATCAAACAAACATGTGATGGGTCTCCCTTTCGCTTTCAGCAGAGGATGGATTCTGACGGGGAGGGAGCTCTAAGCAGCTTTTCCTTGCTGATTGACAATGAGGATGACAGCTGCCGAAACTGGATGGAAGAGACAGCACCCCCCTCCATGCCTGGTGGAGTGACAGCATCAGCAGCTCCATCATCATCATCATCATCGTCGTCAGTCCACCGGGCAGGTGCAGGTCAGCCCACAGTCATTCCCCCAGCGGCACGACTGCAGCTCTTCAGGAAGGACCAGGAGCAAGAAGGATCCAGTGAGCCACCAGGAACCCCTGCTGCACAGTTGCAACCAAAGATGGAGCCCCCCCAGTCTCCAAATCCCCCCCAGGAAGGAAACAACAAAGAAACCACCCAGCAAGAGTATCAGGATGAGGAGAAGGAAATTATCACGCTGCTGCAGGAGAAGAATGAAGAAGAAGAAGAAGACCACAGGAATGAAGAGTCAAAGGTGCAGGAGGTGGAGGAGGTCCAGTGTGGACAGGATTCTAACCTGGTGTCCATATTTAGCCTGGAGTCCCCGGGTCAGTCAGTGACATCACCTGCCGCTGACGTCCGGGGTGGGAAGGAGATGCGTTTGTTTGAAGACCCCCACCATGGCAGGGATGGCCAGTTCCCCGCAGAGAAAGAGAAGAGCCTGGATGGTGACCCAGAAACAGCGCCAGCAGCTGGGTCAGGGGGAGATAACCTGTCCTCCGGTCCAGTGGCTGTGCAGAAACATGGAGGCAGCCAGGTGTCCATCAGGTTTGTTCACCTGTCACAAAAGGTACCTGGTGAGCAAGAGAAAAAAAGCATTCCAGAGCTGATCAAAGAGCATCAGGGTGTTCTGTCAGAGGAAAACCAGCAGCAGTCCATGCCTGCATCACTTGATGAGTCAGATGAGAGCACCTCTCTGTCTCAGTTTCTGCTGGAGTCTGAAGAAAAGACAGCCAGCATTGTTGCTGCTGGGCACCAGCACCAGCCATCCCCAGTCCTCCACAAGGCTCGTGACACTGACCACACCCCTGGTGGTCAGAGCGCTCCTTCAGATCACCTGAGGCAGGGGAATGCAGACCCAGAACCAAAGGGAAAAGATGCAGACCCAGAACCAAAGGGAAAAGACGAACTGGCAGTGAGTGAAGAGGAGGCAGTGCAGGACAGCACGATGGGATTGTCCGCTTCGGGCCCGCACCTCCCAGTGACACCAGCAGCAGCAAAGGAAGATAACTGGAAAGAAAACAAGATGGCAGCAGACTGCCAGACAGAGAAGAAGGAGAAGAAGAAGAAGAAGGCAGGGGAGGAAGAGAGGGAGGTGAGGTGTGATGACAAGGAGGAGTTTTCCACTCCAGCTGCCTCCCCAGCATTCAACCAGCCCCCCCTCAGTGGTTCAGAGGCCCTGTCAGAGGGCAGAGAGGGATGGAGCGGAGAGGACGCCACAGGGGAGCAGCAGTGGAGCACTCCAGCAACAAGCCCCAGGTCACAGGAGGGCAGCTCTGCTGAGGCCTCAGAACCCACCACTCTGCTGAGGCTCAGACCACCACCCTGCTGAGGCCTCAGAACCCACCACCTCTGCTGAGGCCTCAGACCCCCACTCTGCTGAGCCTCAGAACCCACCACCTCTGCTCAGGCAGGACCAGCGTCTGAACCAGGGACAGGAGGAATGTCCCCCCAGAGAATGTCCCCCCAAACAATTTCGCCCCAGAGAATGCCCCTCCAGAGAGTGATGCCCCCCAGAGAATGATGTCCCCCCAGGGAATGATGTCCCCCCAGGGAATGATGTCTTCCCAAAGAATGTCCCCCCAGAGAGTGATGTCCCCCCAGAGAATGATGTCCCCCCAGGGAATGTCTTCCCAAAGAATGTCCCCTCAGAGAGTGATGTCCCCCCAGAGAGTGATGACCCCCCAGGGAACAACAGCCCATCAAGGAATGTCGTCCCCTCAGCAGATGAGGCCTGGTCAGCAGCAGGAGAGTTGTGAGGGCAGTGCATTCCGCCCTGTCCCGCTACGGCCTGCACCCCAATACAGCAGCTTTGCTTGGCAGGGCTCATTTCAGGGGGGTCCGCCAGTGTATGACAGCTGGCAGGCACCTCTGCCTCAGCAGACCCTGCCGGGCTATCCAGTCAGGCAGAGTCCCCACCACCTCCCTTCCCACAGCCCTTCCCCTCTGCAGGGAAATGTCCACACCCCCAGTCCATCCCCACAGGACTATGGGCAATTCTCCCCCCCCTCCCTGCAGCCAGGGTCCTCTGCAGGTCCTGCCCCCAGTGTGAACCAGCAGCAGAGGATGGCCACCCCTCCCCACGGGCAGGCCGGCCAGATCCTCTACAATCACCCCGCCGGCCCACTGGATTCAAGCAACCCGATGTATCAGCAGTACTTGTGGCAGATGCAGCAATATCAACATGCGTGGCAGCAGGTTTGGCAACAGCAGCAGGAGCAGCAGCAGATGCATCAACAATACGCAGGTCAGCAGGGTGGAAGTATCCTGGGTGGAATGCCCTCGGCAAATGCTCCGGGAGGACCTCAGGGACTACCTTCACCTGATTCTGGCTACCTCAGTCCTCAAGGGCCAAAGGTCGAAGGTCAGCAGTGTCCCCCACAAGGTCAGGGACAGCTCTTTTCTTCACATTGGCTTTGTATGTAGACATCTATTGTATATTATACATGCGCCCTTTGGAAAGAAAAGCATTTGGCTTGGTCACACTGCACAGTAACCATACATGCATATATGTCCTATGTGAAATCAAAACTGCTACCACTGCAAACCACCACAGTGACCCTGTGGTCATACAGAGTTTCTTTTGGTTGGAGCCTCATGGCAACCTGACAAATTTCTGATCCACTTGGGACACTGCAGGCACTAGGCTACAGGATGAGCCTGAGTGTGACTGTGGTACAAGGTTGGAAAGCTAGAGCTGTGTGACAGCACAGGCACATGAAGAAAATGTGACAGCAGTGAAATAAAATAACATGAAATGGAATGAATTGAGACAAAAATCAAATATGATGTCAGATGAAATAAAATTGAATAGAAGAAAGTTAAATGAGAGAAAAAAATCAAATGAATATGTATTTTTAAATAACTAAATACCACCTTAAGTACCTGTCATTCAGATCTATATTTCCTTAAAAATAATTTCAAACTGCAATTTCAGGAATTCTGAATGTATACAGTACCTGTCAAACTTGATTTGATTTCATCTGGTAATAATTATAAACTAGCTATATTTATTTCATTAGTATTCAGATTATCAGAAGTTCCTTGTTAAGCAAGTGAATCCATTGTTTCATTCTGGTACAGTCTTCAGGCTAAAGTGGCTCAGGCTCAGTGGTCAGAGCACTCACTTTCCCCAAGCTAAGGTTAAGCAGCATCGAGTGTGGTTACCAAGTAGATGGGTAACCGTTTGCGCGGCCTTGCTTCAGTACAGTTCCCCAGTTCACCTAGCTGTAAAAGAGTACCTTCCCTCTTCAAGGTCAGGGAAGGTAAAGCAGCGAGGAAGTGGAGATGGGCACTGCCCTCAATATCCTGGCCCCTAGAGAAGTTGAGGTCTCTGATGCCTTACTTCCCTACAACCACATAGGTTATGGGACACCTTTTTCCTTTTACAGGCTGCAGTGTGATGAAACTGAGCCAAAATCTATTCCTGTGCCTCTGACTTGATACCGTGCACTTATAATCTAATTCTAAGTGTTATTCAACAACTTTCCGTGCCAACTTTAAATGGCTAACTGGACTGATTCAGAACCAACACACACACAAAAAAACAAACATCAAGAAAAGAGGATGAAATTTACTATTAAGGTCATTTTACACAATTCTGCCATGAATATATGTTAAAAAAAAAGAAAAAAAAAGATATTTGCCAATGTAAATAGATCTGTTTACTTTTATTTTAAGTGAGAAATGATATCTGCAGCCTTACTTTCCTTTGATTTCTATGACTGATCCATCAGTAAAAACTTTCACATAATTTGAATAATGACTGTCATGATATCGTTTGACATCAGCAGTCAGCATATTTTGTTGACTCGTTTTTGATGTCTGTGTAATCATTGTCAAAGTCAGCTGAGTTATGTTAATGTTTCCATGGAAGAATCTTAAGAACTACTTGGAAGAAGTGGAATTGCTGATCAATGCATTTGGTATTATTTTACTTCTTTAAACTAGCTGTATAGCCTAATTCAATGTGTATAACTCAAAGAAGGAATATGATAAAGATGGATTATAGGGTGTGTGTGTGTGTATGTGTGTGTGTGTGCATGTGCATGCATGTGCACACACGCATGCACGTTAGGAACACGCACACATTTTATCAAGGCACATGAGCCTTTTACAAGTTTTTTCTTTAAAATGTAATTTTTTAATCACTTGGTTGTAATTTACATCACTTCCTTTTCAATGTGATCTTTATAGCTCATTTAATAGTAAACTATAAGTGTGAACTCACTGTGTGTGTGTGTGTGTGTGTGTGTGTGTGTGTGTGTGTGTGTGTGTGTGTGTGTGTGTGTGTGTGTGTGTGTGTGTGTGTGAGAGTTTACTTATTTACTTATTCTTTTATTTTGAGGATAATGTATGTGTGTGTGCATGCGTGCATGCATGTGTGTGTATGTATGTATCTTTATTTATTTATTTATCTATTTATTCTTTTATATCGAGGATAATGGAATAAGCATTCATATGCTTTTTTACATCCAGTCCCCGTGTGTATGCAGTTTGTAAATGTCATCTGTTCCCACCGGCACACGATGGCCTACTCTTACGAAAAGCGGAACAGGATTTAATGTGTAGGCAAGATGTTCTGCGTGTGTTCGCGCACGGGGCCTCGGTTTATAATCTGTGTGTGTGTGTGTGTGTGTGTGTGTGTGTGTGTGTGTGTGTGTGTGTGGTGTGTGCTGTTGTCTGTCTGTCTGTCTGTCTGTCTGTCCGTCTGTTGAACATTTTGGATTTATACTTTACACCCTGCTTTCCCCATTTCACATCGCCAACAGAAGAATTAATATTTCTAATATGGCTTTATGCACACTCTGTCTGTCTCTCTATCTGTGTGTGTGTGTGCGTGTGTGTGGGTGTGGGTGTGTTTATTTTTTTATTTTATTTATTTATTTATTTATTCATTTTATTCTTTTATATCTAGGATAATGGGATAAGCACTCTTGTGCTTTTTTACATCCAGTCCCCGTGTGTATGCAGTTTTGGAAATGTCATCTGTTCCCACCGGCACACGATGGCCTACTCTTACGAAAAGTGGAACAGGATTTAACGTGTGCGCAAGATGTTCTGCATGGGTTCGCACATGGGGCCTCGGTTTAAAGTCTCATCCAAAGGACTTTTGGGGAGAGTGGAGTCAGCATTGATGTTGACTCCAGGAGAAAAAGCTCCTCGACCGGAATCGAACCCGGGTCGACAGATTGCCAGCGCAATGTTCTGACCACTAGGCTATCCCCCCCCCCCCCGTGTGTGTGTGTGTGTGTGTGTGGTGTGTTGTGTGTGTGTGTGTGTGTGTGTGTGTGTGTGTGTCTGTGTGTGTCTGGTGTGTGTGTGTCTTGTGTGTGTGTGTGTGTGTGTGTGTGTGTGTGTGTGTGTGTGTGTGTGTGTTAACAGCTCAGAAAAGATACAGTTCACCACCCCAACACATGTACAGTATTAAAAAGTATACTACAGCAGAGTGACTATTTCTGATACATACTGTATGATACATATGGCTTTGTGCACTGCACTACAGGCGGGGGTGTGGCAGGCAAGGGGGAGGAGGAGGAGGAGGTGGTGGACACTGTGCGTGTCAGCGGTGTGGACGAGGACACGGATGCAGAGCTGATACAGTATTACTTTGAAGCCCCCAACAAGTCAGGGGGGGGCACGGTGACCAGCATCGCCGATCACCGCAAGCTGGGCTACCTGCTGGTGACCTTCGAGGATCCCGCCGGTGTGTTGTCAGGCAGAGTCCGTCTGCTCTGTATTGTGTTGTGTTGTGTTGTGGTGTGTGGTGTTGTGTTGTATGGTATTGTGTTGTGTTGTATGGTGTTGTGATGTATGGTATTGTGTTGTATGGTGTTGTGATGTATGGTGTTGTGTGGTGTTGTGTTGTGTTGTATGGTATGGTGTTGTGTTGTATGGTATGGTGTTGTGTTGTGTTGTATGGTTTTATCTTGTATGGTATTGTGTTGTGTTGTCTGGTATGGTATTATATTGCACTGTATTGCACTGTATTGTATTGTATTGTACTGTATTGAATTTATTGTTTTTTTTCTTTCTTTTTTGTGCTTTATTGTATTGTAATTGTATTGTATTGTACTGTATCGTTTGGTAATGTGTAATATTGTACTGCATTATATTGTATTGTATTGGTTTGTTTTGTATTCTATTGTATTGTGCTAAGTTGCTAAGTTTTGTATTGTATCATATTGGATTGTGTATCAATTTATCACCAGCGCTGTCAGTCATGGTATAGTTCTCTGCATGAAATTCAGGCTGCTGTGAATATGTGTGTGTGTGGCCCTTCACAGTTAGGTGGCCGCCAGGTTACAAGCTTGGTAAAAAATAACAGGTGGCGCTGCTCTTGTGGCAACATACTTTCCCAAGGGAGAGCACCTTGAATTTCATGCAGAGAAATCTGCCATGACTAAAGTGGTATACAATACACAACAACAACAACAACAACAACAACAAACAACAACAATAATATAGATATAATAATAATAATAATAATAATAATAATAATAATAATAATAATTTTAAAAAAGGGAAAAAAGATACTACTACTACTACTACTACTACTACTACTACTGATACTACTGCTACTACTACAACTACTACTACTACTACTAGTACTACTTTTACTACTACTACTACTACTACTTCTACTACTATTACTACTAGTCTACTACTACTACTACTACTTTTGCTAAATGGAATTCCTATTGTGCTGAATCTGGTAAGGCGAATAAATCAAAGTGCTTGAATTCATAGCATTATAACACGCGTACAGCCGTTTACAAAAGATTAACAGATTTTGGTTTTACACACAGTCAAAACTTTCAAAGCCTTCAGGATCTAGAGGTTCATGTGGGACAGTCTTTTTGAGTGATACTGTGATGATTGCCAGTGCAGTTTGCCATCTTACTCTGTATTGGCTCTGCAACAGAAGTAATCCTATCATCAGGGAGTCAATGGAGAAGTCCAAAGAAGTCAGAGGTTGTGGAAGGGAAGAAGTCAAAAGAAGTCAGAGATTGTGGAAGAGAAGAAGTCCAAAGAAGTCAGAGGTTGTGGAAGGGAAAAAGTCCCAAAGAAGTCAGAGATTGTGGAAAAAGCCAAAAGCAAAAAACAACAACCCCATTGCTATTTGTAACATGAAACAGGATTGCTCACTCATTCCAGTTGTGGAGCGTGTCATGGGGCGTGCACACACGGTGGGCAAGCGACAGTTGACAGTGACGGCAGAGCTGCCGTCGCCCCAGGAGCCGACTGACGAAGCCACTGATGACGTCACCTGCACGGTGCAGGTGTCTGGAGGCCCAGTGGTTCTGGATGCCGAGATGATGGAACTGTACTTCGAGAACTCCAGGAAATCCGGGGGAGGCAAGATCAGGAAGATGGAGGTGATGGAAGACATGGAGGCCACCCTCATCACCTTTGAAGAGCTGGAAGGTGAGTTTGGGGGCTGGGAGGTAAAGGTGAGTGTGAGGGTGGTGAAGGTGAGTGTGAGGGTGGTGAAGTGTGAGTGTGAGGGTGGTGAAGTGCGAGTTTGAGTGTGGTAAAGTGTGAGTGTGAGGGTGGTGAAGTGTGAGTTTGAGGGTGGTGAAGTGTGTGTTTGGGGTGGTGAAGTGCGAGTTTGAGGGTGGTAAAGTGTGAGTTTGAGGGTGGTAAAGTGTGAGTTTGAGGGTGGTAAAGTGTGAGTTTGAGGGTGGTAAAGTGTGAGTTTGAGAGTGGTGATAGTTGTTGATGTATGTAGTACCACTAGTGGATGGGGGTGGTGATTGTTATCTGTTGTTCTTCTTGGTTTAGTTCGCTCTGTGCCTACTTTCTGAATAGAAATGATGCACTGTTGAAAGATAAGCATTTTAGAGAAGAGATATGTGCAGGGAAAAGTGTTTTGAATGAGTCATTACTGTTCACATTTTTGAAAGTGGCTACATGACTTAGACTTGCTTAAGTCTGTTGTGTGAGGCTGTCATCTGGGAAGACTTGTCCTGAAAAGCTTCAGGTCATTTGTATCTGACTACTCAGAAACCCTGACAGTAGCTAGATTTGTCAGCATTCCACACAACTCTGAACACATGTGTCTTCATTGATATCAGTGATAATAATGATGCATGGAATGTATATAGACGATAGTGCTGAATCTTGTAAAGCAACAATCAGAGTGCTTATATTCTGAGGGACTGGTGTGTGTACGTTGTGTGTGTGTGTGTGTGTGTGTGTGTGTGTGTGTGTGTGTGTGTGTGTTTGTGCATCTACATGCATGCATGTGTTCATGTGTGTGTGTATGCATGCATGTGGGTGTGTGTGCATGCGTGTGTGCATGCATGGGTGTGTGTGTGTGTGTGTGTGTGTGTGTGTGTGTGTGTGTGTGTGTGTGTGTGTGTGTGTGTGTGCAGCGGCAGAGGCAGTGGTAAAGAGGACTCACGTTGTTTCCAAAACGACACTGACCGTCGTCCCTTACAAGCCTCCCGGGCCTCCAACCAAGGTGAAGGTCACCGGGCTGTCGGTGAAGGCCACAGAGGAGTTGCTGCTGTACTATTTTGAGAAAGTGGGCGAGTGTGACGTGGAGCACGTCCAGCTGGACAGCTCCAGGGGGGAAGCTGTGGTCACCTTTGACCGCCCTGAAGGTCAGGCCTGTTCTCTGTTAGGATTTGTGTGTGTGTATGTCATATTACGTTGTACATTAGTTATTCCATGTCCTCTGTTAGGATTTGTGTGTGTGTGTATGTCGTGTAATTAGTTATTCCATGTCCTTGTTAGGTTTGTGTGTGTGTATGTCATGTACATTAGTTATTCCATGTCTTGTTAGGTTTATTGTATCTCCATCTGTAAGGACTATGGGGGGGAGTCGGAGTCCGCACTGATGTTTAACTCCAGGAGAAAAATCCCCTCGACTGGGAATAGAACCTGGGTCTTCAAATTGCCAGCACAATGTTCTGACCACTAGGCTATCCCATCCCCCCTACATGTTTAGATTTGTGTGTGTGTGTGTGTGTGTGTGTGTGTGTGTGTGTGTGTGTGTGTGTGTGTGTGTTAGATATATTAGTTATTCCATGTTCTCTCTCATGATTTGTGTGTGTATGTCAAATGTTATTTATTCCATGTTTTCTGTTTGGATTTGTGTATGTTTGTCAGGTATATTATTCCATGTTTTCTGTTTGGATTTGTGTATGTTTGTCAGGTATATTAGTTATTCCATGTTGTCTGTTTGTATTGTGTGTGTGTGTGTGTGTGTGTGTGTGTGTTGTGTTGTGTGTGTGTGTGTGTGTGTGTGTGTGTGTGTGTGTGATGTGTCAGTTCTTCAATTTATGCTGGTCTTGTATTATTTCTTATTGTTTGTTTTACCATTTTCCTATGATTGATTGTTGGCATGTTCCTACAGAGATAGCAGACATGTTTTTGGTGAATGTTTCATCTTTTTTGTGATGGTCTATGAATTGAATGGGAGATGTTTGCCATTTTTTGTCATTAAAATCAGCACCATCAGATTTTTAAAATTTATTTTTCCCTAAGAAAAAAGGCTTTTCCTGTAGTTGGTTTGCAAATGTTTTATGAATGGATGTGAATATTATAATATATAATATATATATATATATATATATATATATATATATATATATATATATATTGTGTGTGTGTATAATATATACACACACACTCATACATACATAAACACACACACACGCACACACACACACACACACACACACTCACTCACTCATACACATGGTGGGTCGGTGGTCTAGAAGTTACACACCTGCCTAGAAAGCAAGAAAGGCAAGTTCAATTCCAGTTTGTGCCCAAACTTCACTCCCCCCTCCGCCATCCACTAGTCCTTGAGCATTGGTCTGGCTGGATGCTAGTCTTTGAAACAGATGATAAACCAAGGTCTCGTGTGCAGCATGCATCAGCACACATGAAAGAACCCACAGCAAGAAGAGAGTTGTCCCTGGAAAAATTCTGTCATTCAAAAGGCACTGTGGTAGGGAAACAATACACATGCAAATAGAAAGAAAAGGTTGTGCCGCTCTCATGTTAACGTGCTCTCCCTTAGGAGCAGCAGCCCAAATTTCACACAGGAGAATTCAGCCATGACTGAACATCGTCTGCAGCTCAGTTCACTTATGCCTTGTCCACAGCTGTACAAGCTGTTCTGGCTCAAAGCCATCGCATCAGCGGCAGTGACTTGACGGTGACTGCCCTGACCACAGCCTCAGCAGCATCAGCCACCACAGCGTCTGCAGAGAGAAGCACGGACAGTGGGGACATGTGCACAGTGGAAGTGTCTGGCTTGGGACCCAACACTATGAAGGACACCGTCAATTTTTATTTTGAGAATACACGACGGTCAGGTGGGGGTCCAGTGAAAGAGATCCGTTATCAGCATGGGTCTGGAGTTGCTTATGTCACTTTTGAAGATGCTGAAGGTGGGTGGAAAGCGTGTGCTTGTGTGTGTTAATACTTTTATTTAATGTCTGCTCACTGTAAGGGATATAACAAGGTTCGTAGGGGACTTTTGAGTTTCTTTAGGTCCTTATAACAGTGTTTTGTGTTAAAAGGCCTTTTAAGTCCTTTGATTCAGCGAGTAGGTCCTTTTAAAATATCACCAGGTCCTTTTAAATGCTTAAAGTCCTTTAAAGTCCTGTTGAATCAAGCAAAAGGGCATGACAGATTGACATGGTACATCTTTTTGAATTTGCAGAAATCTGTGAAAAAAAACCTCTAAAAAAAAGGATGAGAAAAAAAATGAAACCCAAAAAACTAGTCAATCAAGGGAATTAACTCTTCCATGCTGATTACTTTCCTTCACTGCTTTACATCATGGGTCATCTCTAGGCCTAGGTACTTCAGCTGTGTGTGCTGTCAGAGAGCAATGTTTACATAACAACCAGCAGGCCTACCAGCCTCTCTCTTTCTGTCTGTTTGTGATTCTCTCTCTTTCTGTCTGTCTGTGATTCTCTTTCTGTCTGTCTAGGATTCTCTCTCTTTCTGTCTGTCTGTGATTCTCTCTCTTTCTGTCTGTCTGTGATTCTCTCTCTTTCTGTCTGTCTGTGATTCTCTCTCTTTCTGTCTGTCTGTGATTCTCTCTCTTTCTGTCTGTCTGTGATTCTCTCTCTTTCTGTCTGTCTGTGATTCTCTCTCTTTCTGTCTGTCTGTGATTCTCTCTCTTTCTGTCTGTCTGTGATTCTCTCTCTTTCTGTCTGTCTGTGATTCTCTCTCTTTCTGTCTGTCTGTGATTCTCTCTCTTTCTGTCTGTCTGTGATTCTCTCTCTTTCTGTCTGTCTGTGATTCTCTCTCTTTCTGTCTGTCTGTGATTCTCTCTCTTTCTCTATGTCTGTCTGTCTGTCTGTCTGTCTGTCTGTCTCACACACACACACACACACACACACACACACACACACACACACACACACACACTCACACACTCACACACACACACACACACACACACACACACACACACACACACACAACTCTCTCTCTCCACACACACAACACACACAACACACACACACACACACACACACACACACACACACACACACACACACAGAGTGTACGGCCTCTCCACAACACACAGACACATGCATGCATGCGCATGTGTGCAAGCGCACACACACACACGCACGCACACACACACACACACACACACACACACACACACACACACACACACACACACACACACACACACACACACACACACACACACACAGACACACACATTCACACACAGACACAGACACACACTCACACAGACACAGACACACACACACTCACACACACACACATTCTCTCTTTCACACACACACCACACACACACACACACACACACACACACACACACACACACACACACACACACACACACACACACACACACACACAAGTCCTTCGGATGAGACTTTAAACCGAGGCCCCGTGTGCGAACGCACGCAGAACATCTTGCGCACACGTTAAATCCTGTTCTGCTTTTCGTAAGAGTAGGCCATCGTGTGCCGGTGGGAACAGATGACATTTACAAAACTGCATACACACAGGGACCGGATGAAAAAAAGCACATGATTGCTTATTCTGTTATCCTTGATATAAAAGAATAAATAGATAAAATAAATAAAAATAAAAACACACACACACACACACTATGACAGACACAGATACCAGACTGACAGACAGACACACATACACCTCTCTCTCGTACACACACACACACACACACACACACACACACACACACACACATACACACACACACACACACATATGCTTTTTTGTTGGTTTTTTTGTATTATTCCATCACCACAACCTCCTCTCTCTTTCTCTCCTCTTTGTTTCTCTGTCGGTGTGTCTGTTCTTCTCTCTTTCCTTCTCTTTCTTCCTCTATCTGCCTAAGTGCACATTGGTTTAGATATGTGAATACTTGGGTATAAAACCTCCTTTGGGTTAAAGAAATTACTGGAAAAGTAATTCCAGGAGAGCTTATTTCAGGGCAGAAATTGCTTGGTATGAAGAACTGAAGTTAGTTCAAAGAGAGGCATTTTTACAAGCTAGAATTACTGAAAAACCTCCAGCTTCAGGGGGCAGTGCCCCCTGACCCTCACAAAGGGCTCTGCCACTTGACTCTGCAAGGGGGCACTGCCCCCTGGACCCCCAAACCATTTCAAGGAAAAGTGCTTTTTCAGGAAAAAGTGATGCTGACAATGATCGTCTAATGGCTGAAGTCATGTGGGCTTCAAAAGTTGTTGACTGCCATTACAGCTGTAGATCTTCTGAACAGTTTCACTGTATTTGCATGCAATGGTCTAGGTCCTTTTAATCTGACCAGGGTCCTTTTAAGTCCTTTAAAGGTCCTTTTTTTGCTTCATGCCCTGCACCAGGGAACCCGGTATAAGAAGGGGAAAAAAGGACTGATAGTAGAAGGAAAAGAAGTTGATGTGGAGGGAAAGTCATGTCACAGTTTGGTACTAAACCACAAAAGTAATGTATTTAACATGCAACTTGAGAAAACAATTGAAAGGAACTCTAAAGGAACACAAAATCTGGGCTGTGTACAAGAGACTTACAAATATAAGAAAAAAACTGTTTTCATCCAACACACTTACATCTATATTTTCTGCGGAAGCATTTTTGTCTAAAATGGTTTTTAGTAAGAAAACACGAAGTTTCTGACAATGAAATAAACAGTGCTCCAGAGAAAACTGTTCACCACAAATGCTCTTAATATTTCTACAAAACTTTGTGTGTGTGTGTGTGTTTATTTTATTTATTTATTCTTATATTTTGGGGATAAAGGAATAAGCATTCATGTGCTTGTTTACATCTAGTCCCTGTGTGAATGCAGTTTTGTAAATGTCATCTATTCCCACGGGCACACAGTGACCTACTCTTACGAAAAGCGGAACAGGATTTAACATGTGTGCAAGACATTCTACGTGCATTCACACATGGGGCCTGGGTTTATAGTCTCATTTGAAGGATTTTTGGGGAGAGGAATCAGCACTGATGTTATCTCCAATTGTGTGTGTGTGTGTGTGTGTCTGTGTGTCTGTGTTTGTACCGAAGTTTGTGTGTATCTTATCTTTTATTTTCTTATTCTTTTATCTTATTCTTTTATCAAGGATAATGGAATAGGCACATCATTCTTTTATATTGAGGATAATGGAATATGCATTCATGTGCCTTTTTATATCCAGTCCCCATGTGTATGCAGTTTTGTAAATCCTGTCATCTGTTCCCACTGGCACATAATGGCCTACTCTTACAAAAAGCGGAACGGGATTTAATGTGTGCGCTAGATGTTCTGCATGTATTCGCACATGGGGTCTCAGTTTATAATCTCATCCGTGTGTGTGTGTGTGTGTGTGTGTGTGTGTGTGTGTGTGTGTGTGTGTGTGTTGTGTGTGCGTGTGTGTGTGTTTGTGTGTGTGCGTGCATGTGCGCACGCATGTGTGTGTGTGCGCATGCATGTGTGTGTGTGTGTGTGTGTTTGTGTGTGTGTGTGTGTGTGTGTGTGTGGTGTATGTGTGTATGTGTGTGTGTTGTGTGTATGTAGTGTTGTGTGTTGTATGGTTGTGTGTGTGTGCGCACACGCATATGCACATTTGTGTGTGTATCTTTGTGTGTGTGTGTGTGTGTTGTGTATGACTATGTGCAAAGCAAAGCAAAGCTAAACAAAACAAAGCAAAACAAGCTTACAAATAAACTAACCTAAACTGTCAATATTTCAGTGGCCCAAAGCGTTCTGGCCAAGCCACACACCATCGACAAACAATGTCTGAAGGTCAGCCTGCACACCCGGTGCCCAAGCCCCGATGCTCAAGACACCAGTGATGTCAGTGAGTCGGGTGAGGCTGATGAGCGGACCACAGTGAGCATACAGGGCCTGAGTCTGTCCACCAGCCAAGACAACCTCCTCAACTACTTTGAGAACAAGCGGCGATCTGGGGGAGGCGACGTCATGGAGATTCGAGTCGATACAAAGAAGGGCATCTTTTATGTGACCTTCGCAGAGGCTGATGGTAATGAAGTGTTCATTATGTCAGCATATTACTGTCTTTGTTACTGGGGAGTACACTAGGTATTTGAATTTTTTTTATATTATTGGTGTACGTTTGTTTTATGTTTGTGCTGTATTGCGACAACCTGATTGTTTTGCTTAGATTTAATAGCGTGGTTTAAACTTCCATGCAGGCAATGATTGTGCTTGTGTCAAGAGGGCATCTATGCAAAGACATACAACAGACATTTGCACATATACATGATGCATACACACACACGCACATATGTGGACATGTACACATGCGCGCGCGCACACACACACACACACACACACACACACACACACACACACACACACACACACACACACACACACACACACACACACACACACACACACACACACACACACACACACACACTTTTACAAGCAAACATTTGTGTAGAAAGAAGGAAGGGGGGATGGGGGGGGAGAGCACATTGGGTGAGAAAGTTCAATGTGTTGGTTGGAGTAGGGGGGGGCAAATCCAGTGTAACTTAGCTCAGTGCTTAAATTAGCCCCTTCCTTTCACCAAGTCCAAGTTCATCAATTTCTGCTGTAATTAGCACCGGCTGGGACGTTATGGACAGCAGCTGAGAGCAGCTGAAAGTGGGAGAAAACTGACAGCTGGGGGGGGGGGGGGGGGGGGAAGCATGGAGAGTCGGGAGGCTACATTATCTGCAACAAACTGATCACAGCTGGTTGGAGTCAAGCCTCGTAAGCAAATGCTTTGCATCAGTGCTGCAGACTGTTCATATCTCTTCACCTCAGCATAGGAGGAAGAGAACCCCAGTTTGTTCAAATGGTCAACAAGCTATCGGAAAAGGTAAGGTGGTGAATTTTCATTCTGACACCCAATTGCACTGGTGATATTGAAACGTTTGGTCTTGCTACTTGGACAAAACACGGGCAAATGGAAGCAATCTTCAGTTTGCAATCTCTTTGACGAAAAAGCAGTGCTGAGGAGCAGTGATACAGGTGGTGGAAGAAAATGGACATTGCTGTCCAGGGTAGCAAAGTCAGAACTTGATGGGTGATCCTGTATTGTCGTACCCATGGCCTTGATGTCTGACAAGAGAAGGGAAGTTGTTTTGATGATGCAAAGTTTTTATTTTTTATTGCCTTTCTCTTCTTCTCTGGAAAAGTCCTGGTGAATTTTTTCAGCAGTTGACCTAAAAGTTACTACATTTGTTTTCCCTCTAATGCATATGAAAACAATGGATTCACCAAACTAGTCTACTTTTTCTGTAGATGCTTTTCAGTGTAAGGTTCTTTTTCAATTGCAGCTTCTTGAAGACTGTGTTGCATTTTCTGTGTGCGATCTGAAAGAGTACTTCGTTTATCATCCTTCTCTTCTGAAAAAAGTACTACCTTCAAGAAGGCTACTGCTGGGTCTTCATCAGCTGGTCTTCCCTTTTTGGTCTGTTGGTTGAATTTATCACGTGTAAAAATGCTGGGTATGTTTTAATTGGTTCTAAAATTCACACTTTAGTGCTGATGATATACAGCATCAGCAGTATGCAAATCATTCACATATTACATTTGGCTTCTTACAATGTGTGTCCACTTGTTATCTCTCTTAAGACATTTATCCATGAATTTTTTTTTCAAAACTGAAAGAATGCTTAAAAAAAAATTCTGGATAACCTCTTTTCTGTTTGTGATAATTATTAAGTTGCCTGCTGTTTACACAGAGCAGTCCCTTTGAAAATCAAAAGGTTTGTCAACAGTGCTGTGCAGTTCCAGAAATTCATTTGGAATGGTTGTTCTCCTGCACTATGTTTTTGCTTCAGATCACTTTTGAGTTTTGATTTATGCAATCAATCCGGCACTCTTGAAGATTTTTGTCTTTAATCCAAACTTGGATAAAATCTGAAAATTCTGCCTATATCCACCTGTTTTTGTTCTTGAAAACATATTATTGCATGTTAATTCGAGTCCATAAGAATCATGTACTCTGTGGATAATAATGAATATGATATAATTGTACACACACACACACAACACACACACACACACACACACACACACACACACACACACACACACACACACACACACTTTATAGACTAAAGCTAAATGCGTTTAAAACAACATTTGTGACAGGTGTTATGTGCTGTTGTGGTGAAAACATTTCAAGTTTTCATTTGATTTTTGAATGTAAAGTTTTAAAAACATATTTGCCCAATATTCCTGATTGTTCATTAGAAAATGTTTTCAGTGATTTTTCATTAATTTTTAGAATTTCTGAATGTTTGCTTCATAGTCCAGTTGCCCGTTTACTTTAGATTGGACTTTACCTTTTTCTTGTTCCAATAACATGTTATCTTATCGATGATTTTTACTGCCTGTAAGAACACACACACACACACACACACACACACACACACACACACACACACACACACACACACACACACACACACACACACACACACACACACACAGTCACATACAGTCACACACAGTCACTTACACACACAGTCACTTACACACACAGTCACTTACACACACAGTCACACACACACACACAGTCACACACACACACAGTCACACACACACAGTCACACACAGTCACTTCACACACACACACACACACACACACACACACACACACACACACACACACACACACACACACACACACACACACACATATATATATATATATATATATATATATATATATATATATATATATATATATATATATATATATATATATATATATATATATATTGCAGCATTTATCTTATTCAAGTTCACTTGCTTCTATTTGTTATCTTTTAGTATGTATAGTTCAAGCAGTTTCTGATGTTTAGACCTGTTTTGTTGTTGTTTTTTCTATTATCCTCCATTCACCTGTCCACACAAACACACGGACTTCTTTTTCTTTTTATTTTATTTATTTATTTTTAAAAAATCTCTTTTCCTTCCCAATCATTTGTCTAAAATCACTTTTTAGTGGATAGACGTTAAATTGAAGACACACACACACACATACACACACACACACACACACACACACACACACACACACACACACACACACACACACACACACACACACACATACACACACATACACACACAAAGAGAACATCTTGCGCACATGTAAATCCTGTTCCGCTTTTTAAGAGTAGGCCATTGTGTGCCGGTGGGAACAGATGACAAGATTTACAAAACTTCATACACATGGGAAGTGGATGTAAAAAAGCACATGAATACTTATTCCATTATCCTTGATATAAAAGAATAAATAAACAAATAAAATAAAAACACACATACATAAAGTGCATGCATGCAGCACCCCCCCCCCCCCCTCACACACGCACACTACCTGCCACATACAGTTAATCATGTTATCATTGTCTATCAGTTTCTGACAAACACAGTATACCATACCTTATTTTATGTAGAGGAATGGTCCACACACTGAAACTGGTTCTTTCTGTAAGTAATGTTTCAATCAGATGTGATGCTCCACCACATAAGGAGTCGCATTGCACCAGAGGTCAATTTTTAGTCATTGACATGTTGTTAATCTGCAATAAAATGGCTATACAATACAAAAAAAAACCAGATTGAAAATCTGACAATTCTATCAAAAGTTATTACAAATTAAAATGATAGACTGCAGGAAATGACAAAATGAGAAATGGACAAGTTAAGCATCCTATTAGGTGGCCAGAATAAGGGCTTTGGTATTTTTAAAATACGTTTAAAGGCAAAAGGAAACAAAATTATGCCTTGATATTTCATCACAAGGTAAAATAACAGCTACAGTTTTATAATCAATCAAAATCTCAAAATCGGCAACTTGCTAGTGGGTCATGTGCTAAGCGACTCATTTCGTGGTGGAGCATCACATATGGAATACTGTATCATGTTCAACATTGAGGGGGTATTTGAGTGGATTAATTGGACAAAAGATCATTAAAATGTTGTGCAGAAATCCTGATTCTAAGTGTTATAATTTAAAATTCTGACCAGATACATCGGTAGCAGACATGGGCTGAAGGCCTTGTGAGATGGACACTCCACAGATGGTATTATTCAACTCTAGTGTGGGGTAGGCCAGTAGGTATTCCTCAACATTACTCTTGGGTAATGTGAGTGGAGTGCGCTAAAGTTCGTGTCTTCGAGA
>CM060317.1:42859548-42862048 GCA_030674155.1 Stramonita haemastoma | reverse complement strand
GAAGGCCTGATGATCCTGGATGAAGACCCCAACTGTCTGACCATGGTGGGGGTGTCTCAGACTCTTCAGAAAGACTTTGAGACCCTCAGAGGCTTTCTGCAGGAGAACAGCGTGAAGCAAGCCACATTCCCCCTCCCCGTGGTCCTGCACGTGCTGTTTCAGCCCTACCTGAGGGGCAAGGTCACCGAAATGCAGTTGTCCATGGACCGCTTTGACTTTGATACAGACAATGGCCAGATTGTGGTTCATGGCAACCAACACTTCACAGACACGGCACGAGCAATCTACGCCAGTTTCCGCCAGGTGCTGGTGCAGAAGACCAAAGTGTACCTCCAGCCCTCCATGAAGGAGTTTTTCGACTCTCACCAATGGAACCGGAGACAGGAGGACATCACTCGCTTCCACAGGTGTGTGATCCTGGACTATGAGGAAATAAAGGGCACTTTTCTGGAGGAGGAGTTCCTTGGAGCGGGGATCTCCAGTCCTGTGGAGGAACAGAGCCAAGGGTACCTCTGGCTGTCCTCTGCTGGTGCTGGAGCTACAGAGCCTGTGGCCCACAGGGCGTCCTCCTCCACAGGGGCTGTCCCCAAACGCCGCTCCTCGGGCCTGGCCCAGTCACAAGGTAGGTGAAGCCAGATGTGTGCAGATAGCTACTGCCCTTTGTGTTGATGTGTAGCTGAGTGACTTGTGTGCTTGTCTGTGTGTTGATGTGTAGCTGAGTGACTTGTGTGCTTGTCTGTGTGTTGATGTATAGCTGAGTGACTTGTGTGCTTGTCTGTGTGTTGATGTATAGCTGAGTGACTTGTGTGCTTGTCTGTGTGTTGATGTGTAGCTGAGTGACTTGTGTGTGCTGTGTGTTGTGTAAATGGTGACTTGTGCTGTCGTGTAGATGTGTAAATGAGTGAATTGTGTGCTTGTCTGTGTGTTGATGTGTAGCTGAGTGAATTGCATGCATATCTTGTTAAGATTTTTATCTCATTACTCAGGAGCAGAGAGACTGTGCTATAGAGTATAGTGTTGTGACAGAAGTATTTAGGTTTTTATCTAGAACTCACTCTCACTCACTCAGTCCCATGTCCCAAAGGACGTAGGGGGGACATGAGAGAAGATGCAACAGAGATCTTTTTCCATGCTTCACGATTCTGTGTGGCTAGTAGGAGGTGTTGCAGGGGTTGGGTGGTCCAGTCTTTGATGTTGTCAACCCATGATTTCTTTTGGCGGCCTCTTCTTCTCTTGCCCTCGACTGTTCCTTGCAGGATGGTTTTTGCTAGGGTGTTGTGTCTTGTGGTGTGACCAAACCACATCAGCTTTCTCCACTTTATGGTAGAGAGCAAAGGCTCTTGGGGGCCCACACGCTTTTTGATTTCTTCTTTCACATAGTTATTGGTCTTGTGTTCTTTGTATGATATTTTGAGGAGTCTTCTGTTAGCACTTGTTCTCGAATGCTTGGATTCTCCTCTCTAACTCTGCTGTCAGAGTCCATGATTCACAGCCATATAGGAGGATAGATATCACGAGGGATTTGTAAAGGTGGTATTTGGTGCAGAAGCTGATGTTGTTGCTTCTGATGATCTTCTCGAGTCTGACTAGAGCAGATGTTGCTGTTGCAATGCGAGCTTTCACTTCATTGTTTGATGTGCCATCTTTTGTTAGGATGGAGCCTAAGTATTTGAATTGGCTCACCTCTTCTAGTGTTTCTCCATTCATCTTTATTTCCGTGATGTCATTACTCACGCTGTTGACCATGATCTTTGATTTCTCTGTAATGACCTCCATGCCGTATGCGCTCGCTCGATCTGTTAAATTGTCTGTGAGGATTTGCAGTTCTTGTTTGCTGCTGCCCATGAGGTCAATGTCATCTGCAAATCTGAGGTTGCAAAGGGGTCTTCCACCAATGGAGATGGAAGTGTGGTGGTTTTGCAGTGTCTCTGTCATGATGTTTTCGAGGAAGAGGTTGAAGAGTACAGGTGAGAGAAGGCAGCCCTGGCGAACCCCAACCGTGGTCTTGAAGAACTCGCCCACGTGATTTTCATAAAAACTGCACTTTTTGCGTTCTCGTACAGAGCCTTGATGACTTCAATTAGGCAGCTGTCAATGTTGAAGTGCCTGAGTACTTGCCAGAGGCCGTCATGCCATACCCTGTCAAAGGCCTTTTTGAAGTCTATGAAATTGTGGTACAAGTCTTTTTGGTGTTGGAGATGCTTCTCTATCAGAATTCTCAGATTGAAAATTTGTTCCATTGTGCTGCGTTTTGGTCTAAAGCCCGCTTGTTCTTCTGCCAGGAGTTTTTCCGCTTGGTTTTTCAGTCTGTTGAGGACTACCTGCAGCATGATCTTGCTAGGATGACTTATGAGACTGATGGTTCTGTAGTTCTGGCATTGCTTGAGGTTTCCTTTCTTTGGCAGGGGTATTACAAGAGACTGTGCTCCATTCTTTGGTGTCGTGGATCTTCTGACAAAGTTCTGTGAGCTTTATCTAGAACACAGAAGCAGATAATGTC
>CM060317.1:42847048-42854548 GCA_030674155.1 Stramonita haemastoma | reverse complement strand
CCCCACCCCACACCCTACCACACCACACTACACCCCACCTCTCTCCACCCCACATCACACCCCACCCCACCCCACTCCACCCATCCACACCACACCCTACCACCCCCCAGCACAGCCCCTGGAAGTAACAACACCTGGGTTGTTGTCAATCAACAGGTGGTGAGAGACGCAGTGACCAAGTGTCTGTTGGAGACGGAGAACCTGCGCATGGGGTCTGTGGGCTTTCCCTCCCTGGGCACGGGGAACCTGGGCTACCCGGCACCCCTAGTGGCCCGCACCATGTTTGAGGCCGTGCTGGACTATGGGCGGCAGCACAAGGACACCGTCATCTCTGACGTCTTCTTCATCCTGCACAAGAAGGACACAGCGCTGACAGAGGTGAGGCTGGGGTGGGGTGTGATGTATTGTATTGGGTGGGGTTTGGGTGCTGTGTTGTGTGGGGTTTGGGTATGGTTTTCTGTTGTGTGGGGTTTTGGTTTTGGTGTTGTGTGGGGGTTTTAGTGTTGTGTTTTGTGGGGTTTTGGTGTTGTGTGGGGTTTGGGTGTAGTGTTTTGGTGTTGTGGAGTGTGGGGTTTTGCTGTGGTGTTGTGTGGGGTTTGGTGTATGTGTTGTGTGTGGTTTTGGTGTGGTGTTGTGGGGGGGTTGGTGTGGTGTTGTATTGTGTGGGGTTTTGGTGTGGTTTTGTGTTGTGTGGGGTTCTGGTGTGGTGTTGTGTTGTTGTGTGGGGTTTTGGTGTGTGATGTTGTGTTGTGTTGGGTTTTGGTGTGGCATTGTGTTGTGTGGGGTTTTGGTGTGGCATTGTGTTGTGTGGGATTTTGGTGTGGTGTTGTGTGGGTTTGGTGTGGTGTTGTGGAGTGTGGTGTTTTGGTGTGGTGTTGTGTGGGGTTTTGGTGTTTTGTGTTGTGTGTGGTTTTAGTGTGGTGTTGTGGTGGTTTTAGTATTGTGCTGTGTGTGGTTTTGGTGTGTGTTGTGGTGGTTTGTGTGTGTGTTGTGTGTGGTTTTGTGTTGTGTTGTGTGTGGTTTGGTGTGTGTTGTGTGTGGTTTTGGTGTTTTGTGTTGTTTAGTGTTGTGTTGTGATTGGGGTTTTGGTGTTGTGTTGTGTTGTGGGGTTTTGGTGTGGTGTGGTGTTGTGTTGGGTTTTGTATGGTGTGATGTTGTGTGGGGTTTTGTGTCGTGTGATGTTTTGTGGGGTTTTTGGTGTGGCATGGTGTTGTGTTGTGTTGGGGTTTTGGTGTGGTGTGATGTTGTGTGGGGTTTTGGTGTGGTGTGATGTTGTGTGGGGTTTGTGTGGTGTGATGTTGTGTGGGGTTTTGTGTGGTGTGGTGTTGGGTTTATTTGATCTTATTTATTTCAGTTGATTATTTCGAGGATAATGGAATAAGCACTCATGTGCTTTTTTTTTTACATTCAGTTCCCATGTGTTTGCAGTTTTGTACACTTTGTCATCCACTCCCACTAGCACACAGTGTCCTACTCTACAAAAAGTGGAAGAGGTATTACATGTGTGCAAGATGTTCTTGTATGCGTTTGCAATCAGGACAGATTTGTTTGTTAAGCTGGCTACATATTGCTGCCTGTGTGGATGGTGACTGAAATGTGTTGTCTGTTGTCTGTCTGTCTGTTTTCTGTCTGTCTGTTCAGGTGTTTGGAGAGGAGTATGAATCCTACAAGCAGATGTCTATTGCCTGTTCCAACCTGCGGCAACAAAAAGGTGAATTTTCCTTTTTTTGTGTTTTTATCTTTTTTTCTTTTCTTTAGTCTGCTATTTTGTCTTTGCTTTTTTTCTCAACTTTTCTTTTTTGGAACTAAAAGAAAGTTTTCAACACCCAGCAGCATTTTTTCATTTTGGAGGCAGGTGGGGGGGGGGAGGGGGATGTTTGTTGGGTAGAATGTCAGCGATATCTTTGATTCTAGATATGGCTGATTGTAGGGCTGCTGTATACATACCCAGCATGCAGTGTGTGTATGTTTGTGTGTGTGTATGTTTGTGTGTGTGTGTGTGTGTGGGGGGGGGGGTGTGAGAATGAGAGAGTGTGTGTGTGAGCTAATGATATAAATGAGATAGACAGAGAGTGGACAGTGGAGTGTGTGTGTGTGTGTGGTGTGTGTGTGTGTGTGTTGTTGTGTGTGTGTGTGTGTGTGTGGTGTGTGTGTGTGTGTGCATCTGTCTGCATGCACTCCTGCCTGCCTGTGTATATGCCTGTTTGTGGTTTATACATAATGAAAACATGCTGTGTTATTGTGATGTTTCAGAGGAGGAGGAGGTGGTGGTAGTCAACCCCTCAGCAGAGGGAGTGAAGACATGTAAGTACCTTGACATTGTAGTGAAGACATGTAAGTACCTTGACATTGTCCTGTGTAGTGAAGACATGTAAGTACCTTGACATTGTAGTGAAGAATGTAAGTACTTGACATTGTCGTGTAGTGAAGACATGTAGTACCTTGACATTGTCCTGTGTAGTGAAGACGTGTAAGTACATTGACATTGTAGTGAAGACATGTAAGTACCTTGACATTGTAGTGAGAACATGTAAGTACCTTGACATTGTAGTGAAGACATGTAAATACCTTGACATTGTAGTGAAGACATGTAAGTACCTTGACATTGTCCTGTGTAGTGAAAACATGTAAGTACCTTGACATTGTAGTGAAGACATGTAAGTACCTTGACATTGTAGTGAAAATATGTAAGTACCTTGACATTGTCCTGTGTAGTGAAAACATGTAAGTACCTTGACATCGTAGTGAAGACATGTAAGTACCTTGACATTGTAGTGAAGACATGTAAGTACCTTGACATTGTAGTGAAGACATGTAAGTACCTTGACATTGTCCTGTGTAGTGAAGACATGTAAGTACCTTGACATTGTAGTGAAGACGTGTAAGTACCTTGACATTGTAGTGAAGACATGTAAGTACCTTGACATTGTAGTGAAGACATGTCAGTACCTTGATATTGTCCTGTGTAGTGAAAACATGTAAGTACCTTGACATTGTAGTGAAGACGTGTAAGTACCTTGACATTGTAGTGAAGACATGTAAGTACCTTGACATTGTAGTGAAGACATGTCAGTACCTTGACATTGTCCTGTGTAGTGAAAACATGTAAGTACCTTGACATTGTAGTGAAGACGTGTAAGTACCTTGACATTGTAGTGAAGACATGTAAGTACCTTGACATTGTAGTGAAGACATGTAAGTACCTTGACATTGTCCTGTGTAGTGAAAACATGTAAGTACCTTGACATTGTCCTGTGTAGTGAAGACGTGTAAGTACATTGACATTGTAGTGAAGACATGTAAGTACCTTGACATTGTAGTGAAGACATGTAAGTACCTTGACATTGCCCTGTGTAGTGAAGACATGTAAGTACCTTGACATTGTTGTGAAGACATGTAAGTACCTTGACATTGTAGTGAAGACATGTAAGTACCTTGACATTGTCCTGTGTAGTGAAAACATGTAAGTACCTTGACATTGTAGTGAAGACGTGTAAGTACCTTGACATTGTAGTGAAGACATGTAAGTACCTTGACATTGTCCTGTGTAGTGAAGACATGTAAGTACCTTGACATTGTCCTGTGTAGTGAAGACGTGTAAGTACCTTGACATTGTCCTGTGTAGTGAAGACGTGTAAGTACCTTGACATTGTAGTGAAGACATGTAAGTACCTTGACATTGTAGTGAAGACATGTAAGTACATTGACATTGTCCTGTGTAGTGAAGACGTGTAAGTACCTTGACATTGTAGTAAAGACATATAAGTACCTTGACATTGTCTTGTGTAGTGAAGACATGTAAGTACCTTGACATTGTCCTGTGTAGTGAAGAGTGTAAGTACCTTGACATTGTAGTGAAGACATGTAAGTACCTTGACATTGTCCTCACTCACACACACACACACACACACACACACACACACACACACACACCACACACACACACACACACAACATCACCACACACACACACACACACACACACACACACACACACACACACACACACACACACACACTCCACCCCCCCCCCCCCCCCCCAATCCTTTGGATGATACTATAAACCGAAGTCCTATGTGTGAACGCACACAGAACTTCTTACGCACATGTTAAAACCGGTTCTTCTTTTTGGAAGAGTAGGCCATTGTGTGCTGGTGGGAATGGATGACAAAATTGACAAAACAGCATACACACAGGGACTGGGACTGGCCTACTCTTTTCGTAAGAGTAGGCCATGGTGTGCCGGTGGGAGCACAAAACTGTATACACATGGGGACTGGATATAAAAAAGCATGACTGCTTATTCCATTATCCTCGATATAAAAGAATATATATAAAAAAGAAGTAAATAAGCAGTTGAGTGCTTATTCCATTATCCTCAAAATAAAAGAATAAGAAAAAATAAAATAAAAAGACACACACACACACACACACACACACACACATATATATATATATATATATTTTATATATATATATATATATATATATATATATATATATATATATATACATACACATACATATATACATATATATATATATATATATATATATATATATATATAATATAATTATTTAACCCCTTTGCCACTATCACATTTGCTAAGTCCCCTGATAAGAAAATTTTCAGTAAAAAACCACAAAGATAATCATGCCTATGATTTTCATTTGCTTATAATTCAGAAGATATATAAGATGGCTTTCATAAAAAGCACATTAACTTACTTGTGAAGGTGATTTTCTTCTTTTTCTTTTTGGTGTGAAAAATAAGATTGAGTATTTCCCAAATGCTGAACATATCGTGACTGAAAGTGGTGTAAATGTAAATGAAAGGGGGATGCTAATTTGTGACCTGTTTTTAGCAAAGGAGTCTTAAGGTATAAAGGAGTCAAATTGAGCTGTTATGTTTTCTGATATCTACAGATCATTACCTTTCGTTTGATGCATGATTCATTGTTCTACCTCTAAATTTGACAAAGTTATGGGTGTTTAAAATAGGTGACTCAGCAATTTCTCTTCCTGAGAAAATTGGGTGTAAAGTTTTTCACAACTTTTGCTAATACCTGAGCAGGTTGATAAAAATGCTTTAAAAACACAATTCTAAAAATTGAACCTAACCTTTTTAAGTAAATAGTTAGGAATTTAATGCACACAGATTCTATCTTAGGATGAAAAGTCAACATTGACAAAGCGGACCCTACCTTCCCTTTTTGGGCCTCTCTCCTTTTCACTGTCTGCAAGTTAAAAAACCCCTTCATTCTTCAAAAAGGGGTCACATTTCAGCACTTGACTGAGTTATTCTGGATTTGTGCGCTGTGCAGTTTACTCATAGCCAGTGTTGTTGTTGTTGTTGTTGCTGGTCAGATCCCTACTTTGAGGAGACGCGGGGGCGAGTGAAGAAGGTGATAGTGGGGACAGACCAGGGGGCAGTGGACCAGGTGGACCAGGAAATCCTCACCCTGTACAGAGACAGGGTCGGCACACTGAATGTGGATGCCCCACACCTGGACATCTGGGAAGACTTGCATGTCAGTGCTCTTTGTGTGTGTGTGTGTGTGTGTGTGTGTGTGTGTGTGGTGTGTGTGTGTGTGTGTGTGTGTTGTGTGAAGTCAAGTCAAGTCAAGTCAAGTCAAGTCAAAATGATCTTTATTGAGGGTAAAAGATAAAGTTTACACAACTTTTTTTCATCCTGCCCTCACAAAAAAAAAAAATAATGTGTGTGTGTGTGTGATTGTGTCAAGTCAAAATGATCTTTATTGAGGGTAAAAAGTTAACACAACTTTTTTCCATCCTGCCCTGTTGTGTGTGTGTGTGTGTGTGTGTGTGTGTGTGTGTGTGTGTGTGTGTGTGTGTGTGGTGTGTGTGTGTGTGTGTGGCGCGCGCGCGCGCGCGCGTGCGTGCATGCGCACGCCTGCCTTTGCCTGTGTGTTCAAGTGTGTCAGTAGTGTGTATGGAGTGTCTGAAAACATAAAATCATCCATCTGTTCAATGTGTCAACCTGCCAAAGGCCGCTATTGTCACATGCTCAATAATTATGCCCAAAAATTGAATTTAGCATCCATTTTACATTCAGCACACCACATTTGGTGCATATCAGACTTCATTTTGGCTTGTAACAGGTAGTTCTTAAAAAAAAATGGTAAAGGTAATGGTGTCCCATAACCTATATGGTTGTAGGGGAGCAAGGTATCAGGGACCTCAGCTTCTCCAGGGGCCAGCATGTTTAGGGTGGCGCCCATCTCTTCTTCCTCACTGCTTTACCTTCCACCACCCTAAAGAGGGCAGGTACCCATTTACAGCTGGGTGAATTGGGGGGAGTGTAACTGAAGCTAAGATGCACAAACGATTACCCATCCACTTGGTAACCACCCTCAGTACTGCTTAACATTTGCTTGGGAAAAGTGTGTGCTCTGGCCATTGAGCTATCCTGTTACAAAATGGATGGGTGACTGTTTGTGCACTTTGGCTTCAGTTACAATCCCCTAGTTCACCCAGCTGTTAATGGGTACCTGCCATCTTTAGGGACAGGGAAGGTAAAGCAACGAAGGAGAGGAGATGGGCGCCGCCCTCAATATGCTGGACCCTGGAGAAGCTGAGGTCTCTGACACCTTGCTCCTTGGCTTGTACCAGCAGCAGTCATGAGGATAGGGACAAACCAACAGTCAGTTCACTCAGACTCTGAAGAAGCGGCGGCTTGTTGTTCTATCCTCCAGAAAAACGCCATCATCATGGGCGGGCAGACAGCACAGGTGGACGTGACTCTCAACTTCAGCCTGGGGCGCATCAGCCTGCGAGGGTTCCAGGACAACCTGGGCAAGATCCCTGTCCACCGCACCCTGAAAGACGCTGAGGCAGACGTCAGCATGAAACAGAATGCAGAACTGCTCGCAAAGCAGGTACGCTGTTGTTGGTGTGGTTGTTGTTGTAGGTGGTTGGTTGTGTGTGTGTGTATTATATTTATTTGATCTATTTTACTCTTATTTCAAGGATAATGGAGCAAGCACTCATGTGCTTTTTACATCCAGTGCCTGTGTGTATGTACTGTTATAAATTTTGTCATCTGTTCCCACCAGCACACAATGGCCTGCTCTTCCCAAAAGTGGAACGGGTTTTAACATGTGCGCAAGATGTTCTGAGTGTGTTTGCACATGGAGACCTCTTTTTATAGCATCATCTGAAGGACTTTTGGAGGCAGAAGAGTCAACACTGATGTTAACTCCATGCAAAAATATCCTTTTGAATGGGATTTTAACTCATGTCAGTAGATCATATACGCAATGCGCATCAGTCTAACCAGCTAGGCTATCCCACCCCCCTGTGTGTGTGTGTGTGTGTATGTGTGTGTGTGTGTGTGTGTGTGTGTGTGTGTGTGTGTGTGTGTGTCTGGGCAACCATGAGGTTGTATGACATAAATGCCAACCTGATCAGAACCACAGAATGTCTGTATACCAAGGCAACCAGCACAGTGTACTGTAACAACAACATAGGAGATTGGTT
>CM060317.1:42812048-42842048 GCA_030674155.1 Stramonita haemastoma | reverse complement strand
CACAACGGTAAAGGTATGGGCAGAAGAATGCAACTTTACACAGGTGCACTGTAGGAGACTGGATAGCTCAGTGGTCAGAGCACTCGCTTTCCCCAGCCAAGGTTAAGCAGCATCGAGCATGGTTACCAGTTGAATGGGTGACTATTTGCAACACCTTGGCTTCAGTACAGTCCCCTAGTTCACCCAGCTGTAAATGGGTATCTGCCCTCTTTAGGGTCAGGGAAGGTAAAGCAGTGAGGGAGAGGAGATGGGTGCCGCCCTCAGTATGCTGGCCCCTAGAGAAGCTGAGGTCTCTGATACCTCACTCCTCTACGACCACATAGGTTATGGGTTTCTCTTTTTTACCTAGATGATAAAACCGGACATCATGGTGGTAGCCGGATTAGAGATCAGTAGAACCTAAACTTGTAAAGACAGTAATGATAATGATGATGATAATAATAATAATGATGATGGTGATGATATGATGATGATGATGTTAATAATAATAATAATAATGAAAATATATGGAATTTCTATAGTGCTGAATCTAGTTAAGCAAACAAATCAAAGCACTTGCTTTCAAATCATTCACATGCATGTGACCATTCACAAATAAGATTAAAGATTTTAAATTTACGCGCGCGCACACACACACACACACACACACTTACACAACACACACACACACACACACACACACACACACACACACACACACACACCACACACACAATTGACAAAACTGCGTACACACAGGGACTGGATGTAAAAAAACACATGAGTGCTTATTGCATTATCATTAATAAAAAAGAAGAATATAACACCCAACATACACATACACACACACACACACACACACACACACACACACACACACACACACACACACACACACACCCCAGAGTTGTAAGTAATGATGGAGGAAGATCTTAAGCAGGAAATAAGTGTGTCTTTAAGCTAGATACAAAAGCGTCAAATAAAGGATACCAGAACATTGTTCTTCTTCTTTGAATGCTCATACAGCAACTATTTGCTGCTTGTCATATGAGCAAAAATATGTTGTGCTGCCGTTAAACACTGGACAAGCCAGGCCCAGCCACTCTGATAGGGAAACAAATACAATTGCATGCAGGAAAAAGAAAAAAAATGGGTAGGTGCTGCACTTGTGGTGATGCGCTCTCCCCGGGGAGAGCAGCCCAAATTTTATGCAGAGAAATCTGCTATGACATAAAATGGTATAAATTTATTAAAATACAGCGTGTAGGACTGCGAAGTGAAGGAGTGTGTGAGGATGGCGGACGCTGTGTGCAGATTGAGCGGATCCAGAACCTGACGCTGTACAAGCAGTACCAGGCCATGAAGCAGCAGATGGAGGCCGCCATGACCGCCACCGGCAAACACTGCGAGCGGTCGCGGCTGTGGCATGGAACCAAGGAAGAGGCTGTGCAGGGAATCATCAAGTATGGCTTCAACCGCAGCTACAGCGACCTGTCAAGTGAGTGAAGACCTGATGAGTCAGTGAGTTAAGACCTAATGAGTGAGTGAAGACCTGACAAGTGAGTGAAGACCTGACAAGTGAGTGAGTGAAGACCTGATGAGTGAGTGAAGACCTGACAAGTGAGTGAAGACTTGACAAGTGAGTTAGTGAAGACCTGACAAGTGAGTGAAGACCTGACAAGTGAGTGAGTGAAGACTGATGAGTGAGTGAAGACTGACAGTGAGTGAAGACCTGACAAGTGAGTGATGAATTGACAAGTGAGTGAAACCTGACAATGAGTGAAGACCTGATAGGTGAGTGAAGACCAGACAAGTGAGTGAGTGAAGACCTGACAAGTGAGTGAAGACCTGATAAGTGAGTGAAGACCTGACAAGTAAGTGAAGACCTGACAAGTCAGTGGGTGAAGACCTGACAAGTGATTGAGTGAAGACTTGACAAGTGAGTTAGTGAAGACCTGACAGGTGAGTCGAAGACCTGCCAAATGAGTGAAGACTTGACAAGTCAGTGAGTGAAGACCTGACAAGTGAATGAAGATTTGACAAGTGAGTGAAGACCTGACAAGTGAGTGAAGACTGACAATGAGTGAAGACTTGACAAGTCAGTGAGTGAAGACCTAACAAGTGAGTGAAGATTTGACAAGTGAGTGAAGACCTGATAAGTGAGTGAAGACCTGACAAATGAGTGAGCGAAGACCTGACAAGTGAATTGAAGACCTGACAAGTGCATGAAGACTTGACAAGTGAATGAAGACCTTACAAGGTGCGTGAAGACTTGACAGTGAGTGAGTGAAGACAAGTGAGTGATGAAGGCTGACAAGTGAGTGAAGACCTGACAAGTGAATGAAGACCTGGTAAGTGAGTGAAGACTTGACAAGTGAGTGAATGAAGACCTGACAAGTGAGTGAGTGAAGACTTGACAAGTGAGTGAGTGAAGACTTGACAAGTGAGTGAATGAAGACCTGACAAGTGAGTGAATGAAGACCTGACAAGTGAGTGAATGAAGACCTGACAAGTGAGTGATGAAGACTGACAAGTGAGTGAAGACCTGACAAGAGAGTGAAGACCTGACAAGTGAGTGAGTGAAGACTGACAAGGATGAAGACTGACAGTGAGTGAAGACCTGACAAGTGAGTGAGTGAAGACTTGACAGGTGAGTGAGACCTGACAAGTGTGAGTGAAGACTTGACAAGTGAGTGAGACTGACAAGTGAGTGAGTGAAGACTGACAAGTGAGTGAAGACCTGACAAGTGAGTGAAGACCTGACAAGTGAGTGAGTGAAGATCTGACAAGTGAGTGAAGACCTGACAAGTGAGTGAAGACCGGACAAGTGAGTGAATACCTGACAAGTGAGTGGAGACCTGACAAGTGAGTGAGAACCTGACAAAAACTTCATAGAATGACTGCATTCTCTTGGTGTATGCCTCTCTTTCTCTTTTGTTTGCCTCCTTTTTTCTGTCTGTCTGTCTTCCTGTCTTTCTACATCCCCCTCTCTCTCTCTCTCTCTCTCTCCTCTCTCTCTCTCTCTCTCTCTCTCTCTCTCTCTCCTCTCTCTCCTCTCTCTCTCTCCTCTCCTCTCTCCTCTCTCTTTGTCTCTGTCTCCCTCCCCCCCTTTCTCTCTCTGTCTCCCTTCCTCCCCCCCCTCTCCTCTCTCTCTCTCTCTCAACCAAGTTTGGGTTAGTTTTATTTTAATGATGATAATGATGATGATACATGGAAAACAAATGAAAAGCGCGTGTTAAGTGCAAATTGATCACACTGTTTTTCCTCGTCACTCATTTTCCAGAGAGCGCCTATGGACAGGGGGCCTATTTCGCAGCGTCGGCAGAGTACTCCAGCCGCAACCAGTACGCTGTGGCCAGCAGCCTGACCCAGGAGCGCAACATGTTCATGTGCAAGGTTCTGGTGGGGGAGTTCCTCAAAGGGAGCCAGGACATGCGCACCCCACCAGAGATTTCTCCAGGCAAGCGGTGCCACAGCACGGTGGATGATGTGCAGTCTCCAGAGATCTACGTCACCTACAGCGATGTGCAGGCCTATCCTGAGTACAGGATCGTCTTCAAGGACAACTGAAAAAGGGGAGGGGAGGGGCCATGCTGTCTGGGGGAAGGAAGGAGTGTGACGGGTTTTGATCGATTGATTGGTAGTTGGTGTGTGAGGGGATTTTGACTGGCTCATGGTTGCTATGGGAGGACTTTTGATTGGCAGTTGCTGTGAGGAATGTGATTGACCGTTGGTGTAAGGAATTTGATTGACAGTTGAGGAATTTGATTGACAGTAGGTGTAAGGAATTTGATTGACTGTTGCTGTGAGGAATTTGATTGACAGTTGAGGATTTTGATTGACAGTTGACTTGAGAAAGGGACAAGTTTAGGATGATTACTGTAGACGTGTGTGGTAAACAGTGTGTGTGTGTGCATGCGTGCGTGCATGCGTGCATGCATGTGTGTGTGCGTGCATGTATGCATGCGTGCATGTGAGCGTGTGTGCATAATGTGTATTGTGTGTGTGTTTCTTTTTTTTGTTTGTTTTTAAACCTTTGGTGTTTTTATGTCTATTTGTGTAGGGCAGAAGTGGATATTTGATAACCATTGCATTCCTGATTTTTTTTTATTCTGTGCGTATTTTTTTGTTTTTGTGTTTGATTTTGAAGGACAGGATAATTTTTTACACATTCAATACACTTTGTTCTGTTGACACTATGGTTGTGTGACATCATCTACCGCAGGTCCCTATGTCTGTCTCTGATTGTCTGTCTGTCTGTCTGTTTGTCTGTCAAAAAGAATTTAGCGCTAAAAAGTTTAACATGCACATGTGCACTCATGCAGACACACACATATATGCGCACACACTCATACACACATATATATGCAACACTCACAAACACACACACACACAGAGATATATATATAGTAGTAGTAGGCACCCGTCAGTCTCGGAAGACTATGGAGTTGCGCTCTAGTCTTTAGAGCGCAAAGCCTGGGTAGGTAAGTATGGAGGGCAAGCTGTTACCCATGCAGCAGACCCCCCCTCTCCACGTCACTGGAATGATCCATTGGAAAGGCAATGACCGATACGAATGGTTCCAGTACCGTCGCAGGAGCCACCAGAATGTTGCCAGATAGCCTACAGCCCCGAGCCGCCCTGGGACTCCAACCTCCCGATTTTTCCTCAGGGATGGTGTCTAAACACGACACCTGTGTGCATGCTGGTTTTTATAATTTTGTCATCCGCTCCTACCGGCACACGATGGCCTACTCTTCCGAAAGGCAGAACGGGTTTTTAATGTGTACGCAAGATGTTATGCGTGCATTCGTACAACGGGGCCTTGGTTTATAGTCTCATCCGAATGACTTTGACATTCAGTTCGATTTTTTCGTCAAACTAGGAAGAAAGGGCGAGGCTGGGTACGAACCCAGAAACTCACGGTTTACATACTGGCAGGCAAACGTCTTAACCATCCTGCCACCGTCCTTCCATATATATATGTGTGTGTGTGTGTGTGTGTGTGTGTGTGTGAGAATTATATATATATATATATAATATACAAACATACTTTTATACATCTCATGTCACACCTATACACACAAATATTTAGCATGCATACACATGAAGAAAGGCATAAATGATAAGAAAAAGATACATTCCCATCCCAATTCCTAACAACTCTGTTTTAACTACCTTCCATGACCCCCCTTTCCCCCCCTCCCCCCCCACCCTTGTGGGGAAGAAAAGAAACAATCAAAAATCAAAAAACAAAAAAAAACAGATGACAGCATTGAAAGGAAAAACACCCACAAAAACCAAAACATCCTTGTGCCATTCAGTTAAAAGCAAACATTTGCATGTCTGTCCGAACTGGATATATGTGCTGTGTTCATTTACAGAACTACGTTTGTATGACTGTACTGGATAATTATGTGTACTGCAAAACCACATGTAGAAACATGACTGATTGAAAGTTTCTGTTTTGATTTTGTTGTTGTTGGAGTTTTTTCATGGCAGGTTTTTGTATGTTTGTTGTGTGTTTTTGTCTTTTTGTCAGGAGGGTAGGGTGGGCCATTCTTTGTTTTTAACACTGGTGCTTTTTGATTGTTCCTCTCTCATTATTTTGTTCTGTATTAGTTTTTTTCCTTCCCAAAAATAGTTTCTTTTGAATATGGATTTATATTTTGTCTGTACAGCTAAAATCATTGACAAGCCTGATTTTTGTGTGTGTGTTACAAATGACACTAAAATCTGTCTGGTTGTGCTGGCACAGTATGAATAAAAGAAATATTTCATTTCTAAATTCAGAATCATTTGACATAAATGGATCAGAAAACTTCCCAGACTTCCACTGGTCTGTAAACTGAATAGATCAACCTCGATTCAACTGTCTCCATCCCTGCTGGAGTTGGCTGCAGCTCCACACAACGCCAACAGGGTTTGCCATCTCTGTTTCTGCTGAGTTCTATGATCTCCAACAGTATTCTGTGGGTTTTTTTTCCAGTATTAGATAGTGCTAAACACACACACACACACACACACACACACACACACACACACACACACACACACACACACACACACACACACACACACACAGAGTACTGCTGCAGTGGAACTTATTTTTCTGTCCTTTTCTTGACTATACATTCATGTAAAGTGTTGTTTTTTTTAAAAAATTTTTTTTATTTTTTTTTATTTTAGGAATTAGCTTCCTAGAAAAATAGTTGTGAAAAATGATTTCTTTGGTATACCTGTCTGTTCAGAATTCTTTCCACACTTGTAACAAGCATGGCACCAACAAGCTGATCTACTGAAAGCAGTGCTGCTACTAAGCTCCCTGTGAACAGACACAGGTCAGCAGACACCCAATCCTGTGCCCTCAGTGACCCTCAGGTCATAGGTCAGTACCCTGACAACTGGTTACACTGCTTGTCAATGTGTGTCACCATGGTGATGTCAGTGACCCTCAGGTATAGGTTAGTACCCTGACCCCTGAGCCACAGTGCCTGTTAGTGTGTGTTACTGTTCAGGAATACTGGGCACAGTTTCATTTGCATTTTTAGATGGTGTCCTCTTCATCTGGAGTCACTTTCTTGGTTACCTTTTTTTTTTCTTTCTATTATCTCTTCTTACTTACTGTCTCCCTTATCCACATTCATATGCCTGCTCTCCACTCCCAATCTCCTTTTTTTCTTCTTTTTGTGTTTTTAGCAGTGAGCTGTTTGTGTCGTCTCATCTTGGCCACTAGGTTTACTAGTGGGGTGTGTAACCACTCTGATAGATAAAGAATATCCAGTCTGCAGTGTTGTCTGGTTTTCCTGATTTTTTTCCTTTTTAGTATAAAGATTTTTGGTTTTATAAAGCATGGAGCAAAGCAATAGCTGATATCGTCAGTGCTGTCTATCATCATTCATATTTTAGTGTTTTTTATGCACTACAATATGATATACTAAGAGTTGGGGGGGGGGGGAGGGGGTTGCTGTTGTTGAACAGTGTTTTCAGGTGTCCATCAAGAATAGAGGCATAGGCTTAGTTGTTGTTGTTTGTTTGTTTTTTAATTGTAGATTGTGTGCTACATCTTTTGTTGTTGCAGTTTTGTAATTATTTGTCGTGAGATGAATGTGGACTGTGTTGTTTATTGTTTGGTGGCGAAGCTGTCAGAGCAGATATCATCCATTAAAGTGCTAGTTCCTAGTGAAGTGCTGCATTGTATTGACTTGTCTTTAAGCTTATTGTTCATCATCAGATTGATATGTCATGAAGTGAATGTTGTTATATCTTTTCATATTGCAGTGTTTTTTCACCATGTATTTGCATGATAGTTATTGTTTTGGTATTTGAATAGGTACAATGTAAGGACACAATTTTTTAATTTCATTTTTTTGGGTGTGTATAGTTGTTTCTTTATTAGAGTGGCTTTTAATCCAGAAGAGTTTTGTTGGGGACAGCTTTCTTGTTGCTGTGGGTTCATTCACATGTGCTGAATGTATGCTGCACATAGAGCCTCATTTCATCATATGAAAGACCAGACCACCATTGAGGACAAGACCTTGTGGCCAGGCCACCCCCACCTCTGCCAGGTTTCTGTGGTATCTCTGGAGCATCCGCTCACAGCAGTCATCTGTTGCAGGTTAAGGGTTGTGAGATGTGTTAACTCGCTGCTATGAGCTTGGAGCTGTTTGTTTTCACTTGACCAAACAATTTTCCAGCATGTCATCCCCTCTCTGTGAATCCAGGACCACTAAAGGGGGAGGATTGCAGAGTGTCATGTATTCAAGATACTTTGCTAGTGCCTAGTTTTCATTCTCATGATTCTGTCATATGGGCTAAACTGTCTTGCACTGCCGTTAAGTGTCTGACAAGTCAGGCCCAGCGTATCTGACGTCGGCATGTTTCAATGTGGTCATTCTCCCCGACACCCAAACCCGAGGGCCAATATCTGGCCCACTGACCGCCGATGAGGGACAAACTCTTTGGACCCCTGGAGGGCCTTCAATGTACCTCAGCATTTGTCAGAGCCTCTGGAGTTGCTGTCTGAGAAGTTGACAAAGAAGAAGTTTTCATTAAGAAAGATGCTTGATGATTTGTATAGACCTTGCCATTGTTGGAAAAAGTCCTTTTTTCTTTTATGGTATCAATATTTAGCTTGGTTTGTGAAATGAAACATGTAGGAATCTGTCATAATCTGTGAGTCATCTATATTCTTTCAAGTTTTGCTGTTTGTTGTTGGAGCTTTTCATAACACCTGGTTTTTTAATATTTTTTTTATAATGAATTGCTAAATATAGATTGGTGCTTTGTTTCACCATCCTTGAAAATGTCTGTAAGTTTGTGAGCGATATTTATGTATAAACATTTTTTTGTCATCAGCTGCTTTATTTTCTGTGATATGTTTAAAAATGGCTGATTGGTGGTCATATCAGCATGGCTGATGCTACATAACAAAATCTTATGAGTGGCTGATTGATTGAATTTACTCGATAATTATACCCATACATTTTCATGAAAATATTGCTGCTTTTGACAAAAGTTGTACTGATCAGCCAGTCCCAGTTTTGTTCTGTTGCACCCTCAGGGTTGGTGGTACAGAGAGCAGTCTGTGTCAGGCCGCCATGATACCACCAACCAGGGGAGACCCTGCACTACTGCTGCTGGCTTACTTCAGTAGCCTGTATACAGTCTGTGGCAAGACACAGGTGGTGGTGTTGCTTCAATTTGATCTCTGTTTACTCAAAGTGATAGAAGAGGATGCGAAGGGGTGGGGGGTACTTAGGTTGATGGATGTGTGAGTAAAATGGGTATCTGTTGCTAAATAATGTAGACTACTCAGAAAAGGACTAAATAGTGATAACAACAAATAAGTACATAAAAAATACCTAAATTGATTTATGATAACCATGATCAGGTAATACAGATGTGCTTTTAATGTGGTGCTTGGCTGGAGATGAAGGAAGAGAAGCATTATGATTACCCAAAGAGACCCCTGTGTCTGCTTTGATCACCATTTCTCCCTACCGACACATATTCAGAACCAAAGTTGCTTACCTAGTTAAATTGTGGCAGTGCTTAGCTAGTTAGATTCAGTTTGTTGAATTGTAGCAGTTTTTAGCTAGTCAAATTTAGTTTTGTTTAATTGTGGCAGTGTTAAAGCTTATTATCAGGCATAAGCACTTTACTGCAGACTCCCTAAAGATCCTTTTTCGAGATGTCCCACCTTACAACATTTTTATCTCTCTGAAAGACTCTGGCCTTTTCCATCTGATATGAGTGGAAGTGTTATAGTTAGTCACTAAGAACATGGTTGTTTTTAAGGAATCTGGTTTTGTTTTTTATCTCATTTTAATTTTGGTTGATGTGGCTTCTCCCACAACGTAGTGCCTGTCCTGGGTTGACCCTGATGGTTGGCCAGGGCCTTGAGACCAGGAAGGACAGAAGAGTTGGTTTTATTCACTGTTTTAATCTCTCTCTCTCTCTCTCTCTCTCTCTCTCTCTCTCTCTCTCTCTCTCTCTCTCTCTCTCTCTCTCTCTCTCTCTCTCTCTCTCTCTAATATAATATATATATATATTGCACAGTTTTGTTCTTAGATTTAAAATTTCATGAGGTGACAACTCCAATAATTATGGCCTCTGTGTTCACCAGGGCTACATACATCAAGATTGGATTGGATTGGCTGTGTTTAGCTAGTTAAATAGTAGCAGTATTTAGCTAGTTGTTAAATTGGGGCAGTATTTAGGCAAATTGGGGCAGTATTTAACAAGTTAAATTGGGGCAGTATTTAGCTAGTTAAATTGGGGCAGTATTTAGTTAAATTGGGGCAGTGTTTGGCAGTGTTTAATTAGTTAAATTCTGGCAGTATTTGGCAGTGTTTAGCTAGTTAAATTGGGGCAGAATTTAGCTAGTTAAATTGGGGCAGAATTTAGCTAGTTAAATTGGGGCAGTATTCAGCTAGTTAAATTGGGGCAGTATTCAGCTAGTTAAATTGGGGCAGTATTTAGCTAGTTAAATTGGGGAAGTGTTTGGCAGTGTTTAATTAGTTAAATTCTGACAGTATTTTTGCAGTGTTTAGCTCGTAAAATTGGGGCAGTTTTTTGCAGTGCTTTATCTGTTTGAATCATGCCCGTATTTGGCAGTGTTTAGCTAGTTAGATTGTGGCAGTGTTTAGCTAGTTAGATTGTGGCAGTGTTTAGCTAGTTAAATTGTGGCAGTATTTAGCTTGTTAGATTGTGGCAGTGTTTGGCTAGTCAAATTGGGGCAGTGTTTAGTGAGTTATATTGGGGCAGTATTTGTCTAGTTAAATTGTGGCAGTGTTTAGCTAGTTAAATTGGGGCAATATTTTGCAGTGTTTAGCTAGTTAAATTGGGGCAGTATTTAGCAGTATTTAGCTAGTTAAATTAGGGCAGTATTTAGCTAGTTAAAATGTGGCAGTATTTGGCTTGTCAAATTGTGGCAGTGTTCAGCTTGTCAAATTGTGGCAGTGTTCAGCTTGTCAAATTGTGGCAGTGTTCAGCTTGTCAAATTGTGGCAGTGTTCAGCTTGTTAAATTGTGGCAGTGTTTAGCTTGTTAAATTGTGGCAGAAGCTAGCTAGTAAGATCATGGCAGTATTTGGAAACATTTGGCAGTGTTTAGCAAGTTAAATTGTAGCAGTGTTCAATCATCGCTATGAAAATTGTGGCAGTAGCAGTGGTTGGCTTGTTTATTATGATGAATTAAAACTGAAAAAGGTGTCGACACTTCACATCCTGTGTCTTGCATAAACATTGAAATGCACTGATCCAGGATGTGGGAAGAAGAGGACAGGAAGAGTAAGGAAGGAAGAGTAAAGAAGGAAGAGTAAGGAAGGAAGAGTAAGGAAGGAAGAGTAAGGAGATATGTCTTCATTTCATGGCGATACCAGACTCGCAGAAAAGCACTTTTTTTTTCACCGGACATGGACCCGTCTGTGGTTGACCTTTCTGTTCTGTCAGTCACAGTGTGGCTGATCTGATATATCATAATCAACCTCCCCCCCCCTGCCATAGCTGTAAGTGGCAGTGTCTTGCACCATGTTTTAAACCATAACGGAAAAGAAAGCCACAGAAGAAGGTGACATCACCACATGACATGCAAGAGACCTTGACCATTGGCAGTTTTCAGAGCATATCAGAATGTAGTCTGGGACAAAGGTCAGGATTTTCAAGACGGTGGTGACCTGAGCATCATTCGTTCAGCTTCATGTTGTTTTTGGCAAACTCAACCTGGGGGATCATGTCGGTATAGCTGATCCTGCAGAGCAAAAGTTGATTAGTGACTGATTGGTGGAGTTTACCTGATACACCAATAAGTTCAATTTCCATAAAAATATGTAAAACAAAAACAAAAAAAAAACAAAAAAAAAAAGAAAACAACCAACCCTTACCAATACCATACATACCAGAATGTGTGTACATTACCATACTGTTATAATATAATCATAATCCTTTAAGGAAGTTATTCAACACTTCATTTCCTTCAACTTTGAATTTACCCAGCAGAGTCCACCATAAAAATATTAGTTCTGTGAAAATGCTGAATCTCTTTAAAGAATTTATCAGTCATTTTCGATAAGTGCCAATTTTTATGGAAATAACATCACATTCCTTTTATCACACCTGTGTGGTTTCACAGTTGCAACTGATTGGGACTGGCTACAAGACTTAGAAATGGGTTGAAGGTGGTGGAAAAAAAGTGGGGATTTTATTTTCTCTGAGTTTTAACTTATAGTCAGAAACATGTCTGAAGTGTTTAATTAAATAATTAAAGTTGCTACACTCTCTCCCAGTTATGGTCACACTTTGGTAATAGTGTAGTGAGAGATTTGGACTGTATATTTTTCACTTTTTCTTATGTGGCAATGTTTTAGTCTATGCAAGTCATTTGGAGTACCATAATCACTCAGTAAGTTTGCTTTTAGAAAAAAAAAGTTATCAGAGGTTAGTATGTTATAGGTAAGGTAAGGTAAAGGTGTTCCATAACCTAGGTCGTAGGGGAGTGAGGCATCAGAGACCTCAGCTTCTCTAGAGGCCAGCATATGGAAGGCAGCGCCCATCTCCTCTCCCTTGCTGCTTTACCTTTCCTGACCCTAAAGAGGGCAGATACCCGTTTGCAGCTGGGTGAACATAACATCACATTCCAACCCTTGTGCTGACTGTGCTGAAGCCAAGGCGCGCAAACTGTCACCCATCCAACTGGTAACCACGCTTGATGTTGCTTGACTGGGGGAAAGCGAGCACTCTGACCACTTAGCTATCCCGCCCCCTTAGTATGTATATATATATATATATATATATATATATATATATATATATATATATAATATATATATAAAGAGAGAGAGATTTTTTGTTTTGTTTTTTTGTATGTGTGTGTGTGCATATGCTTGTGCGATTACACAAATAGTTGTGCATTGATAGATCATATTCTAATCTTTTTTTAACTTTACTGTGGAGAAATCAAGATGTAGCTTCAATTAATTTTGTTAATCTTTTACTATAGTAATTGTCGTAAATAAAACTGGACAAATCAAATATTTGGATTGTTTGACTTATTGTTCAGAATGGCTTTGTCTGAAAACTGCTTGCAGCATGAACAAACTTCTAAAAAAAACAACCTCCATCAGCTAACGAGGAAGAATCGCAATTATTTGCATTGCTAATATTAGGCTAACATGTCTTAAAACAGGAAACTCTCAAAGCAATGAGCTACTTGAAGCAACTGTGTGGCTCTACTATCAACCTGGCTTCTAGTAATCATAATCTATATTCCTTAGCCTGCCTAACCCACCAGAGGCATCAAAGTCTAACATTTCAACGTTAACAGACTCTTACATTGAATTTTATTTATAAAAACCAGAAAGAAGGGGGGGGGGGGGGGGGGGGGAAGGAAAGCCTAGAGGTCCTAGTGTCCGACTCATGATCTGAGGGTTACTGATGGCATGTGTTCAACTCTCTGCTGAAGCATTTGTTAGAAGGGCCTTTTCCTTTTGGGTTAACAGTGATACTTACTCTACTCCCCATGTCCATTGGATGAGACTTTTAAAAATAACAACGAAAAAACAGCTAGATGTCCAAGGTTCACCAATGGTGAGATTTTTGCATATGCAACCGTAACCCCCTCCCCCTCCCGCTGCCATTAAGGCAGCTACATTCTGACTTCGGGGATGGTGTTGAAACACATCGGTATGCATGCATTTTAAAAAAAAAAACAATTTATGATAATTTTGTTCCTACTGGCACAAAATAGCACACTCTTTTGAAAGGCGGAACGGGCTTTTAACATGTGCGCAAGGTTTTTGTGTGGATTTGCACACAGGGCATCTGGTTATAGTCTCATCTGAAGGACTTTGACATTCAGTTCTATTTTCCTGTCAGTTGGGAAGAAAGGGCAAGGCTGGAATCAAACCTAGAACCTCAGATTCACTTGTTAGGCAGGTGAAGTCTTAACCATCCTGTCACCTTCCTCCTTCTGTTCATTTATTTGTTGTGGTGTGTGTGTGTGTGTGTGTGTGCCGGGGTGGGGGTGGGTGGGGTGGGCGGAGTGGGGCTTTCACACCATTTTTCTTAAACCTTTTCTCTTTAGCAGAAAATTAACATTGGAAATTATTTAATTTGTTGCTTTAGGAGGGGGGGGGTATATTAATCTAAGGAAAAATGGTACTTTGGAGACCAGAAAATACAAGTTCTAAATATGTACAAATGTTTATGTATTCATATTTCAACTAAACTGTCAGTTCTGCACAGCATGATCGATCTTGCTGAACCCAACAAGAAAAGGAGTTTTTGTAATACTCGGACTACTCTGGTCACTTGACCATAAGTTTTTCTAATCTGGTCACTTGATCCAAAGTTTTCTTTTAATTGTGTGATTGCCAAATTCAACCTATTTTGAGTTATGGTTCAGAAATATGAGGTCTCTCAAATAATAGGAAAATAACTGAAAGATTGCATTCATCTTTATTTGTCCCCAAGAGATTTCTAGGAGATAATGTTCAAGCCCTGAGATACTTGATTAATGGGGAAAATGGATGGTGTCCTTTATTTGTAAATTCACAAATCATCTCAACAACTCAAATCAATTCAAATTCTTTTATTTTGAGGATAATGTATTGTTGTTTGGTTTTTTTTTTGTTTTTTTTTTACATCCAGTCCCTAGTCAGCCTTGATGAAGCCTCTTCAGCATATGGCATGCAGATCAGTGCAGAGAAAACCCAGCTGATGACGAATAGTACAAATGTATAAATAACATCAGAATGACATAATTACAGATGGTAAGAAAATCTGGACCGTCCATAGCTTCAAATATTTGGGAGCTATGGTATCAGATGAAGGATCAAAAACCTGAAATTCTCTCCACGACAGCTCAGACCACAGCTGCAATGACCAAACATAAAGTCCTCTGGAATGATAAGAACATCGCCATCAGCTTCAAGATCAGACTGATGCGTTCCCTGATCATGTCCATATTTTTGTACGCATGTGAAACTTGGACCATAACCACAGACATTGAAAGAATACAGGTAATGGAGAGGAGAGTTATGCTTTCGCCAACTCCTTTGATTTGTTTTTACAAGAGATAGCGCTATACAAATTCCATGTATTATTATTATCATTATTTTATACAGAGATCACATCACTAATGATAAGTAATGAAGAAGTGAAAACCAAAATAAAGAATGCCATCGGACCATATGAAGAACTCCTGACTTCAGTGAAGAAATGCAAGCTGGAGTGGTACAGGCACGTCACACGAACATCTGGACTGGCTAAGACAGTCTTACAGGGAACAGTAAAAGGAGGGAGACGAAGAGGCAGACAGAGGAAACGATGGGAAGACAACAGCAGAGAGTAGACGGGCCTTGGGTGGAGTGATCTGCTACTGAGGGTAGATGACCTTGGGGGGTAGAAGATGTTGATGAGAGAGAGAGAGAGAGAGTTTATTTTTAAAGAATTTTATTCCTTTATTTCAGGGATAATGGAATAAGCACTCGTGTGCTTTTTTACTTCTAGTCCCCGTGTGCATGTAGTTTTGTAGATTTTTTCATCTGTACCCACGACAGACAGACAGACAGATAGAGACAGACAGACCTCAGAAGTGGTGGTGGTGATGATGATGATGATTGTGGTGGTGGTGGTGGTGGTGATGATGATGGTGTTGGTGATCTTCATTTCCACGAGTAACAGATAAGTAGTAACATACTTTTTTTTATCCGGCCCTTCTCATGAGTAAGGACTGAAGATAAGAGAGATTGTTGTATTCTTTTTTTCTTTTATATCGAGGATAATAGAATAAGAACTCATGAGCTTTTTTACATCCAGTCCCCGTGTGTATGCAGTTTTTGTAAATCATGTCATCTGTTCCCACCGGCACACGATGGCCTACTCTTACGAAAGGCGGAACAGAATTTCACGTGTGCGCAAGATGTTCTGCGTGCGTTCGCACACGGGGCCTCGGTTTATAGTCTCATCAGAAGGACTTTTGAGAGAGAAAGAGAGAGAGAGAGAGAGAGAGAGAGAGAGAGAAGAGAGAGAGAGAGAGAGAGAGAGAGAGATTAATTTTTAAAATTTATTTATCTATTCTTTTACATCGAGGATAACAGAATAAGCAATCATGTGCTTTTTTTCATCCGGTCCCCGTGTGTATGCATTTTTTTGTTGTTGTTGTAAATATTGTCATCTGTTCCCACCGGCACACGATGGCCTACTCTTACGAAAAGCGGAACAGGATTTAACGTGTGCGCAAGATGTTCTGCGTGCGTTCGCACACGGGGCCTCGGTTTAAAGTCTCATCCGAGAGAGAGAGAGAGAGAGAGAGAGAGAGAGAGAGAGAGAGAGAGAGAGAGAGAGAGAGAGAGAGAGAGAGAGAGAGAGAAAACATACATACATACATACATAATGCATACATACATACATAATACATATATCCGCCTACATGCATACAGATAGACAGGCAGACAGAGAGTGGGGGGGGGGGGGGGGGGGAGACATACACATAGACAGACAGATACAGAAAGACAGAGACAGACAATCAGATTTACAGACAGACGGAAGCCATGCCGATACTGAGACAGTGATACAGACAGACAGACCCAGACAGTCACAATCACAAACCACCTGACTGAAACAACCGTCTTTGAATATAAACACAACAAAATTTCATCCAATTAAAAAAAACAAAAAAACCCAGGCCCCCCCCCCCCCCCTTCCAACAACACCATACACAATTCCAAAAACTTTTCTTTTTTTCAATCATATGCACAATTTGTCAAATTTTATGTGGTTTAAGAAATTTTTCTTTTTGCGTTCTGTATGGCTGTATTTGTTTCCCCCTATGATATTTAAACTTATTTACAGCAAAAGGAGATTCTGTTCAATCCGTCTGCGTTTGCAAAGGGTAGATTGTAGGCCTAGTCCAGTTTCGAATTTACCAAACAACTGGAACATAGTGAGGTAACGAAAAACGTATTTCCGGTACAGTGTTCTCACTAGTTTGGTTGTTTCCCTTTGCTAAGAATGACACGTTTTCGACAGGCTGCAGTCCCTTGCTGTAGGCAAGAGCAGCCCCATTGAGCTGCTGTGAACGAAGGAAGTAGTTGTTTTTGTCAGTAGACTTCAATGTATGAAAATAACAGCACTTGCTATAACAAATACAAAACCCGCCAGTCTTTTTTGTAGTCCCAAAGAAGTACGAAGATTGTCAGAATAGAAATTTAATACATCTATCACTTTTCTTGTCATCTGTTGAGGGCACGCACAACACAAGACTTGTATCTGAATAAGAGACTTGCTAGTCCATGCATCTATTTGTGAAGTGCAAGTCAACTGTTTAGCAGAACTGATAGCATCTTCTGCTTCCACTGTATCTGCTGCAAACGATTGCTGGACAATCGTCTGATTGGTGATAGAGTCGAGCTGGAACAAAGCGGAGGAAATGACAACTCACGACGTTCATTACCAGAAATGGACACATAGTGCATCAGCTAACGCTAAAAAAAGAGACAACAACAACAAAATTACAATGTCATGCCGACTTTATAACAGCCAGGCACACCGAGAAACATAACAATGGGTATTAGCACTTGATAAACCAGGTGAACACCACACCACAGGAGGTGTCCGTAGCTGTACACACTGTCACAGGGAGACTGAAAGCTGTGCCCTAAACCCCCTGTCAGCAGGAGCTGTCAGCCTACATCTTTCTTCAGCTGATGAGAACAACATCAGAGTGGACTAGGGGATGGTCTCCTCTTCATGACGGTTCTAAACTGGAGGGTCATGGGTTTGAATCTCAGGGGCACGGGGTGGATTCTATGTGGAGATTTGATTACATCCTCTCGGGCCAATTTCTGCGCAGGCTGGAATAAAAAGAAATAAAAAGCACACGAGCGGTTATTTATTATCCTCAAAATAAAAGCATCTGAAAAAAATGTATAAAAGAAACCACACACACTCATGTACGCGCGCCCGCGCACAACACACACACACATATGCGCTGCACGCACGCACGCAGCACTCTCCCTCTCTCTCACATACACACACACACGCGCGCGTGCGCGCGAGCGCGCACATACACACACAGAGAATCTCTCTGTGGCACCCTCACAACCAGCCATGTATATAATAAGTATGAGTGGACATCACCAAGCCAACAGTGAGAGGGCCATGCCCGGCTCCACTGCCAGGTCGGTCAGTGATGGTCCTTCGGATGAGACTTTAAACCGAGGCCCCGTGTGCGAACGCACGCAGAACATCTTGCGCACACGTTAAATCCTGTTCCGCTTTTCGTAAGAGTAGGCCATCGTGTGCCGGTGGGAACAGATGACAATATTTACAAAAACTGCATACACACGGGGACCGGATGAAAAAAAGCACATGATTGCTTATTCTGTTATCCTCGATATAAAAGAATAAATAAATAAATAAATGGTCAGCAGTGTCTGCAGGAGGTCAGTGATGGTCAGTTGTGTCTCTGCAGGAGGTCAGTGATGGTCAGTAGTGTCTCTGCAGGAGGTCAGTGATGGTCAGTAGTGTCTCTGCAGGAGGTCAGTGTCATGGTCTGATGGTCAGTAGTGTCTCTGCAGGAGGTCAGTGATGGTCAGTAGTGTCTCTGCAGGAGGTCAGTGATGGTCAGTAGTGTCTCTGCAGGAGGTCAGTGATGGTCAGTAGTGTCTCTGCAGGAGGTCAGTGATGGTCAGTAGTGTCTCTGCAGGAGGTCAGTGATGGTCAGTAGTGTCTCTGCAGGAGGTCAGTGATGGTCAGTAGTGTCTCTGCAGGAGGTCAGGGAGAGGTCAGTGATGGTCAGTAGTTTCTCTGCAGGAGGTCAGTGATGGTCAGTAGTGTCTCTGCAGGAGGTCAGTGATGGTCAGTAGTGCCTCTGCAGGAGGTCAGTGATGGTCAGCAGTGCCTCTGCAGGAGGTCAGGGAGAGGTCAGTGATGGTCAGCAGTGCCTCTGCAGGAGGTCAGGGAGAGGTCAGTGATGGTCAGTATGTCTCTGCAGGAGGTCAGGGGGAGGTCAGTGATGGTCAGTAGTGTCTCTGCAGGAGGTCAGGGGGAGGTCAGTGATGGTCAGTATGTCTCTGCAGGAGGTCAGGGAGAGGTCAGTGATGGTCAGTATGTCTCTGCAGGAGGTCAGGGGGAGGTCCAGTGATGGTCAGTATGTCTCCTGCAGGAGGTCAGGGGGAGGTCAGTGATGGTCAGCAGTGTCTCTGCAGGAGGTCAGGGGGAGGTCAGTGATGGTCAGTATGTCCTCTCAGCAGTGAGGTCAGGGGGTAGGTCAGTGATGGTCAGTATGTCTCTGCAGGAGGTCAGGGAGAGGTCAGTGATGGTCAGTATGTCTCTGCAGGAGGTCAGGGGAGGTCAGTGATGGTCAGTATGTCTCTGCAGGAGGTCAGTGATGGTCAGTAGTGTCTCAGCGGCTCGCTGCATGCAAGAGAACATGGAGAGGTCAGTCCCCTGCTGACCACGGCAATACCTTGGTCACAGAATCTGACTGGGCGAGATGTTAACGTGGCTTTATTAGGCTATGTCCGTTCACCTCTCCTAACCCGTAAACAAGGAAAGGAGCTCACCACACACAAGATAAAAGGATAATTTATCAACACTCAAGTGACAGGACAAGGACATAGGGGTGTGCTTCACTTGTGACTGACTACCCACGGCTGATGTTCACCTACTGTTCATTCTGAACTCCACGCACCCCGAGGTGGTTCTGTTGCATCTCCAGAGCGGCCGGCAGTCTCCAGAGCCGTCACTGTCAGCGCCATGACGCCACCAGCCACAGCGAGCCCTGCACTGCTGGCGGGGGTAAGGACCAGAGTTTGTTGATGGTAGCTATCTTCATCTTCCTTGGGACACAGGGTTTGCTCTACACAGAACACTGGTGTCACCATTTCTGTTTCCCTTAGAGTTCGTGTTCACTGGATGAAAAACTTGTCTATAAGCTTATTTTCATAACAGTACCTATCGGACGGTCATTTAAGATGTTTGGAATTTCTAGGAGTTTGTGTATTACTACACTCGGGGTGAAAAACGGAAATGACTGCCACAACCAAGGCCGACGATTTGATTAAAACCTGATTCCTGAAGAACAGGTGTCTAGGTGTTTGCAGTACATTTTCCTACCGACAGTAGCAACATTCACAACTTCTAAGTTAGTGAAGTGGACTGGTCACTTAAAACTACAGCAAGACTCAAAATCTGATAGCAAAGTTTAAAAAAAAGAAATATCATGGCTGTGAGGAGCAGTCATGATCCTGTTTACCAACTGACTGAAAAAAAGGATTTGTCACCGAAGCCGAAAAAGAATAAGATATTGCATTCTGTGGAAGATGATACTGCACTATGTGTCACTTTACGTTGTCAACACAAAACATCAGGGTCAGTGGACTCACTCACCAAAAGTGGAGCTGATTTCTCGCCGTTTTTTCCCCTCAGGAGTGCTGACGCAATCATAATAACAACAATCACTAAAGTCTATACACGCTTAAAAAATGTCAAAAAGATAATAATGATAGCCCATCCTGCTCCAGAAGAGGACGGCCCATTGTCCCTTAAACCTCAGTGACACCAAGGCATGGAGATTGACAGCTCAATGATGTCACACAGGGATGCCCTCCAACCCCCCGCCCCTCTTCCCACTCTTTTAACTTACATATCAGTGACAACAGTACAACACCGACACTATCCACAATGAACTGGTCCAAAACGACACCAACACAACAACTTGAACAATCAACGTCCTGCATCACAACATACACATGTCTGAACTACAGCCGAATCCTCACTCCAACCCCAGCTGAAATGATGTCAGCTAGTCACAAATATGACGTCAAATTATACACAGATGATGTCAGCTCTATTGCCAATGCGCACAGTAAAGTGACTCTGGCAGCGCCTGTGAAGTGAGAGCAGGACCCAGAAGACAAGACAGGTGTGGCACCTGTCCCATAGAAAGACACACGTCCTGGTTTGGTTTTGTTTTGTTTCTTTAGCTGCTGCCAACACTGTGTGTGCCTGTGTCTTGGCAGGTGAAAAACGGAGCACGAAACACAGCTGCCGACTGACGCCATGTCTATAGACACACTCGCCCCCCCCCCCCCCCTACAGTCAGAAAGTCTGTGCCAGAATTCAGGTCACTCTGGCGTTCTGAAGCTGCAGGGATGGAGTTGTTCATTCTGCCCTGGTGCTTCTGGTTCAGTATAGGAGGAGCGGAGAGGGGGACTGGTGCCTTGTCTGTCTCCTCAGCTCTGTCTCTCCTTCTCTCTCTATTTCTCTGTTCTGTTCATCTGGGACAGCAAGAACTGCTGCAGAACTGGAAAGGAAAATAAAATGGTGAACGGTAGGAGACGTGAGAGTGATGGTTATGGAGAAAATGATATGGATGGTTAAGGTAAAAAAAAAAGTACGGTCATTGGTTTTGTTGTCTGCTTTTTTTCTCTTTAGCAATATAAGCATGCACATGCAAAAAAAAAAAAAATTCACATGCTCAAGCAGGCTCGTATACACACGCACACGCCCATGCATGCTTGCATCAAACACAACACACACACACACACACACACACACACACACACACACACACACACACACACACACACACACACACCGCCCGCGCGCGCGCGCTCACACACACACACACTCACAGAGAGAGAGAGAGAGAGAGAGAGAGAGAGAGGGGGGGGGGGGGGGGGGGGGCTATATGTAGAGCGTAGTATGATTGTATGCTTCGTTTCTCTGTTTTTTGTTGTTTCCCTAATTTGTTGTTACCAATACGCACTGAGCTTTTCTTTATATTTCATGTCCCTGGGCTTTATCACAGTTCTTGATTAAATCATTGATGCTTGGGGCAACAGCAAAGTGGGAGGCTGTATGATCAGTGGCTTTCTCACTCATGGAATTCCACTTTACAGCTTAGTCTTTAGTGATCGATTATGACTCTCTGACAAGGAGGATTGACTTGGACAGCCCTTATGTGCTGCAGCCCTGGGGGCTATTTGGCCTTTGGCGAACGTCTCCAACGCTGAATGTCCGTATGTCCACTTGGCTGAGAGGGTGGGGATGTACTATGAGCAAGGCATCTCCACTATAATCAAATTTCTGCCCAATTCCCGAAACAGCATCTGCCTCCTCTGCTGTTTTGGAGGTCATCGTCGAACACGACGGACAAACAAACATGTTGATGACGACAATAACAACAACAACAACAACGATGATGATGATGATGATGATGATGATGATGATGATGATGAGGAGGAGGAGGAGGAGGAGGAGGAGGAGGAGGAGGAGGAGGAAGAGGAAGGGGAAGAGGAGGAGGAGGAGGAGGAGGAGGAAAGTGACGATAATGATGTAGAAGAAATTACATTATTGGGAATTCCCCCTGGTGATTGCAAACTCCTCTTCTTCACTGTATTCTTTGAGGTTTGATTCGGGCCCTGTAGTGAATGTTGCAGACCGTCTCTCTGGGGTCAGTTCCACCTGGCGGACCTCACCCCTCTCCAGGCAGGGGCAGCATGACGGTGTGTTAAACTGTTTCCCACACCCACCAAAAGCTAACATGAAGTTCGGGATCTTTAACGTGCTTAATTGATCCTCTACACGCGTGTACACGTCGAGCGAGTGGAATGGTGACACTGACAGTCTTTTCTTTCTTCTTTGTCTAACCCTCAGATAGCAACTCGCCCAAATGACTCATTCGGATGAGACTATAAACCGACGCCCCGTGTGCGAACACATGTTGAACACCTTGCGCACAGGTTAAAAACCCATTCCGCCTTTGGGAAGAGCAGGCCATTTGTGCCGGTAGGAGAGGATGACAACAAAATAAAAAAAACAACTAACATGCACTCAGCTGTCGTGTTTAGACATTTTCCCTGAGGAAAAATTGGGGAGTTGGAGTCCCCTAAGCGTTTCGAGGTTGTATATAGCAACGTTCTGGCGGCTCCTGTGAAGACACAAGAACAATTCGTATGGCGATTGCTTTTCCAATGAACCATTCCAGCGACATGGAGAGTGTGTTTGGAGGGGGGGGGGGGGGGGGTCTGCTGCATGGGTAACAGCTTGCTCTTCACATTTACTTACCCAGCCTAGAGTGCAACTCCATAGTCTTCCGAGACTGACGGATGCCTACAGACGGCAACTATTGCTGTCTGTCGTATGAGCGAACATGCCTTGCCCTGCCGTTTAGCACCTGACAATTCAGACCCAGCGCATCCCACTTCGGCGTGGGGGAGAATTTTTTTTCTTTTAAATCTTTGAAGTCTTTCTGGAACGAAAAGGCCGAAGAACGGACCAAGAAAGCAGAGCACAGGCACGGAGGAGGTGACAGCAAGAAAATGAACAAAGCAGAAACAAAGAGATGGATAGAAGAGAGGGAGTTTCTAGCACAGAATTTGCAGACGATGGGTGATGCTATATCCACTGACAGGCCCCGGCATCCCGAGAGGGGAGCAGACAGTCTTGTCATTGCAAAACTTCTGTGTCGGTGACATGAAGACTATGTTAGCGCTAATGGTGCTGATGGTGACGACGATGATAATGAAGTTGTGGTGGTAGAAGTGATGATAACGATATACCGCCGTCGACACAATAATGACAACAAGTATTCAGATAATAGTGATGATAATAATGGCGTCGTTAAACGACGAGAATGATGACGACAACGACGACCACAGGGAAAATACTAATGACACCAATAACGAGGACAATTACCATGCTGGCAGGAACGGCCCCAGTAACCGGGAGGACAGCGACACTTGCCATGCTGGCATCGTGCCCGGTTCAGACAGGGGTGCGGGCATCTGGCCAGCTTGTGACGGCACTGGGCACCCACGTAGCCGCTGTGACAGCGACACTTGTTGGGTTTGACACACACGCCCTTGGAGCCACAGCCCCCCTCACAGATGGCTGAGGACGAAAAAAACGAACTGAGCTAGACCAAAAAATTACTGAACAAAATCTTTAAAATCTATCTATCTATCTATCTATCTATCTATCTATCTATCTATCTATCTATCTATCTATCTATCTATCTATCTATCTATCTATCTATCTATCTATCTCTCTCTCTCTCTCTCTCTCTCTCTCTCTCTCTCTCTCTCTCTCTCTCTCTCTCTCTCTCTCTCTCTCTCTCTCTCTCTCTCTCCTCCCTCCCTGTCTGTCTGTCTGTCTGTCTGTCTGTCTGTCTGTCTGTCTGTCTGTCTGTCTGTCTGTCTGTCTGTCTATTTTTTATGTATGTATTTATTTATTTATTCATTGTGTTATTTATTTATCTTATTCTTTATTGAAAATAATGGAATCGGCACTCTTTTTTTTTAATTACTTTTTCCCGTGTTTCTGTGGTTTTACAAATTTTGTCATATGTTCCAACCAGCACACAATGGCCTACTCTTCCGAAAAGTGGAACAGGTTTTAATGTGATCAAGATGCTCAGCGTACTGATGTAGGGCGTTAACTATTATGCGACTTGTGACATGTTACTATATTATTATCATCATTGTCGTTGTCATTATCATCATTGTCGTTGTTGTTGCTATCAATCTTTAGCTGCCTGTTGCTATATGCTGATACGGTACACAACCTGTTCTCACTTTCAAGCTTTAAAGAGTGGAAAGCAGGGGTGTGGAGGGTGAGAACATGGGCATAACTGAGTCAGTCATTAAAGTTGAGAACATCCAACTCGTGATTCGTGATTCAATGGCAAGTATTGGCGCAGGCCAGCCGTCAAGGTTGACTCAAAACTCCCTCCGGAACCCCCCTACCCCCCCCCCCCCCCAACTGCCCTCCCATCGAGTTAGTATTGGCTCTGACTAACTGCTTTAAATATATATATTAAAGGAGACTGCAAAGCTAGTGTTCTGTGTGCAAACGCTTGATTAACACCTCCCCGCCCGCCCCCCTCCCCCATGACACACATTTGGATGAGACCATAAATCAAGGTCCCGTGTGCGAACGCACGCAGACCATCTTGTGCATTTGTTAAAACCTGTTCCGGTTTGTCAAAGAGTACGCCACTATGTGCCGGTGAGAACGGATGACAAAAATGACAAAACAGCACACACACGAGGACTGGATGTAACCCCCCCCCCCCCACACACACACACATGAGTTCTTATTCCATTATCATCGAAATAAAACACCAAATGAAGAAATTAACTGATAAAAACAGACACAAACACACAGAGGCACACACACACACACACACACACAACACACACACACACACACACAGAGACACACACACACACACGACACACACACACACACACACGCACGCACGCACGCACACACACACGCACACGCACACACACACACACACCCCGCACGCACAAACACAGACACACACACTAAACACACACTCATACACACACACACTCACACACACATACAACACACACACACACACACACACACACACACACACACACACACACACTCACACACATACACACGTTTAGAGAGAGAGAGAGAGAGAGAGAGAGAGAGAGAGAGAGAGAGAGAGAGAGAGAGAGAGAGAGAGGAGAGAGAGAGAGAGAGAGAGAGAGAGAGAGAGAGTTACCATTCTGGCACCGAGCCCCTTATAGCCGGGCGAACACTGGCAGCGGTTGTGAAAGACACAGCTCCCTCCGTTCTCACAGCCTGGCTCACAGCGAAAGTGCTGCCCTGTAAGTCACACACACACACACACACACACACACACACACACACACACACACACACACACACACACCACACACACACACACACAACACACCACACCAATACGAATTTTACGAATATAAACACTTTAATGTCTCAAAAGCGTGAGAAATTCATGTGTGTTTTGCCAAAAAACAATCAAGTACACACACACAAACACACACAACAGATACACACACATACACTTACCCCCACACCCCCCCCCACATACCCGCACACATACATACAGACAGACACAGACAGACTGACACACACACACACACACACACACACACACACACACACACACACACACACGACAGACAGACAGACAGACAGACAGACAGACAGACAGACAGACAGACACACACACACACACACACACACACACACACACACACACACACACACACACACACACACACACACACATTCTTTGAAAACACGAGCAAACAACACAGACCACATTTTCAATGTGTATCAATATTTGACGGGTTTTTTATGTACAGAAGATAAAAACAGCACATGTATTTCTAAACGGTTGAATAAAAATGTCAAAACTGAGGTCTATATGCCACAGAATGATTACACCATGCCCAAATTAGAGTGAAAGCAGGTGTTTTATTGTAAATCAGTCAATTGAACTACTCTGATTTTAATGTTACATGCATGATTTTTCGGATGCACTGCTCAGCTGATGTGTATGTTTGCCCCTTTCCCTTCTGTCCATCCAATGGTTCTTCCTTTTGATACGTGCCGATTTTTGAAGTTTTTAAAATTCTGTTTTGATAGAATTATGCTAATAATTTTTTATGTGCTGTAACACACACACACACACACACACACACACACACACACACACACACACACACACACACACACACAGAGAAGTTTTCAACCACGGTTGATATTTGTCTTTGATTGTTTTAGAAGTCAATTTCCTTGATTTTTTTGTGAGGGCAGGATAAAAAAAGTTGTGTAAACTTAATCTTTTACCCTCAGTAAAGATCATTTTGACTTGGCTTGACTTCACACACACACACACACACACACACACACACCACACACACACACACACACAGACACACACAGACACACAGACACAGACACACACAGACAACAGACACACAGACACACACAGACACACACACAAGCGCGCGTACGCGCACGCACACAACTTCATACCAGGTTTTTTCTTGGTTTTCCTTTTGCGCTTGCAGCACAGAACACCGGAAGTGAGGCCTTGCACATGTCTGCAACCATGCGCAGTGCTGTTCCTAGGGGGAAGCACTTCCACGCGTCCCCGGGCGAGACAGGAAGTTTGCGAATGACGTAACCATCGGCAGTCACGCCCAACGCCGCCATTTTGCCTCGCTTGCATCTGAAACATAGAAGAATTTGGAGTAGCATGGTTTCTGTACATTCTATTTTTTCCTGTCTTCCTAATTTTTTTCATAAAATAGGGACAATAATATAATCCATTCATTTCATTTTGTCCAAAGCTGCAACAAATTGGGCAGTATTTATTTTCTCTGTTTTTAAAGGCAAGTAGATCCATTTCCAATTATCCTCATCTCTGTAGAGAGAGGTGGGATGAGGGCAGGGGCGAATGACTTTAATTTGAAAGAATCAAACTCGTTACTTGGCAGCAACTAAGGGCGCCTGTTGGTGTCTACACGGAGGTATTTTCCTGAGCGAGTGTTTCCCTTGGAGCATTGAAAGGCAACTTCATTCTCCTCAATATCCTTCCGATTGGATTATAGACGATGTCCCATGTGCAAACATATGCATAAACCAAAATACCAAAATCCTGTCTGCAAAATGGAAAAGAACAATGCACAAAAATCACCATCTATCTTTTTGTGGATTATTATAGAAGTTATGGCCTGTGGCATGGGTAATACAAACAAGACCCAGCATGCAGTCTGTAAGCAGAAGAGGATGGTCACCATCTAGCTGACCTTGCCGAGGACACTGTCTGGAAATGTCTGTCCACTGAGGCCTCAAGGCCTTAGGGATCAAGTCACCATTCTTCTTTTAGTACGTCTTTAACACAAACATCAAATCCTGGCCTTCACCCCTCCCTCCCCCACCTTAACCTTTTCTCCTTGCCCCTTACCTCCACCACCTCTCCCCCCCACACATACAACGACCTTTCCCCCAGCCTTTATTCTTCCTGTCCCCTTTGAATAAAAAACAAAAAACAAAAACCAAACAAACAAAAAGGTAAACGTGTGCCATAACCTATCGGGTCGTAGGGGAGGAGGCATCAGAGACCTCAGTTTCTCTACGGGCCAGCATTTGAGGGCGGCGCCCATCTCTTCTCCCTGGCAGTTTTAGCTTTCCTGACCCTAAAGAGGGCAGATACCCATTTACAGCTGGGTGAATTGGGGGTCTGTACTGAAGCCAAGGCACTCAAACGGTCACCTATATAGCTATCCAATTGGTAACCACACTCGATGCTGCTTAACCTTAGTTGGGGAAAGCGAGTGCTCTGACCACTGAGTTATCCTGTCCCCAGAGATCTGTGTATAGGGTATAATTTTCAGTTATGTTAACATGTAGTGGGGCCATAAACTAGATCCCCAGTCCCTGTGTATAGCGCCTGTAAACCTCCTCCTCAGTCCAGCTTCCAGTGAAGGCCCTCACTTTTTGCAGCGGCCATGTCTGGAGGCAGCGTTGTAGGCATAGCAGCCAGACAGGTCCAGAACGTCTAGCCAGCTCAGCTGTCTCAGAGCCTCCCTGTCTTTGGGGTTACACACGCGCCAGCCTCGTCTGCACAACTGCTTCCCGTGCCGCACGTGCCCTTCCCAGCGCCCTGCGCATGCGTGGATGTTGCGGTGAAGGTGAAGGCCTTCTGTGCTGTCGTCTGCGCAGCCTGAGGTGTACTCTGCAGCAGAAGAGGGGTCAGGGGGTCAGTGGGTCAGTGTGGCCACACACCATGGATAGATATGGAGAGGTCAGGTTGTGTTAACTAGCTCTCTTCATTTAGACAATCCTTTAATTTATCTTGAATCATTGTCGTGTACGTACACGTGCAGAAGATACACTAGGCCTCTAAAGATCCAGTAATTCAGGTCAGCGTCCGGTGGGTTAGGGAAACACGAGCATACCTGGTAGACATCCCAAAGTCGGAATGCGACTACTTTCAAGGTGGGTTAAAACAGTTCCACATGCAAAATCTCACCTTTGGTGAACCCCGGAGCTCTAGTTAAGGAACGCAATACAACAAAATATGTGTCTTCCTGCTTTGGTGGTTAAAAAAATTAGTAATTATTATTTTTTTTAATAGATAAGTGTAAAAACAACAATGACATTTTTTTCTTGGATGGTCATAACCTGAGGGTTCCTGGTGTTCCTGCTCGGATGCCTCTTTTCCGTGTCAGCCATCCTGCAAGCCTTTTGGAGCGGAGTCTTGCAGACAACACAGAAATCAGGGATTAAAAAATATACTCCCACATAGGGATGCCAGGGGCCTGTCAGTAAAAATAGTATCCCCACCTTTTGAAAATTCGGTGCTGGAATTCCCTCTTTTTTATCCCTGTCTTTGTTTCTGCCGTGTTCCTTTTCTGCCTGTCACTTTCTTCTCGTCCATATTCTGCCTTCCGGGTCCATTATTCAGTGTTTCTTTCCCAGAATAATGTAGAAAATACCAATTCTCTCCCATACCGAAATCGGATGTCCTGGCTTGACTGATCAGGCGCTCAACGCTATGTTGCAGTGCATTTTCTCTCTGTGACAGACAATACTTGCTGTTTGAGCGTTCGACGACGACAAAAAAATCGATGAGTGTAACAAAAAATTTAGTCCCAACACTCTTCATATTCGCTTTAGTTGCTAGTCAGAGGCGGGTCATTCTGACATAATAGTCAACACATTTGAAAGATGAAATGGAATCTGAAGCTGGTACACGTTTTGAACTACGCACCAAATATCCTAGCCACTGGGCCCAGGAGGCCTCAACACGTCCAGTCTGTGATGTCCAAGGCTTCATGTCTGACCTAGAGGTAAAGTATGGGGGAGGGGGGGGGGGAACCACAGCAGATGTGGCACAGCTGTTTGCCTGCCTGTCAGGATATGTTCTCATTAGACCTGCTCGTTAGTGTGGCCACGTGCAGCCTGTAATGTGTGTTGTGTGTGTGTGTGTGTGTGTGTGTGTGTGTGTGTGTGTGTGTGGTGTGTGTGTGTGTGTGTGTGTGTGTTGTGTGTGGTGTGTGCAGCAGCAGCCTCAGATATCGCAATGAAGACAAATGACGTGAAAGTAGCATGTGTATCTCTTTCAGGACTGATGCCAGAGTGACGATAGGCTGCCCACTGGCAGTTTCTGGATCTTGTTCAGAGCACAAAGAGAAACCCCAGGCCACTTATTCCTTGTGATACACAACACGGTTTTAGAATCACTAGTATATTCTCTTAAACAAACTCGGCAGTTGTAAACCCAAACTTACATTGATTAAGAGGTATTATTTTTGTATAATAGACACACGATTCAGAGTCGAAGACATTCAGAATACCCCCCCCCCCCCCACGCACATACACATACACACACGCGCGCGCGCATTACTGGTTACACAAGGTTTTAAGGCTGTCTATCGAAAACAGACAAAATACATGAGGGTATCATCCTGTTCGTAATTGCTTTCTTGTGTATGATTGTATTGTAATACTGCACAGCACTTTCGATCACTCCAACATAATCATACACACTTTCAGACACAAGACAGCCTGAAAGTAAAATCTGAAAAAACACAAATCAATGACTTTCTCAAACACATTCGGATTAAAGTGCAAAACATACATGAATGTAGCACCCCCCCCTCCCCACAGACACATGCACACAAACATACAGA
>CM060317.1:42799548-42809548 GCA_030674155.1 Stramonita haemastoma | reverse complement strand
CAGTCAGTCAGTCGGCTAGTCAGTCAGTCAGTCAGTCGGCTAGTCAGTCAGTCAGTCAGTCAGTCGGCTAGTCAGTCAGTCAGTCGGCTCTAGTCAGTGTCAGTCAGTCAGTCGGCTAGTCAGTCAGTCAGTCAGTCAGTCAGTCAGTCAGTCGGCTAGTCAGTCTGTGAGTCGGTCAGTCAGTCAACCTGTCAGCCAGCTATTTACCTATTAACCCTCTTGACTATAGACAGCTAACCACTCTCACCGCCCCCTCTTCCCCGAAAAAAAGAAAATTAAAGGAAGATAAAAAATGACTAAAACCAAAAAACAAAATACCCCCCCCCACCCCACCCCCACCCAAAAAAAAGAGAAGAAAGAATCGGAACTGAAACAGAATAAATAACAAAAATAGGTCTAGCTAACATAAACAGAATTTAACAAAAAACGAAAAGAGGGAGAAAAAAAAGAAGGGGTAAAAAAAAACTGAACTGGGGAAAATGAAAACAAAACAAAACATAACAAAAAGGAGAGAGAATAAAAGAGACTACGAAGAAAAATGGCTGTATCAAAAAAGAAAGAAACTAGTGGGAACACACACAAAAAATAGGAAGAATAAACGGATGAGGATTAAAAAGTAAGTGTTTCCCCCCCCCCCCCCCCCAAAAAAAAAGACAGGACAGAACCTTTAAAAAGAAGAAGAAGAAGAAAAAAGAGTATTGATACAAGGCCGGGTCTGACAGTCGGATGCTAATGGACGCGCCACTTGCACCCTCATCTGGGTGACCTCACGTCCGCTGGAGACCAACGACAGCACAGAGGAGGAGGAGGAGGAGGTGGAGGAGGAAAATAAGAAAGAGGAGAAGAAAGAAGAAGAAAAAGGGTAAAGACGAAGAGAAGAAAAAGGCAAACGAACGTGAATCAGAAGAAGAGCAGTGAGGGATAAAAAAAAAAGGACGAGAAAAGAAAAGACCCCAAAAAGGGCGAAACATTTACCTAACGGGGCTGGCTTCGTCTCTAACAAACCTTTGCTGCCTAGGAGACAAAAACTAAAAGACGACACGATGACATCTGCTTGTTCAAATAAGCCTGCACGTGTGTGTTTGCATGTACGCACGCATGCACGCACGTGCACATACATGTACACATACACACACATGTACACAAACATACACAACCACACACACGCACGCACGCACGCACGCATGCACCACACACACACACACACACACACACACCACACACACACACACACACACACACACACACACACACACACGGGATAGCCTCGTAGTCAGAATGTTGCGCGTTGTACTCAATCTGACAGCCCAGGCTCGCGCCCCCACCAAGCCGCCCACCCACTCAGGGGACTTTTTCCTTGGAGTTATGAAGTGAACAGCAGTGCCGTCTCTACTCCCCCGAAAGTCCTTCGAATTAGACAAAACCAGCGTCCCATGCGTGAGTTCACTTAGTACATCTTGCGCAGTCGTTAAACCGCTTCCACTTTTTGGAAGAAAAGGCCAGTGTGTGTCGTTGGGAATGGATGACAAAATTTGCACAAATACATACACACAGGGACTAGATGTAAAAAAAAAGCAGATGGGCGCTTATTCCAAGGACTTCGACTTCCATGGACGCCCACACCCATCCACCCACCCACTCCCGTCGTCTAATACCACTTGAGTGGAAAGACGTTAAATTGAACACAAAGTCATATTCCCCCACCCTCTCCCAGTACACACACACAACACACACACACCACACACACACACACACACACACACACACACACACACACGTTCACCCCCTCCTCCACACACACACGTACACCCCCTCCTCCACACACACACACACACACACACACACACACACACACACACACACACACACACACACACACACACCACATCACACACACACACACGCACACGCACACACACAACACAAACAAACAAACAAACAAACAAACAAACAAACCCCCTCCCCTCAAAAAGCACACTTATAGTCCATATTCTCGACAACCACCCAGACTAATAACCCAGGGGTGAACGTACAACAACAGCTAACAGCAACAACATACAACAAACAACATCTAAAGACAACTCCAGAGACCACCTCAAAAAAACACCGTTCCCCCCCCCCCAAGACAGACAGAACCTATCACATACCTGAGGACAGGAGGGAGATCCTGGGGTTGCCTGTGCTCATCTGACGGCCGTTCTTGTACCACTGGATGCGGGGAGGGGGCATGCCTGAGGCCTGGCAGGGCAGCAGGAAGATCAGGCCTGTGTACACCTCACTGCGCTCTGGAGGCTTCACCACGATCACTGGAGGCTTCACTGCACACAGTACAACACACACACAGACACACACAGACACACACAGACACACAGACACACACAGACACACGACACACAGACACACAGACACCACACACACACACACACACACACACACACACACACACAGAGTCAGACTCTCGAACCCACAAAGGAAAGGGGGGACAACATACACATCCCTTAGCCTTATACCCAACTTCCCATTCACCAGATCTGAAACAATACCACCCTCCCCAACTACCGCCATCTTCCAGCACAACACGGTGAAGGAAAGACGAAAGCCTTGTAAAATGGTACACCACCTACCCCTAACTCCCAACCAATTTCACACTTACCCAACCATCTATGCAGCCATATGTACTATAGCCTCAGTCAGTCATCTACCCTGCATCTTCCCAGCCATCTGCCAAGCCATTCGCCAGCCATCTAGCCATCCAGCCACCTAGCTACCTAACCATCCAGCAATCTACCCAGCCATCTAAACATCCAGCCATCTACCCACCCACCTATCCACCCAGCCATCTACCCAAACATCTACCCAGCCATCTACACAACCATCTACAAAACCATCTACACAACCATCAACACAACCATCTACACAACCATCTATCCAGCCATCCAGCCATCTAAACATCCAGCCATCTACCCAGCCGTCTACCCAGCCATCTACCCAACCAACCTCCCACCAATTCACACATCCATCGTTCCATTCATCCATCCATTCATCCACCCAGAACATCCACCCAGCATATCCACCCAGCCAGTACCCAGGCCGACACCTACCCGGCATCCTGCAGCAGAGCACCCCGGTCATGGCGGCGGGGTGGAAGAGGCAGGCCCTGTGGAAGTGAGCGTCCACACAGCAGCTGCTGTCGATGCGGCCCCCGCTGATGCAGGACGACTGGCCCTCGTGCCGGTGACCACACCCCCTGCCCACGCCTGCCAGGTCGTCCTGACACCGCAACAACCCGCACACAAACATGTATGCATGCAAGCGCATGCACATACACACATGTACGCATATGCATACACACACGCACGCACGCAAGCTCAAGCGCGCACAGACGCACACACATGCACGCACGCATGCATACACACACGCACGCGCACGCAAGCACGCATGCACGTAAGTACATGGACGCACTCATGTGCGCACGTATGTACACATACAAAGCAATTGCACTGCTTATTCAATGTATAATCTGAAAAAAGGACTTGGTCTTGACTTTCACACACACACACACTCACACTCAGACCTTGTTGCTTTGGTTTTTAATTTTTTTTTAAATTTTTATTATTACTTGCCTGTCTGAATGGAGCTTGTGCTGTGCTGTCTTGGTTTTATTGTATCTTAAATTGTGAGGTGTAGGTTTTAAAAAGTGTTTTCTTCATTCTTGGCGTTACTTTTGAAACATAGATTAACACAATCTCTTGCATAGTTCTGTAAGTAAATGTTCTTGATTTTCTTCTGTGAGGGCATGTTATGATTCCGGTATCTTCTTCTTCTTCTTTCTCATGACCGGGATGGTCGTGGAGGAGACATGAGAGACGATTCTGCAGCCAGCCGTCGCCATCCAGCCCTGTCCTCCGCCTTCCGAATGAGTGTTGGACAGTCCAGGTGGGTCCACTCCTTGATGTTATCCATCCAGCTTTTGGTTTGTCTGCCTCGGCGTCTGCCACCTTCTAGCGTTCCTTGTAGGACTGTCTTGGGGAGGGTGTTGTGGCGTGTGACATGGCCGAACCATTCGGTATAGTGTCATTTAAAGTTGCTTTCTTCAGGTGGACGGTGTTACATATTTTGTAGGGAGCGAAAGTTACTGGAGCCACTGAAACTGAATGAGGTAGCATCCCTGAAAGGCCATAGGGCTTTAGTGGTCTGTAGGGCTGTAAAGAATAGGGAATGGAATTGAATGAAAGAATAAAAACAAAGGGCTGTGTAAACTTTAATATTTTACCCCTCTACAGATTACTTTGACTTGACTTGACTTGACTTGACACACACCAGCACACCAGCACACCAACCTGCTCCAAATCATCCCGGCATTCCCTGCATCGGCCGCCATCATGGGCCGCGTTGAAGACGTAACATCCGGGGAAGGAGGTGGCGTGCTGCCACGTGATGTTGCGCAGCAGGGCGTGATCGTACCAGCTGCACACCCTCCACCCCGCCCCGCACAGCGCTGTGCCGTTCCTCACGTGGCCCGTCCACCTGCCGCTGCACCCGGCCACACGTTCGAATCCCAGCAAGGCATCCCGGGTGCCATCTGCACACCCTACCGAATCTGCACAGAAATCACCATACATTCATTTATTTATTTACTTGTTTATTTATCGATTTGTTCAGGTCTTTTATTTCAAGGATAATGGCATTTATGTCTTTTTTTTTTTTTTTTTTTTTTACATCCTGTCCCTTCTGTATGCAGTTTTGTAAATGTTGTCATACGTCCTCACCAGCACACAATGGCCTACTCTTGCAAAAAGCGGAATGGGTTTCAACGTGTGCGCATGATGTTTTGTGTGCGTTAGCATACAGGACCTCGGTTTATAGTCTCATCCCAAGGAGAGAAAGAGATAGATAGATAGATAGATAGATAGAAAGAGAGAGAGAGAGAGAGAGAGAGAGAGAGAGAGAGAGAGAGAGAGAGAGAGAGAGAGAGAGGGCAGACAGACAGACAGACAGACAGACAGACAGAGAAAGAGAGAGACAGAGACCCAGAGACTTTCTTTTTTGTAATACTCAAATAAATATATACATGTATATATAAATACAGATATATATATATATATATATATATATATAAGAGAGAGAGAGAGAGAGAGAGAGAGAGAGAGAGAGAGAGAGAGAGAGAGAGAGAGAGAGAGAGAGAGAGAGAGAGAGAGAGAGAGAGAGAGAGAGAGAGAGATTCTGATAGAAAAATTTTGCAAAGGTCCCAAGGTCTTTCATGTGAAACATCATCAAGTCTGAGATAACCAGTTACTTTTGTAATTAACCATCAGGGATAACCTACCGGGAAGTCTGAAGATAAACATTTAAAATATGGAAATCTGGGGATAAACACTTTAAAATAAGTATAGACTGAATTCTCTGAACATCTTTAATCCAGGCTTTGTAACATCAATTGCCCTATGGACAAATAATATTGAATTCTATTCTTTTAAAAAGTACAAGATAATGGAGGCAGGCTTGGATTTTCAATGTGTCACATCTCACACCAAGAAAACCAACTATTGCAATGAGTCATATTTCACCAAGGTGGTAACGTGACGTCACCTTGCCACCACTAGTCTCCTCTCCTTACGTCTTCTTACCTCAATGCACCCACACACGACATGCACTTAGTGCCTTTTTGCCCCAAACAAGCAAAAAACCCGCCCTCTGCCTTCTCTGCAGGCAGGGAGAGCTCGGAGCAGTGAAGCGACAGTTTGGTGCAAATGAGGTAATGAGATGGCTGGCCCTGTGGCCACAGAAGAAGACAGGAGTGGAGGGAGGGAAATAAAGGGGTGTGGGGTGCAGGGCAGGGCTGGGACTGGCTGATTCACGCCCCAGCTCCATGGCAGCAACCAAGCGTGATGACAGTTGACAAGCAGTACCCGCCGTTGCCCATTACTCCTCAGCCCACACACGCGGCTCACCCGCCCTGTTGCCCCCCACGTGCCAAAACCACAGGCCTTGTCTGAAATTTAATGGACTGACATGTGGGTCTCTCTTCTCTGCTGGCTTTGATCTCTCCTCCCCCTGTTTTGTTTTCTGTTGTTTGTTTTATGGCACACCTCAAGGTTCTTCTTGAGCCAGTGTTATTTTTGGAAGATACCTGCTGCATTTTTCGTCAGAAAATAGTGTCTGTCAGCTTGTTGAAAAGATCACAGCCTGTAACACGTCATTATTGTTGAAAAGATCACAGCCCATAGCACGTCATTATTGTTGAAAAGATCACAGCATAATTATAGCACGTCATTATTGTTGAAAAGATCACAGCAATATAGCATGCACGACATTACTGTTGACAAGATCACAGCATAATTATAGCACGTCATTATTGTTGAAAAAATCACAGCAATATAGCATGCACGACATTACTGTCGAAAAGATCACAGCATAATTATAGCACGTCATTATTGTTGAAAAGATCACAGCATAATTATAGCACGTCATTATTGTTGAAAAGATCACAGCATGTAGCACGTCATTATTGTTGAAAAGATCACAGAATAATTATAGCACGTCATTATTGTTGAAAAGATCACAGCACAATTATAGCACGTCATTATTGTTGAAAAGATCACAGCATAATTATAGCACGTCATTATTGTTGAAAAGATCACAACATGTAGCACGTCATTATTGTTGACAAGATCACAGCATGTAGCACGTCATTATTGTTGACAAGATCACAGCAATATAGCATGCACGTCATTATTGTTGAAAAGATCACAGCATGTAGCATGCACGTCATTATTGTTGAAAAGATCACAGCATGTAGCATGCACGTCATTATTGTTGACAAGATCACAGCATGTAGCACGTCATTATTGTTGAAAAGATCACAGCATGTAGCACGTCATTATTGTTGACAAGATCACAGGATGTAGCACGTCATTATTGTTGAAAAGATCACAGCATGTAGCACGTCATTATTGTTGACAAGATCACAGCATGTAGCACGTCATTATTGTTGAAAAGATCACAGCATGTAGCATGCACGTCATTATTGTTGAAAAGATCACAGCATGTAGCATGCACGTCATTATTGTTGACAAGATCACAGCATGTAGCACGTCATTATTGTTGACAAGATCACAGCATGTAGCACGTCATTATTGTTGACAAGATCACAGCATGTAGCACGTCATTATTGTTGACAAGATCACAGCATGTAGCACGTCATTATTGTTGACAAGATCACAGCATGTAGCACGTCATTATTGTTGACAAGATCACAGCAATATAGCATGCACGTCATTATTGTTGAAAAGATCACAGCATGTAGCATGCACGTCATTATTGTTGACAAGATCACAGCATGTAGCATGCACGTCATTATTGTTGACAAGATCACAGCATGTAGCACGTCATTATTGTTGAAAGATCACAGCAATATAGCATGCACGTCGTTATTGTTGAAAAGATCACAGCATGTAGCATGCACGTCATTATTGTTGACAAGATCACAGCATGTAGCATGCACGTCATTATTGTTGACAAGATCACAGCATGTAGCACGTCATTATTGTTGAAAAGATCACAGCATGTAGCACGTCATTATTGTTGACAAGATCACAGGATGTAGCACGTCATTATTGTTGACAAGATCACAGCATGTAGCACGTTATTATTGTTGGCTGCTTAATCCATCACAGATTGTCAGCCTCTTTCACCTCACCTGTCTCACCTGTCGGCATCACAGGGTTCAATGTTTGCCTCCACACTTACTGACAATGACATGATCCTCCTCCATTCATTCTGATCTTTGCTGGCCCTGTTGATTTTATAGAGCCTCATGCCACTAGATTCGGTGATGTTGCCAATGAGAGAAGCTTCAGTGAAGGAATTAAACTACATATTTTTTCTCAGCAAGGGTGAGTCACTTTTGTTCAGCAGTCAATGAGGATTCCTGATGAACTTTTCAAAGCATTACACCTTGGCCGGTCTTACGGAATAGTGTTGTTAGTTTCCAGATGATGTGGCTCATTCAGTAATTGCACATCCTGGTGTATTTCTTTATTTCTAACTTAGAGAGACAGCCAGCTTTGACCAGAAAAAAATACTGGTAACTTGATAATACTTTCCATACAAAATTGGTATACCTAAAAAGAAACCCTACCAAACTTTCCAGTACTTTCAATCGCCATCAGTGAATTGATTGTGTAAACCAAATGTTTATCCTTGGCATTACCATTCTGACAGCCTTACATACGTACACCGTATAATCATTTCCAGAACATGATGCATCGAGGTCAGGCTTGCGCAGCGCTTCTCTGCTTTAAGCAGGCTTAGCATACTTGTTTCAAGAACCGTGCTGATTTTGGGAGTGGCCTGCGACACCAAAGTGGGATGACTTGCGCTCTGCTGGGACTCTAATATAATCTCAAACACACAAACAAATAAACAATAATTTCAAACGTAACTCCTGTATATTGACCATTTTACTTCCTCTTACTGCTTGAAGTACTTGTTTATTCCTCTATTGAGTTGCAGATATATATTATGTAGCTCCAGTTTGTGAATTTCTGTTTGTCCAAGCAATTGTAGACTAGTGATATACCTATACATTAGCTAAACACTGATTTTTTACGTCTTTGCGAGGAACTGCTTGTAGCTATAAGCTGCCAGCGTACTGGCTTTCATAGTTCAGCAAACTTGTTTAGTAAAAGTCGCTTCACAGTCAAGTTCTGTTTAAACATCTTCAGAATATGATTTTATGATCCATGCTGATGAAAATACAATTACAAAGCCATTCCTTAAACCTGTTTGACTCAAATTTTGTGTATTCAGATACTTTGATTTGTCTTGGGAACAAATTATTTTCATAATAATAATAATAATATAATAATAATAATAATAATTAATAAAAATATAATAATAAAATAATAACAATAAATAATATATAATAATAAATAATAATATATGATGATGATGATGATGCCGACGATGATGATAATGGTGATGACGACGACGACGATGATACTACTACTACTACTACTACTACTACTACTACTACTACTACTACTACTACTACTACTACTACTACTACTACTAACTTACTACAACTACTACTACTACTTCTACCACTACTACTACTACTACTACTACTACTACTACTACTACTACTACTACTACTACTACTACTACTACTACTACTAAATAATAATAATAATGATAATATGATTATCAATACTTTGTGGATCTGAGACCAGTGTGACTGTGAATGCACAGTCATGATTTTTTTTATAACCATATGTTTATTCACAGTGATATTGCTACAACACTGACAAATCGAAGAGAAGAATGGAGAAAACTGGTTGCCAAGTCTTCATGGATTACCCCACGGTCACCAGACTAAGGGATAGATAGACTTCATTCAGTGGATAGATAGATAGATAGATAGATAGAATAGATAGAAGATAGATAGATAGATAGATAGACTTCATTCAGTGGATAGATAGATAGATAGACTTCATTCAGTGGATAGATTGATTTGATTTGATTTGATTTATTCTTTTATATCGAGGATAATGGAATAAGCAATCTTGTGCTTTTTTACATCCAGATAGATAGATAGATAGATAGATAGATAGATAGATAGATAGATAGATAGATAGAATAGACAGATAGATAGATAGACTTCATTCAGTGCGACATTCCATATCATGGGGTAACGCCACTTTGCCACCGCCAATCTCCTTTTGTCCTTTTACCACAAAACACACACACACCACACACACACACACACACACACACACACACACACACACACACACACACACACACACACACACACACACGACATTGCACTTAGTGCCTTTTTACTCCCAAACAAGCACACACACAAAATCCCACCCTCTACCTTCTCTGCAGGCAAGGAGGGGAGCAGTGAAGCAAATGGTGCACATTTATTATTTTTATTTTATTTTATTCTTTTAGTTCGAGGATAATGGAATAAGCATTCATGTGCTTTTTTACA
>CM060317.1:42784548-42789548 GCA_030674155.1 Stramonita haemastoma | reverse complement strand
CTTCTCTGCCGCTACCTCTGTCTGCCTGTCTCTGTCCTTTGCGCTCTCTCTCTCTCTGTGCATGTGTGTGTGTGTGTGTGTGTGTGTGTGTGTGTGTGTGTGTGTGTGTGTGTGTGTGGTGTGTGTGTGTGTGTGTGTGTGTGGAGAGAGAGGGAGAGAGGAGAGAGAGAGAGAGAAGAGAGAGAGAGAGAGAGAGACGCGACGAGAGACAAAGAGAAGAGAGAGAGGAGAGGAGAGAGAGAGAGAGAGAGAGAGAGAGAGAGAGAGAGAGAGAGGAGAGGGAGAGAGAGAGAGGAGAGACTGAGCGTCCAGAAAGTTCAAAGCTAAGCTGCACTATGTTTTCTTTCTTTCCAAAATAATCTTCTGACGCTGGCGCTAGCTTTTCCCTTCTCTCACCTGATGCGAAAACAACACTTTGTTTGCTGTCTCAGCATCTGTGACATTCACCCATTTGCTGTTACAATGCCGGTTATTCTGTTCTCTCAACCCCAGCCATACCTAGGTTTGTCACGTTGCATCCTCAGGGCTAGAAGTTCACGGGGAGCCTATCAATGTCAGGCTACCGTCAGGCCACAGACCAGAAGGTCCCCCCCCCCCCTGCATGCCGCTAGATTACTACAGGGGTGTTTATTGGTGCTCTCTCTGTGGTTATATCACAATCACAGAGGTGTTCTCTGATTTCCGGACAGTGACAAAACGCAAACCGAACCGTATGGGCACGTCACACAAACATCCAGCCTGGCAAGACTGTTGACGAGGAAAGGAGGGAGGTGGTTGCAAAATCGTCTGTGTGTGTGTGTGTGTGTGTGTGTGTGTGTGTGTGTGTGTGTGTGTGTGTGTGTGTGTGTGTGTGTGTGTGTGTGTGTGTGTGTGTGTGTGTGTGACCCTCCAGAAAGTTTTGTTCCAGAAAGGGGAAAACTTTTAGGAGGTCCAAATAAAAATGGACACCTAGTACATGTGGCCAAATGACACACTATTTGAAGTGCAAACAACAAAAAATAGTGCCAAAACCCTTCATCTGTTATAAGTCAACAAAAAATGGAATGTTAGTTTTTGTTGGTATTTTGTTTAGTTAATAAAGTATTTTTAGTTTGTATCAAAGATACTAAATTTTTAGAAAATTTTGTATGTAAAGGAAGGTGTAGGAATATAGAAATTTGGTTGGGTCACTTCCTGCGAAATTTTAAGAGAGTTTCCAGTCCTAGTTAAGACATAGTTCATAATTGTCCAGAGGCAGTACATGCTGCCCACGCAAATGGTTGGGGTATGGCCATGTTCTTTTTGGTTTTTTTTTTAGGTAAGTGTCAAATCTTATTAATTGTGCTTTGATTTTTGTGGGTGATATGTTGGTATGTGCCACTTTAACATTCTTGAGGGAAATATTAGCATTATGAGGAATTAATTTACACACTGTGTATTGGTTTTGGGGCTTGTAGTATTAAAAGTTGTAAATTTATGTGCCATGAAGGTCAGAGATGATCAAAACATGGGGGCGCTCATTGCTGCAGATGTGGTGATGGGTGATAGTGCTGGTTGGTAATGTTAGTTCTGGGCCTTTCAATGTTCATTTGTCTTAGGAGTGAATAGTGATTTATTGGAGCATTTCCTGCAGGTCCTCCTTTGTGTGTGAAGTATGGACTATAGAAACATGTGCTCCAGTGAAGGAGAAGTGGGTTTCCCAAGAAGAAACATATTGAATGTTTTTACTCCTCTGTTTTGGACAAGAAAGTACAGAACAGTTGTGACAGACATGTTGTGGTTATAACAAGGCAGTGCAGTTAATCAAAGTTGCTGAGTTAACTAGTTGTACAAGACAAAACCTAGTTTGAAATGTTTGCTACCCATAATTGGGTAAACTGTGCATGGGATTCCCATGCATAAAATGTTAAGGGATCAAGCAGTACTCTGGGAGTGAAGTTCCTCTGTCCAGCCGCTAATGAACAAAAGTTCATGCTGCCAAACTAAAGTTTGTTAGAATGGCTGAAGAAGCAATCATTTATTTAGTTATTTGGTTGTGTTATCCACAGTGGGTGTTTTAAGTCCGCTTCACATTAGTATTGTGTATCTTTGATTGGGTTTTAGTCAAGTTGGGAAATATTTTACTATAAAACAACTATTTTTATTTTGATACACTTGAAAATGGTTCGTATTTGGAAATGTGTGCAGAGAGCACAAAACGCCATAAAACGTTGCTGAATGCTGTTTGTGATTTGAGTAGCTTCATTTGGGACAGTGTCCATTGTTGTACCACAAACAGTTTTTAGAGATTTCAACATCAATAAATCATTAAAAGGGCAATTTCCAATTTTGTCTTTTTTCTTTTGTAAGAAAGTATCCAAACCAAAATATCTTTGTATGTACTGGGCAAAAAGATAAGGAGCTAGCCTGGTTTACATGTAATTTACACACCACACCACCAAATAAGTCCCTTACTGACTTCAGTCAAGAAGCCATACCAGCTAAGTGAGGCACCCACCTGGAGTAATAAGTACAATGTCCCTCCATCACCTTTTCTTTTCTCGTGTCAATCCATGTAAAAAAAATCCATCCATCTCCATCCATCCATCCATCCATCCATCCATCTCCATCCATCCATTCCATCCATCCACTTCCATTCATCCCAGCCAGCCAGCCAGCCATTCTTCATCTGCTGCTTGCAGGTTCCCAGCCTGACTGAGGCTGAACAGCCATTAATTCCCTGATCCCAGTCAACAGCTGCCTGCACAGCCAAAACCTCTCTATCCTTGGCTCCTGCCTCACAGCTATGTGGCATCCTCTGGCAAAACTGGCTTTGGCAGTTTACACATACCCCCATCTCCTTCCCCCTCCCACCTGCTCTTTTGTTCATCCCCTCCCCTCCACCATTACACCCCCCCTCTTCTTCCTTCACTTCATCTCTCTTTCACTTTTTCCTCAAAATTCTCGCTTCATCTTTGTTTTCGTCTCATGGTTGTGTATTTTGCTTATCATGTTAAATCTTGAATTAGGGTGAGGGTCTGTTTCTACTGCAATGTACCATTATCATCATCCTCACCGCCCTTCTCATCGCTCTTATCAGTAATTCTCTGATCGCTCTTATCAGTAATCTTCTCATCGTTCTTATCAGTAATCTTCTCATCGTTTTTATCAGTAAACTTGTCGTTCTCATAACTAATCCTCTTATCGTTCTTTCTAATCAGTGAACTACTCATTGCTCTTATCAGTAATCTTCTCACTGTTTTTTATAAGTCAATTTCTCATCGCTTTTAACAGCAATCTTCTCATCGTTCTTATCAAAGATCCTCTTTGTTATGGCTGACATTTTTCGTGTTTTTTTATTTCATTATTATATTTGTCGACAAAAGAACAGGTAATTAGACCGACAGATATGCGTATATACGTGCACACAGACAAACTAACACACACACACACACACACACACACACACACACACACACACACACACACACACACACACACACACACACACACACACATCATACTCACTGGCAGAGAAGACTGAAGACGGAAGAGAGAAAATCTCCAGCAGACAGAAAAGCAGCAAGCTGATTGGCCAGTGTGTGTCACGTGACCACGCTACTGGTCGTCTGAGTCCCTCTGCCACCATTCCTGTGAGTCTTCATCTAAAGCTGCAATCATTCAATCAATCAACCAATCAATCAACCAATCAATCAATCGATCAATTAATCCACCAATCAATCAATAAACCAATCAACCAACCAACCAACCAACCAACCAATCAATCAATTAACCAACCAACCAACCAACCAGCCAACCAACCAACCAATCAATCAATCAATCAGTCAATCAGCCACTCGAATAATCAGTCAGTCAGTCAGCTGGTTAGTCGGAGTGTCAATCAAGTAAACAAGCCATGCAATGTTGCCGGTCAGCCAGGCAATGAAATCCCCCCAGAAGCAGTGGAAAAGACAAAAGAAGCTGACCGTTATGGTGATGCCCGGTTGATAGGAGACTGATTGATTGTATTGTATTGTGTTGTGCTGCATTGTATTGTAATGCATTGTACTGTATTGTATTGTATTGTAATGCACTGTACTGTATTGTATTGTAATGCATTGTACTGTATTGTATTGTACTGTATTGTTATGTGTAGTGTAGTGTAGTGTAGTGTAGTGTAGTGTAGTGTAGTGTAGTGTAGTGTAGTGTAGTGTAGTGTAGTGTAATGTAGTGTAGTGTAATGTAATGTAATGTAATGTAGTGTAGTGTAGTGTAATGTAATGTAATGTAATGTAGTGTAGTGTAGTGTTGTGCACTGTACTGTACTGTACTGTACTGTACAGTGTGTATTGCATAGCTTTGTAGTGTAGTGTTATGAAGTGTAGTGTAGTGTTATGTAGTGTAGTGTAGTGTTTTGTAGTGTAGTGTAGTGTAGTGTTATGTAGTGTAGTGTAGTGTTTTGTAGTGTAGTGTAGTGTAGTGTTTGTGTAGTGTAGTGTAGTGTTTTGTAGTGTAGTGTAGTGTTTTGTAGTGTAGTGTAGTGTAGTGTTATGTAGTGTAGTGTAGTGTAGTGTAGTGTTATGTAGTGTAGTGTAGTGTTATGTAGTGTAGTGTAGTGTAGTGTTTTGTAGTGTAGTGTAGTGTAGTGTTATGTAGTGTAGTGTAGTGTTATGTAGTGTAGTGTAGTGTTATGTAGTGTAGTGTAGTGTAGTGTTATGTAGTGTAGTGTAGTGTTATGTAGTGTAGTGTAGTGTAGTGTTATGTAGTGTAGTGTAGTGTTATGTAGTGTAGTGTAGTGTAGTGTATGTAGTGTAGTGTAGTGTTGTGCACTGTGCTGTACTGTACTGTACAGTGTGTATTGCATTGCTTTGTAGTGTAGTGTTATGTAGTGTAGTGTAGTGTTATGAAGTGTAGTGTAGTGAAGTGTAGTGTAGTGCAAAGCAGTGCAGTGCGGTGTGGTGTGGTGTGGTGTGGTGTAGTGTAGTAAAGTGCAGTGCAGTGCAGTGTAGTGTAGTGTAGTGTGGTGTAGTGTAGTGTAGTGT
>CM060317.1:42779548-42782048 GCA_030674155.1 Stramonita haemastoma | reverse complement strand
GATATGTAGTGTGTGTGTGTGTGTGTGTGTGTGTGTGTGTGTGTGTGTGTGTGTGTGTGTGTGTGTGTGTGTGTGTGTGTGTGTGTGTGTGTGTGTGCCCAAGGAGACAGCAGTACGTAAAAGATTTTCAAAAACATGCATACAGGGTGCTTTTATAACCACAACTAACTTTGACATACATCACAGGATTTTTTTGTTTTTTACTCTGCATCTTTGAATTCGGTACTCTTATGTACAAGTACGTCTGCGCTTAAAACTGACCTGCAATGCTGTAAAATCGAAACAGCCACAGCAGCAACAACAAACAACAGCAACATCAGAAGCACGGGCCACCATCACCACAACTATCACTACAACCAGCACAGACGACAACGACAGCAACAACGAGAAGAAGGAAACTATGCCCTCTAGTCCACTCGTTTCGAAGCCGATTAAAAGCCGAGATGAGAACCAGGGTACTAGGCGAAAAGAAAAAAGGGAGAGCATTGACACCGTTACCAGCCCACCCCGGTGATCCTACACACCTAGCAGGCTACCTCCTTGTCGCATTGGTACTGCTGTCTGCCTAGCCTCCCCCTCCCCCTTCTTCCAACACCCCTTTCCCCGCACCCCTAATCCTACATATATACACACGCGCGCGCGCGAGTGCACACACACACACAGAGTACTGACTCCACTCTCCCCAAAAGTCCTGCGGATGAGGTGGATCTCAGAGCTCTATCCCAAGAACGAAAACAAAACCCAACTCTTACCCCCCCCCCCCCCCCCCCCCGTAATTAGAAAAAAAACAGCCACCACCAAACAAACCCAAACCAATGGATCACCCCTTGCTGAATATCTTTATACTTGTTTTCATCTCATTTCAAGCCTAGCAATGTCTGTACATGCCAAAGAACCTTAAAATATCCCAGCACTGTTTAACTTCATCTGCCCATGTTCCCGTGTCATTTTCTGCTCTGCTATCATTAGTCGTCCTGTTTGCACTCATGAGGTATGCCGGCTTAGGAATCCTGACAAAACAGACTGGGGGATTGACTTTAGCCTACTGAAGACACTTTATGACTTTTGATTTATCCTAGAGTACAACGTTTGCCACCAAAGGGAAGTTTTAGTGTACTCTGAAGTAGTAAAGGTGTAGTCAGCTAAATCCTTCGAAACAGATTTATTTGTAACTCAGAGTTTGTTGTATGCGTTGGAGCTGGATATTATGTCTATGCACCACTGGGAGAGAGTCACAATTTGCCAGACTATTTGAAAAACAGCGCCAGGTAGTTCATACCCTCGTGCAGCGTGCAAATTGTACGGGTCTAAACAGATCCGTCCACAGCCGCTGTGTTTATAATCATTACTGCATGCCGTCATTTCCGCTTTTCACACAACAGCTCGTCTACTGGAGAATACCTTGGTATTTCCCCATAAGAGAGAGAGAGAGAGAGAGAGAGAGAGAGAGAGAGAGAGAGAGAGAGAGAGAGGTTCATTTTTCGACGATGATAGATAAAACTGATCATGCTATTGATTTATTTCTAAACTGTATGTTGCTTAGTTAAAAACATCGAAATAATCCTGATAAATTGTGTTCAATATCAGTATGTGTTCAAATATGATTATATTGTAAGGTGCTATAGTTAGTCTCATTTCTCAAAACTGTAGATTAAAAACTATTTTTAGCACATTTTCATTTTTAAAGTCTGCTTATGTATAACTCTCTCTCTCTCTCTCTCTCTCTCTCTCTCTCTTCTCTCTCTCTCTCTCTCTCTCTCTCTCTCTCTCTATATATATATATATATATATATATGTATAATGTGTATTTCATTCCCAGTGAAGCTTCAAATACTGTCATGGGAATACTTATCTTTATCTTCAAAGGCATATATTTTCGTTGAATCTTTGGTAAAACATTCTTATAATAATGAAGTTGTAACTGGTTGCCTGCACTTGTTTTCTTCCATAAAATTGTTCCAATCAGATATAAATCTCAAATTATTTGTTGTATGGGTATCACGTGAATTTATCATCCTGTATATTCCTAACTTTTCCACTTGAAAAAAATGTGTATTCCTTTACATTGAAATGTACCGTTTAGATATCCATATTACATGAACGTTTTCTCTCTCTCTCTCTCTCTCTCTCCTTCTCTCTCTCTCTCTCTCTCTCTCTCTCTCTCTCTCTCTCCTCTCTCCTCTCTCTCTCTCTCTCTCTCAATAGACTATGCTGCAACCCTGTGGGACTCTGCCAGTGCAAATATCATGAAACCGTTACTAAGTCTGTATAAACGTGGTCTCAAACTGGTCCTTCTGAAGAAAACAACCTTACTAGAAGGGGATTATACTCAGTTAAATATCCTTACCCTACACCAAAGACTAAAATATAACAAAGGCATCATGATGTTTAAGATACTGACAGGAAATGTCCCCACATCCTTAAAAGACAAATTCCCAATGAATCATTCCAGAAATACGGTAAAACCAAGTGTCCCAATCCCAAGAATAGACTTGTTCAA
>CM060317.1:42769548-42774548 GCA_030674155.1 Stramonita haemastoma | reverse complement strand
CATCCAGACATATGGGTAGAGGCCACAATTTGTCTTCATTCCTGACAGAAGCTGTCCGTAAACCATACCAACTAGTCACTCGCCTGCTTTGCTGTTTTCAAATTCAGATTCAGATTCCTTTAGGGACAATTATGGAGGAGTTTACAAACTATCAAGAAGCTGGGTTTTTGTTTGGGTTTTTCTTTGGGGTGGGGGGTGGGGGGTTATTAGTTCCTTAGCTCGAGCTCGTACAGAAGCGTAAACTTAAATGGTACGGGCATGTCACAAGATCAAAAGGACTTGCAAAGACAATACAATGCTGAAAGGCACTGTCCAAGGAGGAAGAAAAAGAGGCAGACCAAGGAAAAGATGGGAGGACAACATCAGCGAATGGACAGGCCTAGTACTCAACAAAATTTTGAGAAAGGCAGAACAGAGAGAGGAATGGAGGGGACTGGTTGTCAAGTCTTCAGGGGTGCGCCTACGGTCGCCAGACTAAAGGATAGATAGTTAGAGATAACTAGAGTTCCGAGGTTCACCAATGGTTAGAGATTTGCGTGTGCTACCGTTTTTTTTAACCCATCATTTAGGTAGCCGCATTCCGACTTCTGGGAAATCAAAAAAACAAATTCAAAGCTATGACAAAAAACCTGCGGTTGATATTTACCTTTCAAACACAGTGTTTTAACACAGTATTTTTGGGCAAAAATGGGAATCCATATCTTATGATATTATATAGATATTAAGTGCTTTGAACATGGTTTATTAAGTATTTCCAATAGCATTAATCAGATAAATAATATTGAGCAGTCTTCCCGTTCGTCGAGGAAAAAGGTTTTTCTTATGCTTCAAAATATTTGAATTTTAGCGTAGTAGTTCTATAACCGAATTCGAGTTTCTTTGAAGAGTGGACAAAGAAAAACGTAGAGAAATTCGTCAGCAATCTCACCACTATCGCATTTGTGCACTATCTTCCATTAACATTTTTCTTTTTATGACAGATTATCAATAAGTAGACTGGTGTTGGTTTCGCAGAACTGAGCAAATCGAACAGAAATATTTGATGGGAACATAAGTAAGTTTCTTTTAATAGTGTTTTCCCCAACATTCGGTAATACGTATAAACATTGTCTGTATTTACTGCCGTGTACCACCTATGCATAACTGCATCACAAAGGGTTTTTTTTCACTTTCAAATAGCGACGTGTTCTAGTTGCTATCCTGTTTGATTTTGTTTTTCTGTCTCACACCACTTCAGGCCTGGCTTGGCTGGGTTAATCAAAACAAAATGACTCGGGAGTGTTTTCGGAATCCATTTGGGGACAGAGACAAGTCGACACTTTTAACAGAAACAGCCATAATGGCCGTTACCAGACATTTGTGACGCTCCGCCACGAAATGAGTCGCTTAGCACATTACCCAATTTTGCTCTAGGGGCCATTAAAGGCAGGTAGGGGTCAAGTTGTCAATTTTGAGATTTTGATTAATTATTAAACTATATCCGTTTATCTACCTTATAATGAAATATCAAGGCATAATTTTCATCCTTTTGCTTTTAAATGTGTTTTGAAATACCCAAGCCCTCATTCTGACAACGTGTTTACGAAAATAAACTTGTCCGTTTCTCATTTTGCCACTTCCTGTAGTCTATCATTTCAACTTGTAATAACTTTGCACAGAATTGTCGATTTTCAATCTGTTTTTTGTATTTGATAGCCACTTTATTGTACATTAATAACATGTCAATAACTAAATATTTGACCTCATGTGCACTCCGTCTCATTATGTGGTGGAGCGTCACAATTTTATTAACTTAACATTGGTCAAAAAGAAAAGGCGGAGAAGAAGGAAGAGGAGGAGGAAGAGGAGGAGGAGGAGGAAGAGGAGGAGGAGGAGGAGGAGGAGGAGGAGGAGGAGAATTGCGAAGAAGATTTGCGAAGAAGAAGAAGAAGAAGAATTGCGAAGAATTACGAAGAAGAATTGCGAAGAAGAATTGCGAAGAAGATTTGCGAAGATTTGCTAAGAAGAATTGCAGAGAAGAAGAATAGGTCTATTGCAAAGGAGAATAACTGCGAAGGAGAAGAAGAAGAACTACGAAGAAGAAGAAGAATTGCGAAGAAGAATTGCGAAGAAGAAGAAGAATTGCGAAGTAGAAGTAGAAGCAGAAGAGGGAGGAATAGGAGAAAAGGAAAAAAAAGAAGAGAAAAAAAGAAGAGAGACAAGAAAGAGGAGGGATATATATATATATATCTCTATATCTATATATCTATATATATGTGTGTGTAATTGTTTTTTTTTTTTTTATTCTTTTATATCGAGGATTATGGAATAAACACTCATATGCTTTTTTTACATCTAGTCCCGTGTGTATGCATTTTTGTAAATCTTGTCATCTGTTCTTACCGGCACACGATGGCCTGTTCTTTTGAAAAGCGGAACAGGATTTAACGTGTGCGCAAGATGTTCTGTGTGCGTTCGCACACGGGGCCTCGGTTTACAATCTCATCCAAAAGACTGTCGCGGGAAGTGGATTCCGTACTGATGTTAATACCAGAGTAAAAATCCCCTCGACCGAGAATTGAACTCGGGTCGTCAATTGCGTGTGTGCGTGTGTGTGTGTCCGTCGTGTTCGATGATGACCTCCAAGACAGCAGAGGAGGCAGCTGCTGTTTCTGATATTGGGCAGATATTTTGATTATAGTGGAGATGCCTTGCACACAGTACATTCCCACTCTCTCGGCCAAGTCGGACAGTCGGCGTTGAAGATGTTCTTCAGAGGACAACTAGCCCCCAGGGCTGCAGCACATAACGGACTGTGCAAGTCAAGCCTCCTAGTCAGATTCATAGTCAATCACTAAAGACTAGGCTGTGAAGAAGATTTCCCCGAGTGGGAAAGCCACTGATCATACAGCCTCTCACTTTGCAGTTGCCCAGAGCGTCAATGGGTTAATCAAGATATGTGATAAAGCCCAGGCACATACCTACCTACCTACCTGCCTGCCTGCCTGCCTGCCTGCCTGCCTGCCTGCCTCCCTACCTACCTACCTACCTACCAACATACATACATACATACATACATACATACATACATACATACATACATACATACATACATACATGCATACATACATACATACATACATACATACATACATACATACATACATACATACATACATGCATGCATGCATGCATGCATGCATACATACATACATAGATGCATATATAATATAATATTGCCTATTCTTTAAAAAATTAGCTCGGGTTTTAACGTGTGTGCAAGATGTTCTGCGTTCATTATCACACGGGACCTCAGTGTGTGTGTGTGTGTGTGTGGTGTGTGTGTGTGTGTGTGTGTGCGTGCGTGCGTGCGTGCGTGCGTGCGTGCGTGTGTGTGTGTGTGTGTGTCCCCCTTCGAGGCTATGGGAAGGAGGGTGTGGCCCCTATATGTGTACAATCATGAGAGAAAACCAACCGAACAAACACAATGTTACTTTGTCATAGAAATAAGAAACCATACATTTTCGAGCCCTTTTATTTTCTTTTGAACCCAGTGTTGTGTGTGTGTGTGTGTGTGTGTGTGTGTGTGTGTGTGTGTGTGTGTGTGTGTGTGTGTGTGTGTGTGTGTGTGTGTGTGTGTGTGTGTGTGTGTGTGTGTGTGTGTGTGACTCTATGTGTGTGTGTCACTTTATGTGAGAGAGAGAGAGAGAGAGAGAGAGAGAGAGAGAGAGAGAGAGAGGGGGGGAATTCCCACAGGGGTACAAACACTCCCAAACCTTTTGGCTCTAATTACAACCTTTATCAGCGGGTATCTTGAAAAAAACATACTGAAAGAAAAAGAGGAAGAAAAAAGAAACGACATCAACTCCCGCAAACTTGAACTGCAGGCCTATAATGTAGCGAAACTCATGATCTCTCTCTCTCTCTCTCTCTCTCTCTCTCTCTCTCTCTCTCTCTCTCTCTCTCTCTCTCTCTCTCTCTCTCTCTCTCTCTCTCACCCCCCGTGCAATTGAATGAAAATTTGTTCTTTTTCTTATTTAGTTTTCAATTCTTAAGAAATAAAAGAAAGATAGCCTGTAGAGAGGTCTCAAGTGGCGCAGTGTGTGTAATAAGCAGTGAAACAGACTCTCAGGCATTCAGCCCTCTATCACATAGTCATTATAGCCACGTAGAGCAATTTGTTGGAGTTTTTTGTTTTGTTTCATTCTTCTTCTTTCTGGTTTGTTTTGAATCGATATGTGTGTGTGTGTGTGTGTGTGTGTGTGTGTGTGTGTGTGTGTGTGTGTGTGTGTGTGTGTGTGTGTGTGTGTGTGTGTGTGTGTGTGTGTGTGTGTGCCCGCGCCGTGCGAGCTTGCGTGCATGTGTGCGCACCCTATCCCTCCTCCCTCCCATCAGACATTTGCGGGATTTTATAGATGTATGCTGTTATAGATGTATAATTTAATATGATTTTTAGACGTATGACTGTAAAGCTGTGCAATTTTATAGATGTATGATTTATACATGATCCCTGTAGATATATATATTACTGAAATATGTTTTTATAGATATATGATTTTATTGATGTATGATTTTATAGATGTTTGATTTATGTATGCTGTCTATATACGTATGGTTTTATAGATGCATGGTTTTATAGTTGTAATATTGTACAGATGTGATTTATGAATGGTTTCTATAGATGTATGGTTTTACAGGTTTATGCTTTTATACATGTATTATTTTATAAATATGTGGTTTCGTAGGTGTAGGTTTTATAGATGGGTGTTTTATGTATGTGTCTCGTGTTAGAGATGTATAATTTTATAGATGTATGCTTTTATATATGTATGGTGCTATAGTTGTATGGTTTTATGGATTTCATGTTTTTATATGTGTCTGATTGTATAGATGTCTGATGTTTCAGTTGTATGGTTTTATCAATGCATTTAAAAAAAAGATATTGATGTATGTTTTCATAGATGTATGAATTTAGAGATTTCTTAGACATTTTTATGGGCATGAGAAAGGGTGTGTGTGTG
>CM060317.1:42759548-42767048 GCA_030674155.1 Stramonita haemastoma | reverse complement strand
AGTACTTGGGAGCTGTTGTATCAGACAAGGGGTCCAAGCCAGAGGTAGTATGCAGGGTTGAACAGACAATAACAGCACTGTCAAAACTGAACACCATCTATATTTTATCTTTCTAGATGGTGTTCATTCAACTGCAAGATCAGACTAATGCGCTCCCTTGCCATATCCATATTCCTGCATGCCTATGATTTGTGGACCTCGACTGCTGATTTGGAGAGAAGAGTACAGGCAGTAGAGATGAGATGCTTCCAGAGACTCCTTGGCATCTCCTACAGAGATCACATAAGCAACAAAGAAGTGCATAAGAGAATCCAGCAAATCATTGGTCCCTAGAAAACCTATCAATCGTAAAGATGTGTAAACTTAAATGGTACGGGCGTGTCACAAGATCAAATGGACTTGCAAGAACAATACTGCAAGGCATTGCCCAAGGAGGAAGAAAAAGAAGCAGACCAAGGAAGAAATGGGAGAACAACATCAGGCCTAGAACTCAACAAAACTTTGAGAAAGGCAAAACAGAGAGAGGAACTGAGGGAACTGGTTGTCAAGTCCTCAGGGGTGCCCCCACAGTTGCCAGACTAAGGGATATATATATATATATATATATATATATATATAATAAAAGAAAGAAAAGAAAGAAGAAAGAAAGAAAGAAAGAGAAGAAAGAAAGAAGATAGATAGATAGATAGATAGATAGATAGATAGACTGACACACAGCCACTCAATTGTCTCCCTTGCGTGGTAATTTTATTACAAACCATATACTGGTATAGTAGACAAAGAGATGAGGGATGAAGTCTCCAAAACCTGTTTGAATAAAATACAAAACATATTAGGAGCTTGTAAGAGAAACAAAGCCTGTACCTGATAACTTCAACATTATCTCTTGACATCCCAAGACAAAAAGATGGCTGACATTTTACTACCAACAACAGTATTTACAATTTTATCACTGCTAAATGATGTGACTATCTTTAGACACACTCCTGTCACGAAAATCTGTTTACATATGACAAAAACATGCCCTTTCTGTTGCACACAATTCACGTGTAGCAACACCGACAATTTTAGAAAGCAAAATAACTGGTAAAGCATTAACATTCCTCACCTCTTGAAAAAATAGCCCCAGAGAAGTTAAGGACTGCTAGGCTGTCTGTCTACCTCATCTCTATGAGCTGGTCATCATCGTTTACAGTGAACTTTTTACTATCAATCATAGATAATTGAATATCATAGTCAGTCTCTAGCCGTCCTATCGGGCCTTTTCAGGTGCGGAGTTAATCTTCATCAACTGTCTCTAATGTGCCTAGAGAAGTCCTCCCCTACAAACACATTTGTACCCTTTAACTTTCTTTTTAGATTAAAAAAATATTTTTGTGTATAAAACACACAGTAAGCTAGTGCTGGTGAGTCAGGCTTGGAGTTGAAACGATGAACTTTGTCAAATTCAACTTTCTCTGCCAGGTCCAGCTTCTCTGAGCACAGATCCTGTGGTAGTTCCTCACAGTCGCTGAGATGGGTGTAAATTGTTGTCAGCTGTATAAGAGTTTATTTTCAGGCAAAAGAGGAAACGCAGTCTAAGCTCTATTTGTCAAACGAAAGCATTAAAAGTCTACTTGCCAACCAAAATTGTAAAACAATCTATTTGTCTAGCAATAGTGTATAACAATCTTTTCAGTTAAGTGAAAGTATAAACCAGTCTATTGTCAGGCGAAAGTGTAAAACAGTTTATTTCGTCAAGCATAAGTACAAAAACAGTCTATTGTCAGCTGATAGAGTGATAGGGTCATGCCATCCCACACGGTCGTGTGTCAGCACGAGTGGCTGTCAAAGCGCGGCTCTTGTCACAGTCACGCGTGTACACCATTCCACACCTGACTCTGTGGTCCCCAAATGGACCCCACGCCATCCCTAATGAACTGACGTCATCGTAACGCTTGGTCGCCTTGCTTACCCACAGCAATTAATTTCCACTTAAGCTTTGGTTGAGAGAGAGGGTGGGGTGGGTGTTAGGAAGAGTGGAGGGTGCGAGTGTTGTGTCCCCTGCATCCCCTGTCTCACTTTCTTCTTTATTTTAGTATTATAAATTTAAAAAATTCTATACCACTTTATGTCACAACAGATTTCTCTGCGTGAAATTCGGACTGCTCTCCCCGGGGAGAGCGCGTCGGCACACGTGCAGCACCACCCATTATTTTTTCTTTTTCCTGTCTGCAACTGTATTAATTGTTTCCCTATCAGAGTGCTTTTTTCTACAGAATTTTGCCAGGGACAACCCTCTTGTTGCAGTGGGTTCTTTTACGTGCGCTAAATAATGATATTCAACTCACGGGACCTCAGTTTATCGTCTCATCCAAAAGACTAGCACCCATACCACCACTCATGGTCTAATGGATGGGGGAAAAATTTGGGGCTCAAATGGGATTCGAACCACCACACACTCCGACCCGGACTTTTTGCTTTCTAGGCAGATGCGTTACCTCTAGAGCACCGATCCACACCGATCTTGAAAACCGCCCTGATGTTGCTGGTTTTCTTTCGGGGTCCAGTCAGTTTGTAGCTTTTGGTTTCTCCATCTCTCTACCGATCCTCCTCCCTTGGTTAATCCCCCTTCTGTCTCCCCCCCCCCCACCAAACCACCACCAAAAAAAAGAGCACAAACAGGTATGGAGTGTAATTCTTCATGCGTTTTTGAATGAAGCATACTTTCAGGAGAAAAAAAAAAACCTGGCCGTGTAATGTGATGGTTTTGTTTTCTTTTGAATGTAAAGTGTTCTTTGAACTATCAAACCTGGTTTTTAATGTTGATATTCCTTGTTGTTGTTGTTGTTGTGTTCTTTCTTTCTTTGATTCTTTGATTTTTTCTTTCTTTGATTCTTTGTTTGTTTGTTTGTTTGTTTCTTTCTTTCTTTCTTCTTCTGCTTCTTCTTCTTCTTCTCATACGTGGCAACATAGAGGCCAGGGCAGCAGATGCCAAGTGAGATTTCCTGTCTTTTTCATCGGCTACCCCGGCCCGTCTGTCTATCTTTGGACAGAGAGTGTGCCAGCTGTCACCGGTGAGAACAACAGATGACACCACTGTACCCAGCATGCAACCAGGACGGGATGGACTCCACCAGGTTCAACATGCCCAGACACACTGCCTGAACAATTCAATGCGGTGCCCTAGTGACTGTTCCAGCAGTCATGAGGGAAGTCAAGACAAACAAGAAGTGGATGAGTTTTGTACACTGTATCGCTGTACGAGTTGTTGTGTCCTGTGCTGTGTGAGTTTTCCCTGCCCCTTACTCAGCTGCTGACCGCAGTGACCTTAGCACCACAGGTCACAGCAGGACCAGAGAGGACAGTGGTCATTAGGCAGGCATGAAAGGAATTCCAGTGGGTTTGTCTTCCTTCTTTTCATCCTTTCAGTTTAAAGTCTGTTTTCTCCAGTTTTGTCCTTTTCTTCTTTCTTTCCTTGTTTGCTTGTGTTGTTTGTTTGTTTGTTTGTTTGTTTGTTTGTTTGTTTGTTTGTTTGTTTTTTCTTTCTTTCTTTCTTTCTTTTCTTTCTTTCTTCTTTCTTTCTTTCTTTCCCTCCTTCCTTCCTGCCTTGATCTTTGTTTCTTTGTATCTTTATTTTTCTATTTTTTCCTTATTATTGTTGTTATTGTTGTCGTTGTTGCTGTTCTTCTTCGTCTTCTTGCTGCTGCTGCTACTGCTGCTACTACTGTTGTTGTTGTTATTGTTGTTGTTGTTGTTGTTGTTGTTGTTGTTGTTGTTGTTTCTTCTTCTTCTTCTTCTTCTTCTTCTTCTTCTTCTTCTTCTTCAATATTATCATATATCATCATATAATCATCATGATCCACCCACCCACACGACCTCCCTCACAACCAACCAACCAAGAACAATATCACCCACCCAATCAACGAACCAAACAACAAACGGAATACATTATCCTACACCCAGCCAACTGGGTAAAATATCATCCATTCAATCAACCATCCGTCTATTGTTATCCACACGACCCACCAAACAAGGTCTCACGGTGACCTCAGCTTCGGTTTCCCATACTCTTTTGTGCCTGTGAGGAGTTGCTGTCAAAGCCTTAGGGGTCGAAGGTTCACCGGAGAGGGTCCCTGGAGAGACGTGGTGGTGGTCACCACCCCAGGTGGCTTTCACACTTCGTCTGGATCCTCGATTAAGCCATCATTGAGGTAAGTAGGGGGACTTAAACCATGGATGGAAACATACAGGTTGATGGAAAACCCCAGGACGATGTTGAGAATTGTAAGAACCTTGGGCCATACAAATCAGCCCATGCCTCATGTACTAAAGACATTAAAGCAGGAAATAGCTAAAACCAAACAAAGAATGGTCCATCCTAACAGTAATGAGGAGGATATATATCTTGGAAATGAGCCCAAGCTTACAATACTACGAATATTTTATTTGTTTTATATGGGAGTTAGGAATGAATTTCTAAAGCTGCAGATAAAATACACTCAAAAGGTAGTTTTACAGAAGACTCTGAAGAATAAGGTGGACAAAAGCAAACAAACCAAAGCATTTTGGAACAATTGAACAAACATCCTGAACCTTTACGACTGGTTAGGAAAACCTTTTAGGTTACCTTTTATGAGACATCAGAGCTGCCACATCATGAAGACTGTGGCCCAGGGCAAAATGTAAGGCAAGAAGCCACGGACTGCCTACACAGAGAACATAGCCAGGGGATGGAACTGCCAATGAGTCAAATCTACAGAAGGACTGAAGACAGAAGGGGATGGCAACAACTGACAGGGCATGCAGCAGTGGCTGCTATCCTGAAAGATGTTGCCAACAGGTGAAGGAGCTAGTGTTCCGTGTATGCTGGATCTGAACAGGCGCCATTGAACACAACCAAAGTGACCCAGAATCAGTGCAGGGCTATTCTGACCAGTGGCTGTATGACAGCCTAACACTAATAACATTCCCGTGGACTCCTGACCCTGAAGATGTGGTACGATGATCCTCTAAAAGGCTGGGATGGAGAAATGATCATAAGCAACGTGGGAACAGGGCATGCATGGCACAGATGAAGCAGCACCCCCATCCTTTGATAAAAAAAATCAACCAACCACCCCCCACCCCCCAAAAAATACAAGCAACAACAAAAACCCATAACAACAAAAGTCACATGAACCTTAATGAAAACAATAGTCGTCAGTTGTCTCCACACATTAAGATTCTGTGATTATATAGCTAGAAGAGACAGAAAAAGAATACTGATCCTGCCAAAATAATTATTGTTTTTCAACATAGTCATGATTGTAGGTTTTCTTATGTGTCAGACTAACTCTTTTGACAGAGCTTGTTTATCACTGTGCGTGCAAAACAAACAAGCAAACAACAAACAAAATTATCTGAAGTGTACTTGAATTGGGCAAAAGTTATCAATCTACAGTTTTTCACACAATAAATAACTTTAAAGACTCTACATTAATCTGCTTCCTTATCATCCCTTTCCCCATTACAAGGACACTCATTCTTGCCACAGCCTCTGCACCATCGACCAACAAGGGCAGATAATAGTGGACAGAGTGCACTAATCTGGATAGTGTCGCGGTATATCGTGCATAATATTATCCTTTGAATGTGAAGGCCACAGTGCAGATATTCAGACACACTGATTCTCCCATACTTTGCACCAGCCACCAAGCAACATTCAGTCTTGTGGGTTGAGGAGGAAGGTTGAGTTAGGGGTTGGGAGGGGGAGGGGGTGGGGATATGGGAGGAGCTGGAAAGGAAGGTTTCAATTCCGTGCTGCTTAATTTCCGGACAGCAAAGTAACTAAGTCATTTCAAATCCATTCTGGCCACCTGTCTCCGGTAAAGAGACTTACATGATCCAGGCTGCAACAAAGTGAGGCTGTAATGCTGTTGTTTTCTTGTTAGCATTGCTTATTGCTTCATTTTGCTTTTTGTCTTTTGTTTGTTTGCTAGTCTAGCATTGCTTGGTTTAGATATGCTTATTATTTTCTGAAGCACTCCACAGAATTATATAACACAATAAACCACACTGAGCAAAAACAAGCGTAGAGTTTACATCTGTTTTGGTACTGACAGTATTGTTTATTTGCTGCATTTTGCTTCTCTTGTACCGTGCATAATATTTCGCTTTGTATTCGTTGAAGTTATTTGTTTTTTGCTGTTGTTGTTACTTTTATTGTTGCCACTGTTCTCAAGTTCCAGTCTCCATCCCCTTCATTGTTGCTGCTGTTGCTGATACCGAGCTCTGCTGCCGTTAGCCACTGCTGCTCCTTAACTGCTCCTGCTTCCCATTCTACTTGCTCTACTTCCCATTGCTCGCCTACAGATATTTTAAAATCAATTACATGGCATACTAAGCTGCATCTGCGAAATGTCGAAAAACACACATCATGATTGACAAGGTTTTACAGTGCATTATACGACTATTTAGGTCACTTCTGAAACTATAGAGATGCGCTTCAAGAAGCTATTCAAAACACTGCAAGCTTAAAAAACAGCCCAACCTTTTTCCTTTTGAGAAAGTTCAGGACAGTTTATCTAACCATTGGGTGGCCAGATTTTGAAATGTTTTCTTTCATGGCTGATATGTATCTGAGGCACAACTCAAGCCTTCCCAAACAAACAGTTGGCAAAATCAGGACAAACCAGATCCCAAATAGATCTGTGGCTTTAAATTCAACAAGATGTTTTGGGACACACCATGATCTATTCCAAATGGATGACTTGTATCCTTTAGCTAATCAGCGCTCGGCATTAAGACCACGCCATTTTGTGGACCACGTAACCCTCGGAACTTGCAACGACCTTCTGCTCACATACACTTCGTATGTACTGTGCAGAGGTTTGTCCATATTGCATTGTTGGATCTTCCTGGCACACACTTTCACGTGATCCTCTCTAGCTGCACATTTGAAAAGGCACCTGTATCTCCAGCTTATAAATGTGAGGTCTTTAACTTCAAAGAAATTTTACTCTGCAGCAGGTGAAAGTGATTCTCTTTGTGGACACATTGACGCTATTGTGAGTCTTTGACATACTGGATTTTTCTTTCTTTCTTTTATAAAATATCCTAATCAAACATAGAGCGTTACACTCTTGATTTAGTCTTTGCTAGGGTATTCATGTAATTCCATGTTTTTAATATATTTTTTTTCTTCTAATTTTGAAGATAATAAACCAGCATTAGTGTACATATTTACATTTAGTCCCCTGCCTGTCAGCAGTTTTGTAAATTTTGTGATCCATTCCCACCGACACACAATCACTTTCACTTCGGAAAGGTGGAATAGGTTTTTACATTTGTACAAGATCTGTTGTGTGCTTTCACACAGGGGACCTCGATTGATAGTCTGTGAAGGATTTGCTGTGATATCTGTTACTTATTTCAAGAAAGTACGATGTATTTAGCTCATATTCATGTGAGATTTCCCTGACTACAAAGGTATGGAATAATGAATAAGACTTGACATTAATTTTTCCTTAATTAACTCCT
>CM060317.1:42742048-42749548 GCA_030674155.1 Stramonita haemastoma | reverse complement strand
TACATACATACATACATACATACATACATACATACATACATACATACATACATACATACATACATACATACATACATACATACATACATACATACTACATACACTACACTACACTACACTACACTACACTACACTACACTACACTACACTACACTACACTACACTACACTACACTACACACATCACATACACACACAACACACACACACACGTACACACGTACACACGTGCACATACACACACACACACACACACACACACACACACACACATATATCCCCCCCCCCCCCCCCCCCCCGCGCACGCACGGTATAATAAATCATATTAATTTACATGTATAGTAGGAAGTAGAACATATAGCATTTCATTATTTGAACGCTCGACGAAGAAGAAGAAGAATATCCCATATTGTTTCCATCGAAAACACTGGAGAATCGGGGGTCTAGTGGCGAAAGCCAGATCCCCTTTGCTGACACCGGAGGCTTGTCAGTGTGAACAGCATCCCCATCTTCTGGAAATTTTAGGTTAAGAACTTCCTCTTTTCTATCCCTCCCTTTGTTTCTGCCTTGTTCCTTTCCTTCCTGCTACTTTCTTCCTGTCTATTTTTGGCCTTCTTGGTTCATTTTCTTGCCTCATTTTTCAAAAAAGATTTAAGAGAGGATAATTCTCCCCCACGTTGGAGTCGGATGCACTGGGCCTGACTTGTCAGGTGCTTATCGGAAACGTATTGCACTTTTGCTCATAAAACAGACAACAGCGTAACTCAGACAAGACAATGGAATATAATACAGTGCAGCTGAACACGGCAAACAATGCATTGAAACGCATCACAACACAGACTTGTGCAGAAGTATGATTACGAAGTTGAATGGCGAAGAAGAAGAAATGCAAAGGAAAAGAAATGCGAAGAAGAATTGGGAAGAAAGCGAAGAAGAATGCTAAGAAGAGTGCGATGAAGAATGCTAAGTACAATGTGAAAAAGAATGCGAAGAAGAAGAAGAATACACAGAGTGCAAAGAGAAGAAGAAGAAATGCGAAGAATAATGCAAAGAAGAAGAAGAAGAATGCAAAGAAAAATGCGAAGGAGAGAGCGGAGAATGCGAAGAAGAAGAATTGCGAAGAAGAAGAAAAATTGCGAAGAAGAAGAAAAATTGCGAAGAAGAAGAATTGCGAAGAAGAATTGCGAAGAAGAATTGCGAAGAAGAGAAGAAGAAGAAGAAGAAGAAGAAGAAGAAGAAGAAGAAGAAGAAGAAGGAAGAATTGCGAAGAAGAAGAAGAAGAATTGCGAAGATAAAGAAGGAGATTTGCGAAGAAGAAGAATTGCGAAGAATTGCAAAGAAGAGGAATTGCGAAGAAGAAGAATTGTGAAGAAGAATTGCGAAGAAGAATTGCGAAGAAGAAGAAGAATGCAAAGAAGAATGCAAAGACGAATGCAAGGAATGCGAAGAAAAATGCAAAGAATAAGAAAGAAAAAATATTGATGACGATGATAATAATAGTAATAGTAATAATTTAAAAAAATGATAATAATGATGTATGATAAAAAATTATAATAATGATAAGAAGAAGGAGAAAAATTGCGAAGAAGAAGAGTTGCGAAGAAGAAGATTTGCGAAGAAGAATTGCGAAGAAGAAGAATTGCGAAGAAGAAGAATTGCGAAGAAGAAGAAGAATTGCGAAGAAGAAGAAGAATTGTAAAGAAGAAGAAGAAGAACTGCGAAGGAGAAGAAGAAGAATTGCAAAGAAGAATTGCAAAGAAGAATTGCAAAGAAGAATTGCAAAGAAGAAGAAGAAGAAAGAAAGAAGAAGAAGAAGAAGAAGAAGAAGAAGAAGAACAAGAAGAAGAATTGCAAAAAGAAGAAGAAGAATTGCGAAGAAGAAGAAGAAGAATTGCGAAGAAGAAGAGAAGAAGAATTGCGAAGAAGAATTACGAAGAAGAAGACGAAGAAGAAGAAGAAGAAGAAGAAGGAGAAGGAGGAGGAGAAGAAGAAGAAGAAGAAGAAGAAGAAGAAGAAGAAGAAGAAGAAGAAGAAGAAGAAGAAGAAGAATTGCGAAGAAGACGAAGAAGACGAAGAAGAAGAATTAAGAAGAAGAAGAAGAATTAAGAAGAAGAAGAAGAAGAAGAAGAAGAAGAAGAAGAAGAAGAAGAAGAAGAAGAAGAAGAAGAAGAAGAAGAAGAAGAAGAAGAAGAAGAAGAAGAAGAAGAAGAAGAAGAAGAAGAAGGGAAGAAGAAGAGGAAGAAGAATTGCGAAGAAGAAGAATTGCGAAGAAGAATTGCGAAGAAGAAGAATTGCGAAGAAGAAGAATTGCGAAGAAGAAGAATTGCAAAGAAGAAGAATTGCGAAGAAGAAGAAGAAGAAGAGAAGAAGAAGAAGAAGAAGAAGAAGAAGAAGAAGAAGAAGAAGAAGAATTGCGAAGAAGAAGAAGAAGAAGAAGAAGAAGAAGAAGAAGAAGAAGAAGAAAGAAGAAGAAGAAGAGAAGAAGAAGAAATTGCGAAGAAGAAGAAGAATTGCGAAGAAGAAGAAGAAGTATTGCTAAGAAGAATTGCGAAGAAGAAGAAGAGGAAGAAGAATGCGAAGAAGAATTGCGAAGAAGAATGTGAAGAAGAATGCCAAGGAAAAGATGAAGAAGAAGAATTCTGAAGAAAAAGAAGAATTCTGAAGAAGAATTGCGAAGAAGAAGAAATACGAAAGAAGAAATACGAAAAAGAGCAAAAACACAAAGGCTGACTGCAGTAGCATGGCGAAAGGTGAGGAAAAACAGAAGTTGGTTTCCATTCGATAAGAAAACACGTTGCTTTCCAATGTCTGTGGCTCACCTGCCTGTCCCGGCCTCTTCTATAGAACCTGGTAATGACCTCACTCTTTCAGACAGCAAACCACTTGGCTGCTGGTGATGATACACCCATCTCTCCTCTGCCTACATCTAGCTGCTTGTCTTTCAGTTGTCTAGTGTTAGCGGTGACATAAAGTGATGTGGTACTCATACACAAGCTTAGGAAAAAGTATGATCAATGGCACACTCACACGCACGCACGCACGCACGCACGCACACAAGCACGGATATGCACACGCATACACATTTACGGACACAGATGCACAGAAGAGAGAGAGAGAGGAGGAGAGAGAGAGAGAGAGAGAGAGAGAGAGAGAGAAGAGAGAGAGAGAGAGAGAGAGAGAGAGAGAGAGAGAGAGAGAGAAGGAATGAATGAATGAATGAATGAATAATCTTTATTTTTCAAGGGTAACAGAGTAAGTAAGCATTACATACTTTTTTTCATACGGCCCTTAAGAGAGAGAGAGAGAGAGAGAGAGAGAGAGAGAGAGAGAGAGAGAGAGAGAGAGAGAGAGAGAGAGAGAGAGAGAGAGAGAGAGGAGAGAGAGAGAGAGAGAGAGAGAGAGAGAGAGGAGAGAGCACTGAACACTGAACACTGAACACTGAACACTGAAATTATTTATTGTACTTCGGCCTTTGGCCACAATACAATTCAAAAGGAAGAAGAAAAAAAAAGAAGAAAATGAAAATATAACTTCACGTGTAAATGGGCTTGAAAGTTTATCACAATAAACTATTGTCATTGATATTCTGTCTATCTGTGTCTGTCTCTGTCTCTCTTTCACACACACACACACACACACACACACACACACACACACACACACACACACACACACACACACACGCACGCACGCACGCACGCACGCACGCACGCACGCACGCACGCACGCACGCACGCACCACACACACACACACACACACACACACTTTTTGCTCCCTCGCATTTCCACCAACACTGATGAAAAGGACGATAACTTGCACGGGGAGACGACTCCATGACAATCCTCCTTTGTCGCCTCTTCTCCAGGAGAGGTCGACCAAGGGAGTTAATGGACTGTTGAAAGAGCGGTCAAAAGGGGCGCCTGTCTCGTCACCCTGAATGGGGGACTGAGTGAGGAGGGGGAAGGGGGGGGGGAGAGTGGGGGGGGGGGTTGGAGGCGAGGGGGGGGGGGGTAAGAAGAGCAGGGGGTAATGGTAAAAGGTAAGCGGATGTTTTTTCATAGATAAGAGAACCGTAGAACGGTCGTCTCCTTTTCTCATGGGAAAATGACTTCCCCCCTCCTACCCACCTTCCTACCCCTGTCAACACAAACATACACACACAGACAGGTTAGACTTCACAGACAGACAGACACAGATATAGACACACACGCACGCATGCACGCATGCATGCATATATACACACACACATACATACACACGGAAAAACCCCAGGAACCTAATTAAGGCATCTTCAAACCACAAAAAACACACACACACACACACACACACACACACACACACACACACACACACCACACACACACACACACACACACACACTCACACTCACACACACACAAATTCAAGCTTATGAGGAAAGAAATATTTGTGGAAACTTATGCCAAATTCTCAGCAGGCACACATCAAAACATCCTAAAGAATTTGCTGTGAATTTATTTGATATAAATAATGGAAAACATTTAAAAGAAATGATGCAATTTATGATAGTGAAAATAACTAGAAAATCATATACGAAAACAATCAGGATTGGAAAAGTCTTCGCACAATACTTAGAATGAAAAATTATACTAATAAGATCGAAGACTGTACCTCGAGCCCTCGAACTGTCAGCCTGGAGACAGACTGTTCAGAAAGGTCTCTCCAAGTTCGAAAAGACACTTGTTCACCAGCACAAGGCAAAGAGAATGAGGAGAAAGGCTGCAGACCAGACAGACGGGTCAGCGTCAGACTTCATCTGTGCCCTCTGCCATAGGGACTGTCATTCCCATGCCGGACTGCCAGCCACAACCGACGCTGTAGCAGAATTAACACCTAGAGCACAACTCCATTGTCTTACGATACTTGAAGGCTGCCATTTACTTTTTGCTGCCTCATGTTTTGTGACGTTCCTATCCCAGCTGTTCCCATGCCGCTCGTTTCAATCTCCCCGCCACAGCCCTACCCAGATTTGCTATGTCTCATCCTCAGGATCGGAAGTCCACTGGGGGCTCATCAATATCAGGTCGCCGTGGGGTCACCAGCCAGAGGGGCCCTGCACTTCTGCTGGGTCACTTTGGTGATGTTCAGTGGTGCCTGTTCTGAGCTAACATACGCAGGACACCACCTCCTAATCCCCCTGCTAACGACAGTATTAGCTCAGTCGCGGAGCCAGACTGGGTGAGTCACCCACCGTAGGTGGCGACCACCACAACGTCCCTCCAACGACCGCCCCCCTCGAACCACCAACCCCAAAGGCTTTGACACAAACTAACAACCATAGGCACAGAAGTGTACCTAAGATCACCATAAGACCAGAGCAACTGGGGCCACAAGTCAAAGGCAATTTTTTCATTGCATGATGATCGATGAGAATGAGGATGATATAATGATGCTGCTATGGAAGTGCATGTGCTTTGAGACTACTTGAGAGGGATGTACTCTACGTTTACTATAATAATATATCCCGGCGTCAACCGGGCCTAAGAGATAAAGACACCTGCAGTGTTGGTCAGGTAATTAGAGCAACACTCTCAAATTCGCATCAGTCAAGTGATTGAAGCTCGACTGTGTGGTCCCAGTCTTCCCATTGAGCCCACAGCACACTCGTTCTGGGTAGGAGCCGGGCGGAGCCCGAAAAATCCCTATAGCTCTTATGGGAATCGAGCCCGCGACCTTCCAGTCAGGAATCCAAGGCACTAACCACTGCGCCATGGCAGCTGACAAGACTGCCAAAATCAATTCCAACTGATAAGATCTTATCCAGAAATAGTTCAGTTGGATAAATACAGACCACATCAATTCTCAGTGAGAAAATATGTTATCAGATACTATCTGGACAGGTTTTTATTCGTTTTCTTTTCTTTTTTTTTCTTTTTCTTTGTTAAAAAAGAATCAAGGAATACCAGAACATTTAGAGCACAACAATGTTATTGTGAGACAACAAACTGCCTTCATCAAAATATGTACTATCACATCATCATACCAAAACTCAATAAATCAATAGATCAATAAATAATACAATAAAAACAACAAAAGTAACAGACTCAAGTGCTGCTTTAGAGATTGAAAAACTAATGTGTTTGATGAATAAAATAGGCTTCATTTCAAAGCTGTATTGTATAAAATGTAGACACCTTACTCAAAATAGCGATTAGCATAACGGTATCTCAATAATGATAAGAGGTTTGCTTGTGTGGTGTAGGAAAATATTTCCACAATAGAAATGTAGTTTTCCCCTTTAGGGGAGAGAGAAGAGAGAGAGAGAGAGAGAGAGAGAGAGAGAGAGAGAGAGAAGGAGAGAGAGAGAGAGAGAGAGAGAGAGAGAGAGAGAGAGAGAGAGAGAGAGAGAGAGAGAGAGAGAGAGCTATTACACCGAATAACCCACAAAGGACTTGTGTAGTCACTCAGGCGATCAGTCACACAATCGGGTGCCAAGATCAGTGGGCCTGTTCAACACTCTGCCTGCCTGCCTGCCTGCCTGCATGCTCACTTACACACTTGTACAACCCCGTTCCACACGCGATATTTGTAAAATTCAGAATCACAGAACTGCACAATATTTTGTGTTACTATAGTGCTATATCTGTGGTTTAAAAGGTGTCCCATAAGCTATGTGGAAATAGGGGAGGAGGCGTTAGAGACCTCAGCTTCTCTAGGGGCCAGCATGTTGAGGGCGGTGCCCATCTCCTCTCCCTCGCTGCTTTACCTTCCCTGACCTTAAAGAGGGCAGGTACCCATTTACAGCTGGGTGAACTTGGGGGGCTGTACTGAAGCCAAGGCGCACAAACAGTCACCCATCCAATTGCTAAACACGCTTGGTGCTGCTTAACTTTGACTTACTTTGATCCCGCCCCTTTGGTTTAGCGAAGGTTAAATTAAGAGGAAACAAGAGCGTAAGTCTTCCTTGCTATCGAACGCTCAGGCAACCTCTATTAATTGTCGTCGGTCATATGAGCGAAAATGTGTTGCCCTGGCGTTCAGCACCTGACAAGTCAAACCCAGTGCATCCAACTTCGGCGTGGAAGAGAACTGTTTATGATTATCCTAAGTCCTCTGGAGAAAAAGCAGGAGAATGGACCATGGATGCAGAAAACAGACAAAAAGGAAGTAAGAGGAAGTAAAGGAACACGGCAGAAACAAAGAAAGGGACAAAAAGGGATGGAATTCCTGACACAGAGTTTCCAGGTGTGGATGCTAGTTATGCTGAGAGGCCCCCAGCATCCCCACTGGGACCAAGGGCACATAGCCTGGTGAACGGTTGTCATACTGTGTTTCTTAATAAAATGTGTCATTACAGTTTGAACTTAGTTGCGTCTCTCCTGCCGTCTTCTTCTTCTTGTTCTTTTTTCTTCTTCCAAATTCACAATGTACATTTCATATAATATAATGTACATGGTTAAAATCCAGTGTGTATGAAGATATCAGTGCTTACATTGACTATGATAATCAAAGACCCATGAT
>CM060317.1:42727048-42739548 GCA_030674155.1 Stramonita haemastoma | reverse complement strand
AAGAAGAAAGAAGAAGAAGAAGAAAGAAGAAGAAGAAGAAGAAGAAGAAAAATTGCGAAGAAGAATTAAAAAGAGGAAGAAGAAGAATAGCGAAGGAGAATTGCGAAGAAGAAAAAGAAAAGGAATGCGAGGAAGAAGAATTGCAAAGAGGAAGAATTGCGAAGAAGAAGAAGAATTGCGAAGAAGAAGAAGAATTGCGAAGAAGAAGAAGAATTGCGAAAAAAAGAAGAAGAGAAGAAGAAGAAGAAGAATTGCGAAAGAAGAAGAAGAAGAAGAAGAAGAAGAAGAAGAAGAAGAAGAAGAAGAAGAAGAAGAAGAATTGCGAAGAAGAAGAAGAATGTGAAGAAGAATTGCGAAGAAGAAGAAGAATTGCGAAGAAGAAGAATGCAAAGAAGAAGGAGAAGAAGAAGGAGAAGAATTGCGAAGAAGAATTGCGAAGAAAGGAATGCGACGAAGAATTGCGAAGAAGAAGAATTGCGAAGAAGAAGAATTGCAAGGAGGAGGAAGAAGAAGAAAAGAAGAAGAATTGCGAAGAAGAAGAAGAAGAAGAAGAAGAAGAAGAAGAAGAAGAAGAAGAAGAAGAAGAAGAGAAGAAGAAGAAGAAAAAGAAGAAGAAGAAGAAGAAGAAAGAAGAATTGGGAAGAAGAAGAAGAATTGCGAAGAAGAAGAAAAAGAAGAATTGCGAAGAAGAAGAAGAAGAAACTGCGAAGAAGAAAAATTGCAAAGAAGAAGAATTGCAAAGAAGAAGAATTGCAAAGAAGAAGAAGAATTGCGAAGAAGAAAAAGAATTGCTTAGAAGAAGAATTGCGAAGAGGAAGAATTGCGAAGAAGAAGAAGAAGAATTGCGAAGAGGATGAATTGCGAAGAATTGCGAAGAAGAATTGCGAAGAAGAATTGCGAAGAAGAAGAAGAAGAAGAATTGCGAAGAAGAAGAATTGCGAAGAAGAAGAAAAAGAATTGCGAAGAGAGAAGAAGAAGAAGAAGAAGAAGAGAAGAAGAAGAAGAAGAAGAAGAAGAAGAAGAAGAAGAGAAGAAGAAGAATGCGAAGAATTGCGAAGAAGACGAAGAAGAAGATTAAGAAGAAGAATTAAGAAGAAGAAGAAGAATTTGCGAAGAATTGCGAAGAAGAAGAAGAATTGCGAAGAAGAAGAAGAAGAATTGCGAAGAAGAAAGAAGAAGAAGAAGAAGAAGAAGAAGAATTGCGAAGAAGAAGAAGAAGAAGAAGAAGAAGAAGAATTGCGAAGAAGAAGAAGAAGAAGAAGAAGAAGAAGAAGAAGAAGAAGAAGAAGAAGAAGAAGAAGAAGAGAAGAAGAAGAGAAGAGAAGAAAGAAGAAGAAGAAGAAGAAGAAGAAGAAGAAGAGAAGAGAAGAAGAAGAAGAAGAAGAAGAGAGAAGAAGATGATGATGACGATGATGAAAAAAAACAATAACAAAAACAACAATGACAATATAAGAAAACCAAAGCACACGAGAACAACAACAATAACAATAACAAGAACACAAACAGCAACAACATCAGCAAGAAAATAACCAAAGATGGATCCTGACAAAGAATAGAGAAAAAGAAACGGGGGGAGCGGGAGGGGACGATAACAGCAACAACAAAACGACAGAAAAAACAAGAACAAGAGCGTTACCAAAAACAAAATGATAACCCCCTCAACCCCCCCCCCCCCCACACACACACACACACACACACACAAACAACAACAACAACAACAAAAACAAGCCACGAACAACTCTCAACCCCAAGAAGACAAGAAACCAAACCCAAGATGGAGGGAACTATTGAACAGACGGTAAAAGGAGCGGAAGAAATAAGGACAGGCTAAAGCTACCCAGTCATCCGCAACTGGGTGGAAAAAGCTAATTATCAGCACTCCACAGAGCTCCAGTCAAGCGGAAAGACGAAGAAGATTCCAGTAGTCGTCCACACACGCCAATCAATCCATCTAGGGAAAGAGAAAAAAAGTCATCACCTCACAAATTTGTTTCCGCTGATGAAAAATGTTTGATACGCGTGCGCATGCATGCACGCACGTATTGTGTGTGTGTGTGTGTGTGTGTGTGTGTGTGTGTGTGTGTGTGTGTGTGTGTGTGTGTGTGTGTTGTTCTGTGTGTGTGTGTGTGTTGTGTGTGTGGTGCGTGCTGCGTCGTGTGTGTCGTGTGTGTGCTGGTGTGTGTGTGTGTGTGTGTGTGTGTGTGTGTGTGTGTGTGTGTGTGTGTGTGTGAAAGTGTCGTGCGCACGCGACTATACATACATACATATATATATATATATAATATAATATATATATATATATATAATATATATATGTGTGTGTGTGTGTGTATGAGCGCACGCGGCGCGCGCGCGCGCGCGCGTGGTGGTGTGTGTGTGTGTGTGTGTGAAATCGAAGCAGTCTGTGAGGCCAAGATCCTCGCTTGGCCTTCCGACATCAAATGGAGCATTTCTCAAATAGCGTAGTTCTTGACAGACATTGATTGGTCGCTTTAGTTTATCTCCTGGTGCACAGGCTCGCTTTGTATCGTCCTCTTGTGTGTGTGTGTGTGTGTGTGTGTGTGTGTGTGTGTGTGTGTGTGTGTGTGTGTGTGTGTGTGTGTGTGTGGTGTTGTGGTTGTGTGTGTGTGTGTGTGTGTGTGTGTGTGTGTGTGTGTGTGGTGTGTGTGGTGTGGTGTGGTGTGGTGTGTGTGATGTGGTTGTGGTGTGATGGTGTGTGTGTGTGTATGTGTGGGTGTATTTGTGTTCTGTGGTGTGGTGGTGTGGTGGTTGGTGGTGGTGGTGGTGGTGGTTGGTGGTGGTGTGGTGGTGTGTGGTGTGTGTGTGTGTGTGTGTGTGTGTGTGTGTGTGTGTGTGTGTGTGTGTTGTGTGTGGTGTGGTTGTGTGTGTGTGTGGTTCTTGTCTGTCCGTTTCTTTTTTCTCTTCTTTCTGTTTTTTTCTGCTCAGCTATCTCTGTCTATCTCTGTCTCTGTCACTGTGTGTGCTTAACTTTTTCTCTGTCTGTCTGTCTGTCTGTTTGTCTGTCTGTCTGTCTGTCCGTCTTTGTGTCTGTCTATCTGTCTCTGTCTCTCTCTCTCTCATGAGTACAGTGCAATACAATATTTCCTAATGCAACATTGTGTCTACATTGCATGAGCCTAGGAATCACATGGTTATATTTGGTGGGCACACTTTTCTGGTGTGGTGAATATTTCGAGAATGCAATAGTTTGTGAGTATTGCAACTATTTTGAAAATGGCAGTCTGTGAGGAAAATGATTTCAATTGTCATGATGTGGAATGTGCCTGATGTTTATATTGTGTATGTTAGAGAGTTCCAGCCTTTATTTAGTCATGGTTTTGGAATAAACGTATTCAAGAGGGTACAGTGCTGAGTACACGCCAAGATATTATGACAAAAGTGCTGATTACACGCCAAGATATTATGACAAAAGTGCTGAGTACACGCCAAGATATTATGACAAAAGTGCTGAATACACGCCAAGATATTATGACAAAAGTGCTGAGTACACGCCAAGATATTATGACAAAGTCTTGTGAAAGTTTACAGAAGTTGTATTTGATATTTTGCATCTGTCCATTTTTGCCCCTCAAAGTGTATTTTGGCCTAAAGCCGATGTACATTAAACAAGTTCAGTGTTCAGTGTTCAGTTCTCTCTCTCTCTCTCTCTCTCTCTCTCTCTCTCTCTCTCTCTCTCTCTCTCTCTCTCTCTCTCTCTCTCTCTCTCTCTCTCTCTCTCTCTCTCTCTCTCTCTGTGGGAACACTTCCGGCAGTTGAAATGTAAACAGCTGTTGACTGAAGCTCCGGAGTTTAATGTCAATGTTACGTTCCCGTGCCTTTGCCTGAGTCAGTGAAGTAACTGGAGGACATAATGCCAGAGGTGGCTTTCAGTATCAGGGCCATGTGTGGCTGCTTTGCGGCCACCTTCAAGGCATTTATGTTGCAACATGGAATGCTAAAAAATCTTTGTACATCCGACATGAAAGTTGGGCTGACGGTGTTACCGTAGGTTTGCTCCTCGCCTATTTGTACCTAGGCGTTTTTCGGCATCAGTGTGGCGATGTGGAGCTGGACCCTGGACCTGGACCTAGTGGAAGGAAGGACAGTCTCCGTCGAACTCAGCTGAACTCTGGTGTTGGTTCCGCTTTATCGTCTCCTTAGAGGACAAGTAAGGAACCGACACTGAAAGACGTCGTAGCAAGCCTGCAGGAGCTGACTTCCATGTTTAAAAAACTGAAGGAAAAGGTGAGACAGCTCAAAGAGACTTGTTCAGCTGAGGAGGCAGCTGCTGTCTCGGAAATTGGGCAGAAATTTGATTATAGTAGAGATGCCTTGCCCACAGTGCATCCCTTCTCTCTCGGCCAAGTGGGCATACGGACAGTCAGCGCTGGAGATGTTCTCATAAGGCCACCTAGCCTCCAGGGCTGCAGCACATAAGGACTGTGCAAGTCAAGTGTCCTGGTCAGAGAATCATAGTTGATCACCATAGACTAAGCTGTAAAGTGGAATTCAATGAGTCGGAAAGCCACTGATCATACAGCCTCTCACTTTGCTGTTGCCCCCAGCGTCAATGGTTTAATCACGTACTGTGATAAAGCCCAGGCGCCGAAGGCAGTCGGTTTAGAGTACTATCCAAAGGACTTGCAGGGGAGTGGAGTCAGTCTTAGGTTTACTCTAAGAGAAACACACACACAACCACACACACACACACACACACACACACACACACACACACACACACACACACACACACACACACACACACACACACACACACACACACACACACACACACACACGAAGACGGGATAGCCTAGTGGTCAGAACATCGCGCTGGCAATCTGACGACCGGGTTCGATTCCCGTTCGAGGGGGTTTTTCCTCTGGAGTTAACATCAGTGCTGACTCCACTCTCCCCAAAAGTCTTACGGATGAGACTATAAACCGAGGCCCGTATGCAAACGCATGCAGAACATCTTGCGCACACGTTAAATCCTGTTCCGCTTTCTGTAAGAGTAGGCCCTCGTATGCCGGTGGGAACATATGACAAGATTGACAAAACTGCATACATACGGGGAATGGATGTAAAAAAGCACATGGGTGCTTATTCAAATATCCTCGATATAAAAGAATAAATAAATAAATGAATGAATAAATAAGTAAAATAACACACACACAATCTTGTTTGATTACCTGAGAATTATTCAAAATATGCACTATTCGTTGATTCTAAATCTGTGTTGTATGCGTTAAATTCGCAAAATCGAAATACTCGACTAGAAATGATACTGAAATCGAACATGTTGTTCATCTATTGTCCCTGAAAGGCATTGGTGTTACTTTCTGTTGGGTGCCTTCTCATTGTGGGATCATTGCTAATGCCATTCATTGAGCTGCGCGAAGAGGAGCATGCAATGCTGAAGGATCACTTTTAGTTAATATCCCGTTAGACTTTCGAGAGGGTTATGAAGTTTAAAAACGCATCTCTTACGATAAGGCAATTGAAAGACTGAAAAATTCAGATAGTTATTACTCTCAAAATTGCCTCAATAGGACAGCTGCACAAAACAGTAATCCCCTCTATGCCAAGCCCTTTATGTCTGTTTCCAGACAAATCTCAAGGTAAGTTTATAGATTTCGTTTAAATGCTCTTTGCACAAAATATTGTAAGAACATACTATGCATGAGTGGAAAACAAATTATTGTTAAACATCTGCTTACTTCTTGTCCTCGAATTAAAGAAATTATTTCTATTACATTGAAAGGTCCGTTTCTTTTAGAATAATCTTTGCCGCTTAAAAACATATTAAATAATGGCATAATTCTTTGCAAAATTTCCGAATGTGAGCTACACAGCTCAGTCGGTATCTTCCTGTGATTGATTATTTTGTTTTAAAGGCAATTCTTTATCACCTGTTCCGTATACATCTCCAATTGCCACCCCCCACCTTTGCGCACATTATCTACGTTATTATGTGGACACATTTTCAAAGTCCCAATTTTCTGCATGTTATAGTTCCTATTGTTAGTTAATTGCGAAGTTTTGTTCTACTTGTTTTTATTGACTGGCTGTAGATTAAAAAATGTTCCTGCTTTGTTCCCTTATGAGCCGCCGCTGTGGCCTAGTGGTTAGGGTGTTGTACTCGTATCTAAAGGTTGCGGGTTCGATCCCAGCTATTCCGCTATGGCGTTGTGCCCTTGGAAAAGGCACTTTACGGCTATTTTCTCACCCACCCAGGTGTAAAAGGGGTACCAACCTTGTGTTGGGGGTTAATCCTGCGATAGACTGGCGTCCTATTCCAGGGGGGAGTCTATGACTCTCAGTCGCTTAACGCCACAGAAACCGGGATAAGCACTGGCTGATGAGCTTATGGCTCGGGACAGACTTTAACTTTAACTTTAACTTGTTCCCTTATAGTCCAACACCATACTTAAAGCTAAGCTGTTTCTCCCTCAGTTCTCCTACTTTGTCGCACAGGCTGTTAAATTGTAACACACACACACACACACACACACACACACACACACACACACACACACACACACACACACACACCACACACACACACACTTTCCTGTCTGATATCACTATTTGGTGGAGAGACGTTCAACTGAAGAATTCTGATAAGAAGGAGAAGAAGAATTGTGAAGAAGAAGAATTGCGAAGAAGAATTGCGAAGAAGAATTGCGAAGAAGAAGAGTTGCAAAGAAGAAGAATTGCGAAGAAGAAGAATTGCAAAGAAGAAGAATTGCAAAGAAGAATTGCAGAAGGGAATTGCGAAGAAGAAGAAGAATTGCGAAGAAGAAGAATGCGAAGAAGAAGAATTGCGAAGAAGAAGAATTGCGAAGAAGAAGAATTGCGAAGAAGAAGAAGAATTGCGAAGAAGAAGAAGAAGAATTGCGAAGAAGAAAGAAGAATTGCGAAGAAGAATTGCAAAGAAGAATTGCGAGAAGAAGAAGAAGAATGGAAGAAGAAGAAGAATTGCGAAGAAGAATTGCAAAGAAGAATTGCGAAGAAGAAGAGAAGAAGAATGCGAAGAAGAAGAAAGAAGAAGAAGAAGAAGAAGAATGCGAAGAAGAAGAAGAAGAATTGCGAAGAAGCAAGAAGAAGAACGAAGAAGAAGAAGAAGAATTGCGAAGAAGAAGAAGAAATTGCGAAGAAGAAGAAGAAGAATTGCGAAGAAGAAGAATTGCGAAGAAGAAGAAGAAGAAGAATTCGAAGAAGAAGAATTGCAGAAGAAGAAGAAGAATTGCGAAAAGAATGGAAGAAAATTGCGAAAGAAAAGAGAAGAAGAAGAAGAGAAGAAGAAGAAGAAGAGAAGAGAAGAAGAAGAGAACAGAAGAAGGGAAGAAGAAGATTGCGAAGGAAGCGAAGAAGAAGCGAAGAAGAAGAGTGAAGGAAGAAGCGAGAGAAGAGGGGGAAGAAGAAGAAGAAGAGAGAAGAAGAAGAAGAAGAAGAACACATACACACACACATACCCCGCGCACACGCAGGCGCGCACGCACACACACACACACAGGCAACCTGTCGCACGATCACATTGTCTATGTGTCTTTCTTGTCTGTCTGTCTGTCTGTGTCTCTTTTTCTCTGTGTGTGTCAATCATGCAAATTGTTATAAGTAAATAGTATCTGGTTTCAAAATGCTTGGAAGGAGTCAGAACGAAAAACCTGAACCCAGCACACGCAATAGGTAGATCACCACTGCTTCCTCTGCCTATAGAGCTGTATAACCACCACTTTATAATCATCAATGGAGAGAGAGAGACAATGACAATGACAATGACAATGACAATAGTTTATTGTGACAAGCTTTTACGCCCATTCACAAGGGGACAGAGGGATGGGGACTGGGCACAAAACTTCAAATTCACATCATACATTGACATAACTGGATCTGTGACAAGGTTTCCAAGTCACGCAATGTCTTTTGTCAAGTAGGCTCACTGGCTGGCTCTGTTTCATGGTACAAACACGTGGATTGGGGTGCACACGTAGCTGTCTAGGGGTTATGCTTGCCTGCTCTCTCTCTATATCTATCTCTATGATCAACCACCGCCTTCGACCATCTCGGAGAGAGAGAGAGAGAGAGAGAGAGAGAGAGAGAGAGGAGAGAGAGAGAGAGAGAGAGAGAGAGAGAGAGAGAGAGAGAGAGAGAGAGAGAGAGAGAGAGAGAGAGAGAGAGAGAGAGAGAGCATTAACTGATTGATTAGCAATTTTCTTTAATGAACAATTTTTCATTAAGGGAAAACTGGAAGCACAGCAGCAGCATTTTTTGTTTATGCATCAAGCAATGGTCAAAATAGGTAGAGAAAAAGAGAATAAATGAATGAATGAATGAATGAATGAATGCTGAAATGATTGAAGGAATGAATGATCTTCAATACACCAGGATAGACTTTAAGCTAAACTTAATTTTTCAATCTGTCCTCGCAAACATGCATGCTAAAACAAAACCCAGTTCCCTAAAGCATAACCCCCCCACACAATACTTTACAGTAGCATCCAAAAATAGTCATATAAAACACAAATTAATGTATACAACAGTATCACTTTTTTTTTAAAGAGAGAGAGGGGAGGGGGGCAGGTGAAGAAAAGAATGGAGAGACAGACAAAAAACACGGAGACAGAAACATACATGTGCAAACAGACACAGACAAGGTGACTGCCTTAAAAAGTCACGCAGACAGGCAGACAGGACAGACTGACAGGCAGACAGACAGGCAGACAGACAGACAGACAGACAGACGGACAGGTTGACAGAAAACAGTCACGCAAAAGATAAGAGGCACGTTCCAGTTTGGGAAGAAAGAAAAGAAAGAAGGGGAGGGGAGTCTATCTTTGTTTTTGTCTTTTCTTCTTGTCTCTGTTTCTTTTTCTTATTCTCTTTTTTTCAGGAAAAGAGCAGGTGCACACACTCTTGACGAGCCTGCGCTGTCACGTGATGAGGATGAAGGGCATAGGAAAGAGGGAGAGTGGGGGGAGGGAGGGTGGAAGGGGGGAGGCTAGGTAAGGCGGCATTCAAAGTGACCACTCAGGCTGAAAGCTCAGGGACTGACCCCTCTAGCTTCTTCCTCCCTCCCTTCCTTCCACCCCCCACACTCAGCTGTTGTTGTCTTACCCCTCACTCTCACCCGTTCGTAATCCCTGGTTAACCTCTCTCCTCGGCTATTGTCTTTTCATTTCAAGCTGTCTCGAGTCCTACACTTCATTACTGCAGGCTGTTTTCAGTCCTTAAGTTGATGCCCATCGGCTGTTTTGAGTCCTACAGTTCATTGCTGCAGGCTGTTTTCAGTCTTACAGGTCATTGCTGCAGGCTGTTTTCAGTCTTACAGGTCATTGCTGCAGGCTGTTTTCAGTCTTACAGGTCATTGCTGCAGGCTGTTTCGAGTCCTAAAGTTCATTACTGTAAGCTGCTTTAAGTCATAGAGTTCATCTCTGTAAACTGTTTTTGAGTCTCAAGTTTATTGCTGTAGGCTGGTTTTGTGTCATTGAGTTATCTGAAAGCTTTTTTAGTCGTAAAGTCTGTAAGCTGTTTTGAGTCCTAATGTTCATTGAGTCCTAGTGTTCATTCCTGTCCGCTGTTTTGAGTCTGAAAATTTATGTCTAAAAACTGTTTTGAATCTGAAAGTTTATGTCCGTAAGCGGTTTTGAGTTCAAATGGTCACTCCTGTCTGCTGTTTTTGAGCTATCAAGTTCATAACTGTAAGTTGTTTCGAGTATTATTGATTACTGCTAACTGTTAACTGTTTTGTAGGTTTGATGTAACGACAGTGGTGTAATATACTTAGAAAAGTCAGAGAACAAAACAGAACGTCCTTGACAGACACCAGCAGAACTCAGTGCATATCTGACTGCCCCTGTGGCACTGTGTAACTTAAAACCTTTCTGAGATAATAATGAATAAGATACTTTTAAAGAAATCAGCTACCTTGCTGGTACTTTTAAGGAAATCAGGTACCTTGTCTAATATAATTCACTGTGCGACACCCGGGCTGCTCTCCCCTGTCTGCAACTGTATTGGTTTCCCTACCAGAGTGCCTTTTTCTACAGAATTTTGCCAGGGACAACCCTCTTGTTGCCGTGGGCCATGGGTTCTTTTATGTGCGCTAAATAATGATGTGTAACATACGGTGTAGGACTTGCAAGGGCAAGTGACTGTATATGCAGGGAAGACAGTCTCCGCAAACGGACACAGAAATGATGATTGGAACCCAGGCCTTCAGCTGCTGTCAGATCACACTTCCCCACTCTAACTGCCGGCCTATTCCGCCTCCACTTTGCATACACACTCAGTTTTCGACGAGCGCACGTGTGTGTGTGTGTGTGTGTGTGTGTGTGTGTGTGTGTGTGTGTGTGTGTGTGTGTGTGTGTGTGTGTGTGTGTGTGTGTGTGACACATCACTCACTCACTCACTCACTCACTCACTCACTCACTCACTCACTCACTATTCAAACATGCATCATAGCAAGAACGAAAATCTAACTCGGAGAGGGGGGAGAACAGGGATAACACCCTTACCCTTCCACACATAGAGAGAAGTGTATGTTACCTTGGGTCACCATTCCGTTTTGAGAAAAAAGCAGAATGCAAAAAAGAAGAATACAAAGAAGAAGAAAAAGAAGAATGGCAATAATGCAAAGAATGCGAAGAAGAAGAATGCCAAGAAGAAGAATGCCAAGAAGAATGCGAAGAATGCAAAGAAGAAGAAGAATGCGAAGAAGAATGCAAAGAAGAAGAAGAGAAGAAGAAGAAGAAGAAGAAGAAGAAGAAGAAGAAGAAGAAGAAGATTGTTAAGAATAAGAATGCGAAGAAGAAGAATTGCAAAGAAGAAGAAGAAAAAGAAAAAGAAGAAGAATGCAAAGAAGAAGAAGAAGATGAAGAAGATGAAGAATGCAAAGAAGAATGCAAAGAAGAATGCAAAGAAGAATGCAAAGAAGAAGAAGAAGAAGAAGAAGAAGAAGAAGAAGAAGAAGATGATGATGATGATGATGATGACGATGATGATGATGATGATGAAGAATTGCGAAGAAGAATTGCGAAGAAGAATTCGAAAGAAGAATTGCGAAGAGAAGAATTGCGAAGAAGAATTGCGAAGAAGAATTGCGAAGAAGAATAGCGAAGAAGAAGGAAGAAGAAAGGAAGAAGAAGAAGAGAAGAAGAAGAAGAAAGAAGAAGAAGAAGAAGAAGAAGAAGAAGAAAGAGAGAAGAGAAGAAGAAGAGAAGAAGAGAAGAAGAAGAAGAAGAAGAAGAAGAAGAAGAAGAAGAAGAAGAAGAAGAAGAAGGAAGAAGAAGAAGAAGAAGATTATTGCGAAGAAGAATTGCGAAGAAGAATTGCGAAGAAGAATTGCGAAGAAGAATTGCGAAGAAGAAGAGAAGAAGAAGAAGAAGAAGAAGAAGAAGAAGAAGAAGAAGAAGAAGAAGAAGAAGAAGAAGAAACAACAACAACAACAACAACAACAAGCAACAACAACAACAACAACAACAACAAGAACAAGAACAAGAAGAACAAGAAGAGAAAAACCCATTAACGCGAATAAAGTTATTCCGTTATGCTTTGCCCTTTGCCATGACTTCTCACCGACATGTTGACATCGATACCTATCATTGATACTCACATCTTTAAACACACTTCTTCGTTTCTTCTTGTTCTTGTTTTTGTTCTTCTTGTTCTTCTTGTTCTTCTCTTTCTTGTTGTTGTTGTTGTTGTTGTTGTTGTTGTTGCTGTTGTTGTTGCTGTTGTTGTTGTTGTTGTTGTTGTTGTTGTTGTTGTTGTTGTTGTTTCTTCTTCTTCTTCTTCTTCTTCTTCTTCTTCTTCTTCTTCTTCTTCTTCTTCTTCTTCTTCTTCTTCTTCTTCTTCGCAATTCTTCTTCTTCAGAATTCTTCAGAATTCTTCTTCTTCTTCAGAATTCTTCTTTTTCGTCTTGCGCTAAAGTTAAATCCTGTTCCGTCTTTCGTAAGAATAGGCCATCATATGCCGGTGGGAACAGATGATATTTAGAAAACTGCATACACACGGGGACTTGATGTAAAAAAGCACATGCATGCTTATTCCATTATCCTCGATGTAAAAGAATAAATAAATAAATAATAAATAAATAAAATAAACACTACCACTCACCCATTCCCCAGACCCCAAATCCATGAAAAAAACCCAACAAACACTCATCCTCTACAGAAAAGGGGAAACAAGAGCCTAGATCTTCAACCAGCCAGAGATTCTTTGTGATCAGAAGGTGTAGAAGATCTCAGTGAAGTTGATAAGCTAGGTCAGGACACGATGTATAGTCTGTTCCCGGCCCCCAGGTGCCGATACTGCTGCAGATGAGGCGTGTCTCTTCCATGACCTCAACACTGACAGAGCCTTTTGAAGACTGATCTGATCAAAGTCTTGATGTCAATGGGAAGTCAGTCAGCCTGTGCAGATTTGAACCTGATCGCCAGGAAGATTGAGCGGATAATACACGACAGAAATGCTAACACCAGATAAGGCAGGTGTGA
>CM060317.1:42702048-42717048 GCA_030674155.1 Stramonita haemastoma | reverse complement strand
CAATAGATTTGGTTCAGAATCGAGCTCTTGGTCAATTCAATAATTGTTAACACATTCAGATAAATATCTTAAACAGTTCCGAAAACACTGTCTCGCGCACACCTTTGTATATTTGTTTGTGTTTTTAAAAGGAATTTTTATTCACATTCCTGTGTAAATGAAAAGAAAAGTATATCGGCACCATAGAGTTTACACTTTTAAAAGATTTTGGCCAAATGCTGTGTCATTAGCGACTAACATAATTCAGCATCAGCTGCAAGCCAGGCCTAGTGCCGTAGCCGACCACGGGCACCCTAATCATTTCGCCATGCCAGTCAGCCCAGCCAACAGTCCTCCAGCCTCTCACCAAACCGAAGAAAAGAGAGAATGAACAGCCAGGCCCTGAGGCACAGAGAAAGGAACAGTGCAGTAGCACATATGTTTATGTTTCAAGCCACACACACAACACACACACACACACACACACACACACACACACACACACACACACACACACAACACACACACACACGCAACCCAGCTCGCCCTTTTCTGAATATATTCCTGAACAAATCTATGACCTGCCGCGCCTTTTACAATCCTAAAATCTAGTGAGACTACTATTGGCCGTTTCCAGAATTTTAGTTACTTTGCTTGGTTGTTTTGGGGGATGATACTGATTTGATTATTTTAAAAGAGAACGACATTTTGATGTTGGTCTTGTCATTTAGCAGTCTGGGCCTTGAGCATTTACTTGATAAGCTTTTGCAAACAACTGCATGATTACACGTCTTTAGGATAACATCTTGTCTACACCCAGCTGAGAACCTTCCTATCTTCACCAAAATAAGATTTGGATGTATCGGGGAACGGGCATTACACCCTAGTTCCACAACCGCCTTTCTTCCCCCCTCGCTTCTGCCTCTTTCCGGACGTTTGACAGAGGGCCGTGAGTTAATCGGTCCCCGGATTAAGTGGGGATTAAGACGATTGGGATTTCTCGCGCCTCTGTAAAGCCGCTGAATGCAAGGAATGGAGCGAGACTAAATTCACTTAGCATAGTGAATGGTCACGTTTCGGAACACAGACCTTCTGCCCCTTCTGCGTGCCTTCATAGAGCTGTCCCTATTATGGTCCAGGTTGTTTTCAACAGGCTTATGTTAAACGCATGCGCGCGCGCACGCACACACGAACCTACACACACACACACACACACACACACACACACACACACACACACACACACACACACACACACACCACACACACACACACACATCGAAAAGCAATGCTTGCAGCCAATGATGCAAGAGACTGCAATTATGTTTCTACAATCGAACTTAATGAATATGACAAAGAAGAAGAAGAAGAAGAAGAAGAAGAAGAAGAAGAAGAAGAAGAAGAAGAAGAAGAAGAAGAAGAAGAAGAAGAAGAAGAAGAGAAAAAGAAGCGTTTGCCGTGAGATGGATGTAAACGAAGGTTTTAATTAAGTTCTTTGAGTGCTATCACACTAAATCGTTCTGAGGATGTCTCAGAAACTTTCATTTCTTTACTAATTTTAGATATCTATCAGAATCATTCTCTTCTGATCCTCTGCGTGTCTCATTACTAGAGCAGTGTATCGAGGATATCACGCCAACACTGACAAAGGTCATCACCATCTTCCTCTTTGCTGGCATTCTACCAGACATCCTCAATAAGCTGCTGTAGTTCCTCTTTCCTGAGGAGAATGGGCATCACCCTAACTGTTTGAAGCAGTGGAGTCTTATGTCAAAAATTCCCTTTGTTTCTGAATTGCATGCTTGAACTCCTGGTTAATTATCTTCATACCTGTCAGAATGTCATTGTTACGGCATTCGTTATTCTTCAGGCTTTTCAAGTGTGGTGTCTGAGGGAGTTGAATGCTTGGGCCTGTTCTTTTGACAGCCTATATCTACTCACTGTCCGCAGTTATTTCTAAGCATGAATCACAGAAACCTCAATGATATAACTTTGGCTAGTGTCCTAATTCTGTAACTATGTCAAGTTCATTATCCAAACAAATTATTTAAAAAATAAATAAGATAAAAAGTAAAAAAAAAAGTTTGTTATCCATCTCTGAAGAATTTGTCTTCGCTATTGTAGTTCACCAAACTCACATCTTCGTTGCCTAAATTCTGGAAATGATGTTTCTATCAAAAGTTTGGCATCAATGTCTTCTTCTTTTGAACCAGTAAATTCAATATTTCCAATTCCCTCTTCAAACATGCTGAAATGTTGTCTTGAAGCAAAACAAAGTGGCATGATAATTTTCTGTTCAGGTTAAGCTGACCTTTAGTGTCAACTCAGGTAGTGTGGCCATAGTGGGAGGGGGGAGAGCTCCAAACTCTCAGGTAGTGTGGCCATAGTGGGAGGGGGGAGAGCTCCAAACTCTCAGGTAGTGTGGCCATAGTGGGAGGGGGGAGAGCTCCAAACTCTCAGGTAGTGTGGCCATAGTGGGAGGGGGGAGAGCTCCAAACTCTCAGGTATGTGTGGCCATAGTGGGAGGGGGGAGAGCTCCAAACTCTCAGGTAGTGTGGCCATAGTGGGAGGGGGGAGAGCTCCCAACTCTCAGGTAGTGTAGCCATAGTGGGAGGGGGGAGAGCTCCAAACTCTCAGGTAGTGTGGCCATAGTGGGAGGGGGGAGAGCTCCCAACTCTCAGGTAGTGTGGCCATAGTGGGAGGGGGGAGAGCTCCAAACTCTCAGGTAGTGTGGCCATAGTGGGAGGGGGGAGAGCTCCCAACTCTCATCAAGTCTGGCACTGGCACCAAGGTCAGAACCCGACACTTGCAGAAACTTGATGCCAAATACGCATTGAGTAAAACTGGATAAAACACGAGATTTTCTCCTCTTTGACACTCGACAGAAAGACAGCCTCAAAGAATCCACTATTCAAACACGAGAACTAAAAAAACACCTATAACTTCTTTTTTTTTTTTAAATCTACATTTTCAGGACAGACATCAACTAATGACCCATATCAGCCACTAACTTTGTGCTACTACGTTCACAGGGGCACTCTCCTCCACATCTCTTGTGTGCTCTATCACGAGAAATATAGCAATGGTGATGTGTATATTACTGTCATTATCACTGATCATTATCAATTTTCATGGGGAGGAAAGAAACATGCTGGAACCTCATCAGAAATGTTCAGCTATTATTATTTTTTTTACAGCTTCTCGACCTACAGTAGATATTAAGAAATTAATGGTTTTCTGATGATAGCTTCATTGCACAGTATATATTGAGGAAGGGTCTTCTAATGATAGACTAATTGTACAGTGACTATTGACAAAATTGTGACGCTCCACCACATAATGAGACGGAGTGCACATGAGGTCAATTTTTAGTTATTGACATGGTATTAATGTGCAATAAAGTGGCTATCAAATACAAAAAACAGATTGAAAATCGGACAATTCTGTGCAACATTATTACAAATTGAAATAATAGACTGCAAGATGTGACAAAATGAGAAACAGGCAAGTTTATTTTAGTAACAGGTTGTCAGAATGAGTGCTTTGGTATTTTCAAAACACATTTAAGAGCAAAAGGAATAAAAATTATGCCTTGATATTTCATTATAAGGTAAATAAACAGATCTAGTTTAATAATCAATCAAAATCACAAAATTGACAACTTGACCCCCACCTGCTTTTAAAGGCTCCTAGCGCAAAATTGGGTAATGTGCTAAGCGACTCATTTCGTGGTGGAGCGCCACAAATAACCATCTTCTGCTGGTAGATTAATTGTACAGTAGCTATTGAGAAATGTTCTGCTGATCAATTAATGGTAAAGTAGATATTGAGAAATGTTCTGCTGATCAATTAATGGTAAAGTAGATATTGAGAAATGTTCTGCTGATCGATTAATTGTACAGTAAATATTAAGAAATGTTCCTCTGCTCATAGATTAATTGCACAGTAAATATTGAGAAATTGTCTTCTGGTGATAGATTAACTACATAGTAGATATTGAGAAATTGTCTTCTGGTGATAGATTAACTACATGGTAGATATTGAGAAATTGTCTTCTGGTGATAGATTAACTACATGGTAGATATTGAGAAATTGTCTTCTGGTGATAGATTAACTACATAGTAGATATTGATGTAACAGAGTGCAGATGTTTTATCTGCCGCGACTCTGTACAACTTCTCGGCGACGACAGCACGGTCAGACAGTGGGAATAAATACTACATTTTACCGCTATGGGCAAAGTGCATGCAACAGACGGCTTTCGACCACCCCTCAACGATACAGAACGTTGCACAATTCACAGGTGTGGATCTAAATTTAGATCCACGACTGTGCGATTGGCAGTTCCCGATGGCATGGGAAGTAATCTAATTACCGCCCTGTCACATTGAGAAATTGTCTTCTAGTGATAGATTGACTACATAGTAGATATTGAGAAATTGTCTTCTGGTGATAGATTAACTACATAGCAGATACTGAGAAATTGTCTTCTGGTGATAGATTAACTACATAGTAGATATTGAGAAATTGTCTTCTGGTGATAAATTAACTACATAGTAGATATTGAGAAATTGTCTTCTGGTGATAGATTAACTACATAGTAGATATTGAGAAATTGTCTTCTGGTGATAGATTAACTACATAGTAGATATTGAGAAATTGTCTTCTGGTGATAGATTAACTACATAGTAGATATTGAGAAATTGTCTTCTGGTGATAGATTAACTACATAGTAGATATTGAGAAATTGTCTTCTGGTGATAGATTAATTACATAGTAGATATTGAGAAATTGTTTTCTAAAGACAGATAATTTGCAGAGTACACATTGAGAAGCCGTATTCTGCTTACAGATTAATTGAGAAACGGTCTTCTGCTTACAGATTAATTGAGAAATGGTCTTTTGCTAATAACTTATTTGGGTGGAAAATATTGAGAAATGGCTTTTTTCCAACTGTATTTTTAAAACACGAAGTCATGGACAACATTTTGTTAAAGGGCATCCAGGAGATGTACAAAGGATGACAGTTTGTGTGTGTGTTTGAACAACTACTTCTAAGTTGAGTATAAATAGCAATGATAACAGACAAAGATAAACATTCAAACTGGTGGCTTTTTCATCAAAGTACTTCTTTGAAGACAAAACGGGAAATGAAATAAAACACATTAAATCACACTAAACATGTGACAAAGAAAAATTAAGCTGTGGTCTTAAACACAACGTATATCATAACAATTCACACCGACTACTTTCTGAAAGATCAGTCCTAAGTATACAAGTTCAAGAATCAACAGCCTTAAAAATCCTCCTCGTCAAAAACGCGCATTTCTGATACATTTGAGGACGTAAATCTGCCATCCCATTTTCAAAATCTGCTCAAAAGAGAGCGAAGTTTATGCAGCTTTCTGGGTCATAACGAAAGGTGCAGTAATCCTGACTGTCATTGGCAAAGAAAGGGGCAGAACAAGATGAGATAGGAAATAAAAAACCACTAAATCAAAAACCTCTAAATCAAAAACCTCTAAATCAAAAGACCTGTCAACATCAGCAACGGCTCGATGACTTCGGCAGAAGTCGGGCCCAGGAAAGCGAGAACTTCATGATGCAGAAACTGGTTAGCGATGCGTGAAGTGGTGTGACTGTGAAAAGGGTTGATGGGCTGTGGGAGGGAGGGGAGTGTTGTTGAGGTGTAAGGGAGGGGGGTGTTGAAAGGGAAAGGCTTTACGAGGCACCCGGGCAGAAGTAACACCTTCACACACTGCCTTCACCTCCGCCACAAAGACCGCCATGGGAGGCGCCCTGCCTGCTCCATGAATGCTAATGGCCATGGCCTGTGCCACCACCACCACCACCACCACCACCACCGCCAGGATGGCTGGAGAAACTTCACCAGGCCTCCTTTCTGAATGCTAATGGATGCCATGGTCCATCTCTCCACCCACAACATCGGCATCCACCATCACCATCAGTCAGCCACACTCCACGTGCTGCTGCTCCATGAGCATCAAAAGCCCCAAGCTCTCCAGGGGACTCCCCGAGCTGCCTGACCTCACAAGGCGTGTAAGCCTAGAGTTGTGGAGTGAGGAAGACGATCTTCCCGATCCTGATCCTGATCCTGCCTTGTCCTGCAGAGGGTAGGGTAGGGTAGGGCAGGGCAGGTATCTCATGACCTGTCGCCTGTCACAGCCCTGTGTGCCCTGACTGACTGACAGAGTCAAGGGTGGGTAAACACTCATTTTTCTCAGTCTCACTCACCCACCTTCCAGGCCTGTTAGGTTAGTAGCGTGGAGCTGGGCGGCGCACAATCGACAGTTCATTGCTATTCATGGCACAAGACGTGGCGCGCTTGGCTGCTCTCTCAGCGCCCCGACACAACCAAACCGGAGTGGAGGAGGCCGTGTTTGGCGGAGCGCAAAGCATTGTGGTCTTGTCAACAGGTAATTCCACAGCCACGTCAGCAGCGGGCTTCTTCACACCTCCCCTCCTCCCCACCCCTCTCTCTCTCCTCTCTCTCTCTCTCCTCTCTCTCTCTCTCTCTCTCTCTTCTCTTCTCTCTCTCTCTCTCTCTCTCTCCTCCCCGCTTTCTTCCAATCATTTGGGTGTGTGACCTGTGGCCTACTGCTCATCAGGTGGCCAGTCAGTACTGGGCCCAGCTCTCCATCTACACTACAGTGCTGGTGCAGGGCTGAGGGGATCATTTGGGGTTCATCTCTTCAGACCCGCAGCCCCTTTTGTCCTGTCTTTGTGTGGTCCTTTAGCGAAACCTGCCTGATCCCATCTCCTATGACTACGAAATGATTGAGTGGAGAGAGAGAGAAGAGAGAGAGAGAGAGAGAGAGAGAGAGAGAGAGAGAGAGAGAGAGAGAGAGAGAGAGAGAGAGAGAGACAGACAGACAGACAGACAGACAGACAGACAGACAGACAGACAGACAGACAGACACAGACAGAGACAGAGGCAGAGAGACAGAGAGACAGAGACAGAGACAGACAGACAGACAGACAGACAGACAGACGGACAGACAGACAGAGATAGAGATAGAGAGACAGACAGACTGACAGACAGACAGGGAGACAGATTGATGAGTGGTGCTTTTCTAGAAGCAATCCACACTCAGTACAATACAAGATAATATAAGGCAGAACAAAAGTAATCTATGATTTTCAATGATAGCTTTTTCAGGTTTGCGCCAACAGAAGCTTTGAAAAACAAAGAAAATAGGAAAACGGATACTCTACTGTTTGCCGCTTTAAGCTCAAGTGGAAAAAGTTCTTATTTGTCTCAAAGAAAGCACAATTCATTGCTATATCATGATCTTAACAAAAAGTCCTATTTGTTCCCCAGGAGAAAGCAGAAATCTGTAGAGCTAGTTTTAAACTCGGTTTTAATCTATATAGAGTTGCACAGTTTTAATCTGATAACTTTTTTCGTTCCTGGGCTACAGCTTTAAGGTTAGGTTTTGAGTATGGACCGTTTTTGCCCACCACGAACGCAGCCGCATTCCAACTTCCGAGATATATGCTGGGTATGTTCGGGTTTCCGTGACCTGCCGAAGGCTGATATGAATTACAGGCTCTTTAACGTGCATTCTTGATCTTCTGCATGCATACACACACAAAAGAAATTAAGGCACTGGAGGTCTGCACTTGAAGCTGACCTGGAAGATTGTAAAAATGCCCATCCTTGATTCACCAGATGCTGCTGGAATTCGAACCCACGACTTCATGAACCCATAGGATTGAAGTCCAACGGTCTTAACCACTCGGGTATGACGTTCTTCGATCTGATTTAAAATGCTACAGGGTGACAGCCCCAATATATGTTATTCTGTATGGTAGGCAGGGCTGTAAACAGCAAGGCTGGATTGGATAATCAAGATTGTCCCATTCCACGTCAGGCTACCCTTGTCTTTTCTCAGTGTTTCATTTTTTCTGTTATTTTTCTTGTTTCTTTTAGTTTTAGACCTTATTGCTGCCTCCTTTTCTGTGATGGTTCTTTCCGCTGCTGTTCCTGCATCAAGCATTCTTTCTTCTAGTTGATTCATCTTACTCCTGATTGTCCCATCTTTCTTGTAGTTGATTTATCTTACTCCTGATTGTCCCATCTTTCTTGTAGTTGATTCATCTTACTCCTGATTGTCCCATCTTTCTTGTAGTTGTTTCATCTTACTCCTGATTGTCCCATCTTTCTTGTAGTTGATTCATCTTACTCCTGATTGTCCCATCTTTCTTGTAGTTGTTTCATCTTACTCCTGATTGTCCCATCTTTCTTGTAGTTGATTCATCTTACTCCTGATTGTCCCATCTTTCTTGTAGTTGATTCATCTTACTTCTGATTGTCCCATCTTTCTTGTAGTTGTTTCATCTTACTTCTGATTGTCCCATCTTTCTTCTAGTTGTTTTAACTTACTCTAGTTTGTCCCATCTTCTAATTTATTTAACTTACTCCTGATTATCCCATCTTTTGAATGTTTCACCCTTCTCCTGGTTGTTTCATCTTTCTACCACTTGCTTCATCTTTCTGAGGAGTGTTCCATCTTTCTTCTAGTTTTTTTTCATCCTACTTCAGATTGTCCCATCTTTCTTTTGGTTGTTTTAGCTGTCTCCTGATTGTCCAGCAACTACCACGAAGCAATGAAAGACAGATTTGCCAAACAGTGAGGAGACGTCAACCTACCATAACTCGAAATAATTATCAGCAGCATACAACAGGGCTGAGTTATATTATATATAGCAGCATAGGTCTCAACAGCCTGCTGTCTCTGTTCAATGATCACTGTCTGCAGTTTTTTCTGGGATTCATGCCCAAGGGGTAGATGTGTGTATTAGCAAACTCAGCAGATGTAAGGGACCTGTGTGTGTGTGTGTGTGTGTGTGTGTGTGTGTGTGTGTGTGTGTGTGTGTGGTGTGTGTGTGGTGTGTGTGTGTGTGTGTGTGTGTGTGTGTGTGTGTGTGTGTGTGTGTGTGTGTGTGTGTGTGTGTGTTTGATGCACAGGTGTTGCGTTGTGTCTACATGGCTTCTTGCGCGCTTACACGAATTTGCGTGCAAATCAAACATTACCGTTTTTTTTAAATGCATAAGACATAGAGGAAAGGTTTAGCTTAGATTCTGAAGGTAAGCTGTATTAGACTTGTAGGAAATAGATCACTATACATTGGTCTATAATGCACAATTTATAACTCGCAGCATTGTTATAATTGTTTAATAGATAATTATTAAAGTATTTATTTTTTGTATGTAGACACTGTTGGTTTCAAGGATGACCTTCCAAAACCAGTCTCCTTATTGTTATAATTGTTTTTCTTTGATATTTATTGAAGTATTGATTTTTGTATGAAGACACTGTGGGTTTCCACCATAACCTTCCAAAGACAATCTCCTTCTTCACCCTTTCCCCCCTGTTCTGAACAAGCTGAAGTCCGCTTTGCAACATGAAGTGTTCTCTTCGTCTGTGTCAACACTGCCTGTTCTGCACAAATGGGAAGAAACACATCGCGACATTTTTCAGTCCATCTCCACTTTCACTCACTCCACCCTTCACTAACACTTTCCCTCACACTCTGGCCTTAAGAGGACAAGACACTGTCAAAATCAACACCACCTTTTGGATCGTTTTCGGTCGGCAGTCACCGTCTCAAGACAGGACTGTATCGAAAGTGAGAAGAACGTGACGGGTACAATGTCAGCAGGGTTTCCTCTGGGAGACACGTGACTGCTGTGACTGTGTTGACTGCAAAACGTGACGGGTACAATGTCAGCAGGGTTTCCTCTGGGAGACACGTGACCGTTGTGACTGTTGACTGGAAGGGAGTACACTTCCTCTGTGGTGTGCTGATGGTGCAGCTTGTGTCTTTGGGTTCTTGTCTTGGTGTCTTTCTTTGTTTAGTTGTTGTGCCATGGTTTGTTTATTTGTTTGTGCTGTATTGGGGCGTTTGTTTATTTGTTTGTACAGTTGTTGTGTATGTGCCATGGTTTGTTTATTTGTTTGTGGCGTGGTTTGTTTATTTGTTTGTGGCGTGGTTTGTTTATTTGTTTGTGGCCAGTGGTTGTTTAGTTGTATGTGCCATGGTTTGTTTATTTGTTTGTGGCGTGGTTTGTTTATTTGTTTGTGGCGTGGTTTGTTTATTTGTTTGTGCAGTGGTTTGTTTATTTGTTTGTGGCGTGGTTTGTTTATTTGTTTGTGGCGTGGTTTGTTTATTTGTTTGTGGCGTGGTTTGTTTATTTGTTTGTGGCGTGGTTTGTTTATTTGTTTGTGGCGTGGTTTGTTTATTTGTTTGTGGCGTGGTTTGTTTATTTGTTTGTGGCGTGGTTTGTTTATTTGTTTGTGGCGTGGTTTGTTTATTTGTTTGTGGCGTGGTTTGTTTATTTGTTTGTGGCGTGGTTTGTTTATTTGTTTGTGGCGTGGTTTGTTTATTTGTTTGTGGCGTGGTTTGTTTATTTGTTTGTGGCGTGGTTTGTTTATTTGTTTGTGGCGTGGTTTGTTTATTTGTTTGTGCCATGGTTTGTTTTTTGTTTGCCTGTGTCATGGTTTGTTTGTGCCATGGTTTGTTTATTTGTGCAATGGTTTCTTTGTTTGTGCCACGGTTTATTTGTTTGTGTCATGTTTTGTTTGTTTGTACCATGTTTTGTTTGTGTCAAGGTTTTTTTGTTTTCTGTCATGATTTATTTGTTTGTGACATAGTTTGTTTATATCATCGAGATTTGTTTGTCTGTAATGTATAGCTGGTTTGTTCGTTTGTGCCATGGTTTGTTTATTTGTGCCATGGTTTGCTTTGTGCTATGGTTTGTTTATTTGTGCCATGGTTTCTTTGTGCCATGGTTTGTTTATTTGTGCAATGGTTTGTTTGTTTGTACCACGTTTTGTTTATTTGTGCCAAGATTTGTTTGTGCCATTGTTTGTCTGTTTCATGGTTTTTTTGTATTTGTGCCATAGTTTGTTTGTGCCATAGTTTCTTTGTTTTTGTGCATAGTTTCTTTGATTGTTTGAGCCATGGTTTGTTTGTCTGTGCCATGATATTTTTTTTTATTTGTGTCATGGTTTCTTTGAGACATGTTTATTTGCTTGTTTGTGCCATGGTTTGTTTGTTTGTGCCATGGTTTGTTTGTTTGCTTGTGTCATGGTTTGTCTGTGTCATGATTTGTTTGTGCCAAGATTTTTTGTGTCATGGTTTGTTTGTTGTGCCAAGATTTGTTTGTGCCATGGTTTGTTTATTTGTGTCATGGGTTGTTTGTCTGTACAATGGTTTGTTTGTTTGTGCCATGATTCGTTTGTTTGTGGCGTTGTTTGTTTCTTTGTGCCATGGTTTGTTTGTTTGTTTGTGGCATAGCTTGTTTGTGCCATGCTTTTGTATATTCGTGCCATTTTGTTTGTCTGTGCCATGGTTTGTTTGTCTGTGCCATGGTTTGTTTTTTTCTTTTTCCCATGGTTTTGTTTGTGTGGGGTTGTTCCTTACAGTTGCCACTTTGTTGTTGGTGGGTGGGTATTTTTTGTTTGTTTGCATGGGGTGGGAGTGCTTTCTGACACATAAACTGTCAGCCAGCTTTCCCATGACAAAAGAAGGTGTGAAGTTCCCAAACGTATGAAGCCAGAAAATGATGTAAGCTGAGTGCCAAGGCCTACATTGACACTTGCAATGCCATGTCAGTCGTCAATGTCATGTAAGTGCCAGGCCTACACTGACATGTTGTCATACTTCAACCTGAGATTGCTTTCAGCTCTTAGCTTGACAGCGTCATTCACTTTCCCTTAAAGGAGGAAATCATGTTCCCCTAAAAAAACTATGAAGACCATTTGGGCACTGAACGGAAGAGCCTTTTACCAGATTCTACAATTGACACTAGCCGTGTACCTAAGGTTACACATAAGGGTTAGCCTCCGGTGTCAAGTAGTATCTTCTATAGAGTGCCAGTCAGAAACGCAGATTTTTTGAAGTATGACAAAATGCACTGTGTACTTGTTTTGGGGACTGAGGCCATAGATCAACACCAGGTAAGGATGAGCAAGTGGGAAATGATCATTAAATGAGGATTGCTTCCCACATGGTTGATGCAGCTAACAGACGACAAAGAACTGAGGGGCATTGTGTTTGCTGAATTTTTTTTTTAAAGTTCAAAGCTACCAAATTTGTTCGATTTGTCCTGAGTTGCGAGTCAGAGAGTCTTTCGAAATAGTGGATTTTATTTCTGTGGATGCCTTAGTACGTGCAGTAGGAATGCAAGTGTGATATATGAAAATTGAAGGAAAACTGCCAGAACGTAACCCGTATGTGTAGCCTAAGTCTGTGTCTTTGTACACGGTCTCTGCACCCCTGATCTGTCATCAGTCCACCATTTTTCTGTTTAATCCCCCTTCCCACCTTTGGTTCTTTCATTCAACAGTTCCCTGACGAACTGTTTTCGAAAGGTTGTTGGATCTTCTGACCTGTGGCCCTGTGGACGGAAGCTTTCCTGTCTGAGCTGAGGTCAGCAGCTGGTGAAACAGACCAGTGTAGCGTTTGGTAGCCTGGGGAGTGTGGTCATTCCTGACATGCTCAGTGCACCTGGAGTTCGAATCTTACAATAACACTTTATTTCCACAGCCACCTGGATCCTTCTTTGTACCTTGTCATCTGTGGCTCCATTCGTGTCTCTAGCATGAAAAAAACAACAACCGTTCTCTTATTTTATAATTCATATATTACGAAATCGACTGGTAGGTTTCTCTCTCTCTCTCTCTCTCTCTCTCTCTCTCTCTCCTCTCCTCTCTCTCTCTCTCTCTCTCTCTCTCTCTCTCTCTCTCTCTCTGCACCCCACCATCTCTCTCTGTCTCTCCCTCATATCAGGCAAAAAGGTATCCTAAATGCATATGCATGTCCTCGTAAGCATTAATCCCAATATTGACACCGTAGTACAGCCGCCAAGAATTAAATTCGGACATGAAGAGTGACAGCAAGTCGGTTTGTATACACATACTTATCATCAGAGTGAACACTATTAGCGTAGGAAACAATGAATCTGTGCCCCATAGGAGACATGGTAAACACTGAAGTTTTGTAACATTTCTGGAACTGGGCAATTTAGACACTTTGGGTTTATCATAAATGTTCAGCACCTGTTGTGCTGCCCCCAATCCACCCAGATTTACACCCTCCTTCTTTCCCTGTTTACTACCCTTTCATTCTGTGCTAGAAGTTCCTTCTCCTCTTTTCTATCCCTCTCTTTGTTTCTGCGTTGTTCTTTTTCTTCGAGTCACCTTCTTCTTGTCTATTTTCTGCCTTCTTGAGCCATTATCCTGCAGGGTTTTTTTTTCCAGAAAGAATTAAACGATAACAAATCCCTCCCACACCAAAGCCGGATGCACTGGGCCTGACTCGTCACATGCTTAATGGCACTGCAACGCATTTTCGCTCAAATGATAGGCAATAACTGCTCTCTCTCTCACAGACACAGACACAGACACAGACACACACACACACACACACAAACACACACACACACACACACACACACACACACACACACACACACACACACACACACACACACACACACACACACACACTGTTCAACAATACCAATGATCAAAATATATACATACATCGGAAACAGAAATGAAGAAAATAAGCTCAATACTTACATTTTGCCCCATCAACCGAACTGAACAACTGACGACTACTCACATAAAAAAATGTTTAATGCAGTGTTTGTAGATCTGGACTTTTCCTCGCTTATTCATAGAAATCTACGAAAGTATCCGGAAACATAACCAAAAACTAAAACGAAATATAAAAGTGAATAAACATAAGAAAAACATTTTGGGATCATTATGGTAAAATAGAACGCAATACAGCACAATATGAATTGTCTATATCCTAAATACTTCTCAGCCTGAATTCAGATATATGTTTCCCATTTCCAGTTTCCTAAGAGACGGGAACTGTGGCTCGTTGGATAAGACAACGGACTTGTGGTCTGTCTGTCCTTGGTGTCATGGGTTCGAATTTCAGTGGGAGTTATACTGTCTTCCTAGTAGTTGCCAAAATTGAGTCGCACTGCACTGCACCAAGGGTCAATTATAGGCGTGTTGTTAATTTGCAATAAATAGGCTATTCAAAGCAACAACAAAAAAAAGAGATTGAAAATCGAACAGTTCTATGAAAAGTTGTAACAAATTGAAATGATAAACTGCAGGACGTGAGAAAATGACTAACTTATCATCGTAATAGGTGCTCAGAATGAGGGCTTGAATAATCTTAAAACACAAATTGAAATGATACACTGCAGGACGTGACAAAATGAGAAAATAACCAACTAACCATCTAATAGGTGGTCAGAATGAGGGCTTGAATAATCTTAAAACACGTTTAAAAGCAAAAGTATTCAAAATTATACCTTGATGTTTCATTACAAGGTAGAATAATGGTGGGGTAGGTGTAGGGAAGGGGGAGGAGGTTTAGGGGGAGAAAATGGGTGGCGTAGGTGATTTATGGGGAGGGTGGGGGTAGGGGGAGAAAAAGGGTAGGGATAGTGTAGGAAAGTAGGGTGGGGGTAGGTGTAGGGAAGGTGGAGGAGATTTAGGGGATGAGTATGCTGGGGATTGGCGTAGGGTAGGGGGAGGAGTGTTGCAGAGGTTTAGGGGGAGGAGTAGCGGGGTAGGTGTAGGGAAGGGGAGGAGGTTTAGCAGAGGTTTAGGGGGAGGAGTAGCGGGGTAGGTGTAGGGAAGGGGAGGAGGTTTAGCAGAGGTTTAGGGGAGGAGTAGCGGGGTAGGTGTAGGGAAGGGGGAGGAGGTTAATAGTGGGGGAGTAGCGGGGTAGGTGTAGGGAAGGGGGAGGAGGTTATAGGGGGGAGTAGCGGGGTAGGTGTAGGGAAGGGGGAGGAGGTTATAGGGGGGAGTAGCGGGGTAGGTGTAGAAGGGGAGGAGGTTATAGGGGGGAGTAGCGGGGTAGGTGTAGGAGAGGGGAAGAGGTAGAGGAGGGGTAGGTGTAGGGAAGGGGAAGAGGTAGAGTGAGGGGTAGGTTTAGAGGTAGGGGAAGGGAGAGGAGGTT
>CM060317.1:42682048-42697048 GCA_030674155.1 Stramonita haemastoma | reverse complement strand
TTATTTTAAATATTTTCCCTCTCTTTGTTTTTTGTGTTTAATTTTTTTATATCTACTTGATTTACGTGACATATACTCAATGCATCTGTCTTGACATTAATGTCCGGGTCAGCTGTGGACTATGTGTTGTGAATACATATACAGTTGGAGATACTGCGTTTTGTTGAATGGATCCTATTCTCCTCTTTCAATATAGGCTAAATTGTTGTTGATGGTCTTGGTGGTTTATGGGTTAGGGGGTTGCTATTACCTTTTAAAAAAACTTTTTTTATTTTATTTAGTCAAATTATTTTTACAGCTGTATTCCTAACCAGGGCAAGGGCCAGATGAAAAAAAATGTAATACTTACTCTGTAAACCTTAAAAATAAATATATTCATTCATTCATTCATTCATTCATTCATTCATTCATCATTCATTCATTCATTCATTCTCTCTCTCTCTCTATTTTTAGCAATTGATTCTAGTATTGATGAATACTACATTTCTAACAATGCTGATTTTGACGTATGTGAATTGTTTTGTGATCAATATCTAAGATATGGCTGATGTAACTTTCTTGTTTATTATAGCTGTTATACAGTAAAATGTTTACAACACTTGTGTCATATGCCCACACTCTACACCCACCATTCTTTTGTATTGTGGCCTAAGGCCGATGCACAGTAAAAGTCTGAAGTTTGAACTCTCTCTCTCTCTCTCTCTCTCTCTCTCTCTCTCTCTCTCTCTCTCTCTCTCTCTCTCTCTCTCTCTCTCCTCTCTCTCTCTCTCTCTCTCTCTCTCTCTCTCTCTCTCTCTCTCCGGGTCGGCTCGTGGGTGCAAGTAGAAGGAGGACGTGTGTTGCTTTCCCTCCAGTTCTTTGTGAATTTTGCAGGTCTACAGGGTATAGTTGGTAATGATTTTTTGCATACATGTGGGCTGTTGGTGACTTCATCGTTTGAAGAGAATGGACCAGGCTGTAAATCAGTAGTTGGTTAGTAATTCATACTTTTCAATCTTGTTGATAAACTGTATAAACAATTGACGCAGTATTTGTAAACAGAGCTCATGTGTGTGGCTGACTTTCCCCCACTGCTGTGTGGGCTGCACGTGGGTGTGTTTTGAAAGTAGTGTGCACCTTACACACAGGCACACGAACATTCACTGGTTGGATTTCAAAATATTCTATCGGAATTTGGCCATGAATTTTGTTATCTACCTTGTGTTTTACAACATATTGTGTCATTGACATTTGCACTGCTAACTGGAAACAAACAGGCACAGGCGCCTGACTTTGGCATTGTTTACTGGAAACACACAGGCACAGGCACCTGACAAATGGCACAGGAAAGTTTTTCTCACCCTCAATTAAATATGCTGCAGTTTTTGGACTGGCGTTTTGCTCACATGCAGCAAGAACTGCAACATCATGCTGCCAGCATTAAAACAACTATTGAAGAGAAATTCAAAATACTAGACAACAGCATATCACACCTTACAAGAGATGTGGGTGAGTTAAAAGAAGTCGTAGAAGAAAACAAAGAGAATATTGAAGACCTCATGGAAGACAGGCGCACTATACTTGATAGACTGGACAAGCTTGAAAGAAACCTAGAAGTGATCGAACAAGATGCAAAAGCCTGCAATGTAGTGTTCTTCAATATAGAAGAACATCGACATGAGGACAGGACTTCTACAACCCAAACCATTGTAGACCTTCTAAATTCCTTTAACCCAGCAACCTACTGGCATCCAGATGATATTGTAAAAGCATTTAGACTGGGGAAACCTCGGCAGCAAGGAAGTGAACCTCGACCAATCCGGGTGCAGTTCACTCGGTGGTCTGACAAAATGGCTGTACTGGGAGACTCATGTCTTAGAGATGACCTCAGACAAAATGGGGTTAGTGTTGCTTCTGACCTCACCTCACGGCAAAAAGAGCTGATTGACTTTTATCGCAGTCAGGGCAAAATCGCCTATTTCTATAATGGAAAACTACAGATCAGGGACAGACAAGAGCCAAGACAAAGGTTTCCTGAGGAGAAACGGAGTTCAGCAAGATCAGCTCAGCAAACAGAAGACTGGCCACATCTCCAACACAGCAGGCAGAGAGGACGTGACAGAAGCTGGTTCAACAACCAGTCAACTGCAAACTCTAGCAGGAGCCAGCCAGCCAGACTCTACAGGCCATCTCCACTTCAATCAAGGGAAGAAAAGTCTGAGGCTCCTCCACCAAATGCCAGACGTCAGTGGCAATCTTACTCTGGCAGGGCCTCACAACAGAAACCTGGGAACGCTGTCTCAAGGAGTGATGATGCAGAATACAGAGGTTCAGCCAATTCCAGAGACTCTTTTCATGTCAAGAATCAACAAAGACATTTCCATAATTCTGATCAGAGACCAGTTATACCAGCCCCTCAAGTATACAGTGAGGAGGAAAAGAACTTTCCAGCACCTGAACACAAACGGATTGTGTTTTTCAAAGACCAATGCCTTAAAGGAACTGGAGCAACTCATGATAGATTAAGGCATAACTCTGAGAGTGGGACAATTAGTCGTCAAGATCATCGCAAGAATATGCAAATATCTGACGTACACACAACCTATGGGGCTGCTGGGGAGTGTTATAGCAGTCATAATGACTCACAGAAACATACAGACAGGTGTGAAAATGATGGAAATGAGGAAGAAATTGGGGATAAAGATAGCAGTTTTTCTCTCTCATTCAGGGATGAAGAACAGACTGCTGGTGACAAAACTACAGATGACGAGACTGAAGAAAAGGTGACGTGTGACATGGAAACCTCTCACCAACATGGTCCTGACGAACATGGACCAAACATTAGAGACTCTGACCAAGACACAACAAAGATTAATGAGTCAAAAGAACTGACTGAAGATACCGTTGACAGACTGACTGATGCTGCAGACCAAAGTGACAGAGTGGAGGGTGTAGAAAACCAGGGTGACAATGAGGTTTCACTGTTTGTAAAAAGCAAAGGTAATGATGGCAAAACAGTCCATAGGCAGTCAGACCTCAGCAATAGTCAGGAAGCAGACTCACAGAGAGAGGTGGAAGCAACAGAGCAGGGTAAGGCAGGACCTGAAAGCCTGTGTAATGCCCAGACATCAGGAAAAGGGAGGCAGCCGAGGCCTACCAGGCATGCTGCCTCTCAGAAACAAGCAGGAGCACAAAGCATGCATGTAGAATCACGCAGGTCAATGAGCCAATCAAGCATCCTAAACTCTCTCAGGAGAGTTTCAGTGGGGAACATCCCCATGAGAGTGGAGTGGCCTCGCGTGACAAAAGAAAGCCTGCTCAATCGGGAGCCCCTGTTTCCAAAAAATAGGACATTGGCCGGGCCACAGGAAGATCATCTCCATCTAAAACTAATGAAAGACAGCTTTTTGGCTGCGTTAATAAAGCCATTGAAAAGCAGACAAATATGCTTGTAAATAATGTACATACACAACATATTGATTTTGTCAATTATAATGTTAATGGCTTATTACAAAAGTTAGAAAATAATGATTTTGTTAATTTTCTCTTGCTACATGATTTCATATGTTTAACAGAAACATTTATAAGTTTTGATTTCGAATCACCACTTTTCAGTGATTTTGTTATATCTACATCAAAGGCCAAGAAACTGTCACATCAGGGCCGTTATTCTGGTGGAGTGATTGTTATGGTGAGAAAGAAGTATGCCTGCTACGTTGAAAAGGTTGATGTAAGATATGATAATATGGTTGTGCTTAACATTCAAAAGGATCTATTACATACTAATAAAAATGTACTGCTTATCTGTGTTTACATTCCTCCGTATGATTCTATGTTTTGGAACCATCACCAAAATGGCTATGGTATGGAAATGCTAGAGCAGTGCATATTGGACTTGCAGGATTCGAATGATGATTTTTATGTTTTACTAACTGGAGATTTGAATGCAAGAACAGCATGTGAAAATATTTCTTTTTCTGATGATGAACTTGATTGGGAGTTTAAAACATTGTATGTTGCAAGTGCTTATTTTAGAAATTCACAAGATAAACAAAGAAATGTGTTTGGCAATCAGCTGCTTGAGATATGTAATATGTTTGACTTTTTAATTTTGAATGGTCTGTGTGAACATGCCTTTGATGACGGATATACATACATTTCACCTTCAGGAGCCAGCACTGTTGACTATTTTATCATGTCTTGTGAATGGTATGCATCTGTGGATAATGTAGCTGTAGATATAAAAAGCATTACAGAGTCAGATCATCTGCCTGTTGTTATGAGGATTGACTTGGAAACTGATGTGACCAAACAAAGTGTGGAACAAACAAACAAAGACGAACATAGGGTAATGGAAAAACTTGTATGGAAAGATGATAAAAAAGAAGAATTTATTGAAACACTTAACAGCCTTACCATGCAGAATAGAATTGTTAGTGCCTTAAATTTACTTGACAGTGACATAGATAATGCTCTGGAGCAATTTACACAATGCCTAAAGGATGCAGGCAGTTGTATGCTCACAAGACAACATACCTGTAAGAGTAAAAAATCAAGATGGTTTGATGATGAGTGTCATCAGGGTAAGAAAGAGAGTAGAAGAGCCTTGAATGTATTTAGAAAAACGAAAGACGAAACAGACAGACTAACTTATGTTACAGCACGGAAAAAATATAGACAGTTATTAAAAACCAAACGTCAAACATTTAGAAGACAAAAGGTAGAATATCTGGCAAATAATAGTTCAAATTCAGCACTGTTCTGGAAAGAGCTCAGAAGTATGGGATGTGTCAATAAGGATAGAGTGACAAATAGTATAAGTTCTACAGAGTGGGTTTTGTATTTTAAAGAGGTATTTCAAAGCAATGAAGTTGTATTTAATAACCATATGTACACAGAAGTGGATCTGTTAGAAGAAAATGATCATGAATTAAACAGAGAGATCACAGAAGGAGAAATAAATGCAGCTATTCATAAACTAAAATCTGGTAAGGCATGTGGCGTTGATGGAGTCACTGCAGAAATGCTAAAAAATGGAAGTAGTGAAGTCAAGCAGTTTGTATTCAAGCTTTTTAATGCTATCTTCAATAAAGGTATATATCCACTGATTTGGTCTAAAGCCATTATTATTCCAATTTATAAAAAAGGAGATCCAGAGCTTGTAGATAATTATAGGGGTGTCTCACTACTGAGCATCTTATCTAAATGCTACACTTCTATATTGAACACAAGATTATATTCATGGCTAGAAAGTAATCAATTGATCTGTGAAAACCAAGCAGGTTTTAGGAAAAGATATTCTACAGTAGATCAGATTTTTAATTTGTATTCAATTGTCCAAAAGTGTATGTCCAAGAAAGGCAAAAAATTGTATGTTGCTTTTGTGGACTTTAAAAAAGCCTTTGACTCTGTTAGACATGAGAAACTTTTGACCTGTATTAAAAACAAGGGGATACGAGGAAAATTTCTTGCTTCATTAGCAGCCATGTATAAGTCATTGATTTCGTGTATCCGAATAGATAGCCAGTTATCAGAGTTTTTTGAATGTCCATTAGGAGTCAGGCAAGGCTGTGTTTTAAGTCCTACATTGTTTTCAATATTCATTAACCAGCTAGCAAATGATATAAATGAAAAAGGAAAACATGGTGTTCAGTTATTACCTAATATTATTGATATCTTTATTCTACTATTCGCAGATGATGTTGCACTATTTTCAACAACTCCTGGAGGTTTACAACACCAATTAAACATTTTGAAAGACTGCTGTAATGATCTGCAGTTAAGTGTTAATATCAATAAAACTAATGTGATGGTATTTAGAAGAGGGGGATTTCTTTCAAAGCAGGAACAATGGTATTACAATGGAATCCGGTTAGAAGTTGTAAATCAGTATTGTTATTTAGGTTTCAGTTTTACAACAAAGTTGAGCTGTAAGCTGGGTACAGAACATTTAGTCACTAAAGGAAAGAAGGCAGTGGTCCAGTTAAATAAAGTCTTTCATAAGTATAAAGAAATGAACGTTAGAACTTTTTTCAAGATTTTTGACACTAAGATCCAACCAATTTTGTTGTATTCATCAGAAATATGGGGATCAAATAGACTAGAACATATTGAGAAAATTCATTTAATGGCATGCAAAAGATTCTTAGGTGTGCCAGTAAGAACACCTAATAAGATGGTTTATGGCGATTTAGGTAGGTATCCACTTTATGTCAACTCTTGTACAAGCACTATCAGGTATTGGTTCAAGTTATTGCAAATGGATCAAAGTAGAATATCATTTAATGCTTACTGCATGCAATTAGAGTTAGATAGAAGTGGTAGATATTGCTGGATTTCAAAAATAAGAGAAATTTTGTGTGAAACAGGCTTTAACATTGTTTGGATGCAACAAAGTGTTGGGGATGTAAAAGTTTTCTTAGGTATATTTAAACAAAGATTAGTGGATATGTTTATACAAGAATGGGATGGGACTGTAAGAGATAAAGAGAGGTATGATATCTATAGATCATTTAAAAGTATTTTTGCAAAAGAGCAGTATTTAAACTCCATGGATATCTACTGCTTTCGTGTGGCTATTGCGCAAGCAAGATTTAATGTTTTACCTCTTAATAATAATGTGTATAGATATAGTGATAGTATTCGAGACAAATTGTGTCCATTTTGTGAAACGAAAATTGAAAATGAAGTTCACTTTCTATTGGAATGTTATATGTACACAAGCTTGAGAGATAAGTTTTTAAGCAAATGTATCAATGTACCAATGCGAAATCTGCTCAAAGTAACAAATAATGAGTACATGCATAGTTTGTCTAGGTATATTTTTCATGCTATCAACAAAAGAAAAACAATGTTGACATTAGCACTTTCTTGAATAACTGTTACAAGTTGATAACTATTTGATATGTATGATTTTTCTGCGACATCATTTTATTTCTATGGCTGGGTTATTGTGATTTCGGGTGTATAACCATGAAATGGAGTAATGGTGGTTTTTCCTCTTTAATCAGACATAATCGTTGTTTGTTTATGCATTTGTTTTGCCAATGAAGAATGAACCTATTGCTAAATCCCAAGCCCATCAAATGTATTGTGGTCCAAGGCCAATGTACATTAAATCATTTCAGTGTTCAGTGTTCTCTCTCTCTCTCTCTCTGGCAAGGGGCGGGTGAAAAAAGTACGTGAATCATTCTGCAACTCTTGGAAAATAAAGATAATTCATTCAATCATTCATTCGTTGATGCATTCATTCGTTGATGCAATCATTCATTCATTCATTTATTCATTTATTCATTCATGTAATCATTCATTCATTCATTCATTCATTCATTCTTCTCTCTCTCTCTCTCCTCTCTCTCTCTCTCTCTCTCTCTCTCTCTCTCTCTCTCTCTCTCTCTCTCTCTCTCTCTCTCTCTCCCCAAAAGTCCTTAGATGAGACTTTAAACCGAGGCCCCGCAGAACACCTTGCACACACGTTAAATCCTGTTCCGCTATTCGTAAGAGTAGGCCATCGTGTGCCGGTGGGAACAGATGACATTTAAAAAAAAACTGCATGCACACGGGGATTGGATGTAAAAAAGCACAAGAGTGCTTATTCCATTATCCTCGATATAAAAGAATAAATTAAAAATCTCTCTCTCTATCTCTTCTCTCTCTCTCTCTCTCTCTCTCTCTCTCTCTCTCTCTCTCTCTTCTCTTGGGGGGGGGGGGGGGGGGGGGGGGGGGGGGGGGGGGGGGGGCGGTAGCCTAGCGGTTAGAACATTGCAATTTGACGACCCGGGTCGATTCCTGTTCAAGGGGATTTTTCCTCTGGAGTAAACATCAGTGCTGACTCCTCTCTCCCCAAAAGTCCTTCGGATGAGACTATAAACCGAGGCTCCGTATACGAACGCACGCAGAACATCTTGCGCACACGTTAAATCCTGTTCCTCTTTTCGTAAGAGTAGGCCATTGTGTGCCGGTGGGAACAGATGACAAGATTTACTAAACTGCATACACACAGGGACTGGATGTAAAAAAAAGCACATGAGTGCTTATTCCATTGTCCTCGATATAAAAGACTAAATGAATGAAATGAATGAATGAAAGAATGAATTTGTCTCTCATATTTTAAAGTAATCACATGCAACAGAAGTCAAGGTAACGATGAAACATGGTCATACTGTTTTAGAACGGCCGCAGTGATGAAAAGTATCATGTTTGTCAATGAAGCACTATGTTGGGGGCATAGTTGTGAGACACATGGCAGAAGCAGAGAGTTTCAACACAGCTGTAGATTTTTCTTTTGCTGCCTCATCTTCTATGACGTTCCTGTGTCACTGTTGCTGCTCTGCTCGTTTCAATCTACCCACCACAGCCATACCCGGATTTTTACGTCGCATCCTCATGGCCCGAAGTCCACAGGGAACCCATCAATATTACACCCTGGGGCCCACCATCCAGAGGGGTCATGCACTGCTCCTGGGTCACTTTGGTGGTGTTCAATGGTTCCTGTTCTGAGCCAACATACGTAGGACCCTACCTAATACCCCCCCCCCCCTACTAACGACGGTATTAGCTCAATCACGGAAGCCAGACTGAGTAAGTTGCAACCACCCCAATGTCCCTCCATCGACAGTCCCCCGTGAACCTCCAACTCCAAAGGCTTTAACACGCGCTCACAACAGGCACAGGAGTGTATTGGGAAACCGAATCTGAGGTCACCATGAGACCAGAGCAACTGGGGCCACCGAATTAGAGCTAGAGGCAATTTTTTAAAATTGCATCATGATCAATGATAGTGAGGATGATGGAATGTTGCTATGAATGTGCATCTGCTTTGAGACTACTTGATGGGGTTGCACTGTACACTTACTATCATAATATATCATAATATATCCCGGCGTCAACCGGGCCCGAGAGATACAAACACCTGTTGAGTTCGTCAGGTATTTTGAGAAACACCCTCAAACTCGCAACCTTCGGATGAGGCTATAAACCGAGGTCCCGTGTGCAAACGCACGCAGAACATCTTGCGCACACGTTAAATCCTGTTCCGCTTTTCGTAAGAGTAGGCCATTTGTGGCCGGTGGGAACAGATGACAAGACTGACAAAACTACATACACACGGGGACTGGATGTAAAAAAGCACATGAGTGCTTATTCTGTTATCCTCGTTATAAAAGAATAAATAAATAAATAAGCTCGGCTGTGTGGTCCCAGTCTTCCCAGTCTTCCCAATGAGCCTACAGCACACTCACTCTGGGTAGGAGCAGGTCGGAGTCCGAAAAATCCATGTGAATTATGGGATCCAAACCTGTTATATCTGCAGACGAGGGTGGCGGTGATGATGATGATGATCATCATGATGGTGATGGATAGCAGCAACTACAATAGTAATAGGGGCGGGGCTATAAACAACATGACTGGATTGGATTGGAAGCCTGTGCTCGGAGTCCACGTGGCCCACTGGCCTGATCAGTCTTCTCTTCAAACACCCCAATCCAGTCCTCTTGTTTACAGCCCTGCCTACCACCCAGACCATGATGATCAGGTCTGTCTCCTCCCTGTGTCTGAAAGGGTTGTGGATACAGGAGGTCACCGGTCTTTTCTCCTCCTTCATCATCAGGGGACAGGCAGAAATACGGATTTCATTTTCTTTTCTGCAGGCAGACGGGTTCGAAAAAAGAAAGACAAACCCGGGGACTCCAGAGAAAAGGGACTCTGAGTGCAAAAGAACATAGCTGTTGAAACAGAAAGTTTTGAGATTTTAGCACTTTCTCAAAAATTGGTTTGGGTGTATAGTTTTCTATTTATTTTTGGTAAGAAAAAGCCTTCTATGTATGTATGTATGTATGTATGTATGTATGTATGTATGTATGTATGTATGTATGTATGTATGTATGTATGTATGTATGTATGTATGCATCTATGTCTCTGTCTATGTCTCTACCTATCAATCAATCAATCAATCAATTGATCAATCAATCAATCAATCAATCAATCAATCAATCTGTCTGTCTGTCTGTCTGTCTGTCTATCTGTCTATCTATCTATCTATCTATCTATCTATCTATCTATCTATCTATCTATCTATCTATCACGACAAAGAAGAGTGAAGGAAGGCAAGCACAGGCAGGTAAACACACACACCTCTCTCTCTCTCTTCTTCTGGCTTATTTTTACCTCCGCCACCAAGTTTATTTCACACTTCTGAAAATGCCACGGCTGTTGACACTTTCGGCGAGCCCACTGACACTGCGCGCTGTGTAGGGCAGTTTGCACGTGCTGCTCGCTCTGGCCATCAGTCTCCAACCACACGGAATGATGACACCAATGTTATTTTGGGGTCAGGTCCGTGCATTGATCTGACGTTGGAGGAAGCAACAGACGATTGTGACAGACACAGTGATGTTTGGGAAATGACGTACAGTTGTGATAATGTGAGCAATGACAAACAAGCCACGCCAGTTGTGATGATCACAGAGGACGCCACAGAAGATGTGACAGATGAAGAAAAGACAGGAGAAGAAAGCGCACAATAGTCTTGCAAGGGAAACAAATCTTTCACTTTGCTCATTTTGAAAAAGAGTTTCTCCATCGTGTTTGTGTCGCCTCTTCACCCCTCTTGAATGGAGCCCTGAAGACAGACTGAAGCCTGTCCCTCAGATTATGAGTTCTATCTTTAAACCACTTGGCTATACTGCCCCTCCGCCCCCTTCCCCAACTCCCCAACACTCCCAGACACTGCTTCGAACTAATTTTTCTTCTTTTTTAAAAACTCTTTTATATCGAGGATAATGAAATGAGCACTCATGTGCTGTTTTTCGTTTGTTTTTGTTTGTTTTGTTTGTTTGTTTTACTCCATCCAGTCCTGGCGCATGCACTTTTGTAAAATTTGTCATCTGTTCTCACCGGCACACAGTGGCCTACGCGTTTGAACAGCGGAACACGATTTAACGTGTGCGCAAGATGTTCTGCGTGCGTTCGAACACGGGGCCTCGGTTTATGGTCTCATCCAAAGGACTTTTGTGGAGAGTGGTGTCTGCACCGTTGTTAACTCCAGGGGAAAAATCCCCTTGAATTGCATTCGATCCCGGGTCGTCAGATTGCGAACGTAATGTTCTAACCACTAGACTATCCCGTATTTCTCGTAAGAAATGGTAAAGGTAAAAAAAAACTTTTAAAAAGGTAATAGTGTCCCATAACCTGTGCAGTCGTTGGGAGCTAGATGTCAGAGGTCTCAGAATCTCGGGGGGCCAGCATATTCGAGGGCGGCGCACATCTCCTATCCCTCGCTGCTTTATCTTCCATGACACTAAACAGGGTAGGTACCCATTTACAACTGGTTGAGCTGGGGGACTGTACTGAAGCCAAGGCGCAGAGATGGTCACCCATTCACTTAGTAACCACGCTCAATACTGCTTAACCTAAGCGCGAGTGCTCTGACCACTGAGCTATCCATTCTCCATGAGAAATGACACACTGGTAAATAAGAGATCTCCGTGGTATGAATATACTCCACAAGGTCAACTAAGCATCTATCAGTTATTCAGAACGTGTTGAATAACTTGTTCTTGCCAGATATTCAGACTGAAGGAACGGTGATTTGTAAACTGGGGTATTAAAGTAAAGGCTTTTCAGCGAAAACACTGCCTTGTAGGGCTGCAGAAATATCACATGCACTTTGAAGCGGGGAAAAGCATTCCTTGCATTGAAGTTAATTTTATCTTAAGTAGGGACTGGTAGGGTAGGTAGTAAGGTGTAAGTAGGGTGTGAACTAGCGTGGGTTCTGTGCTGTGATTAGTACGACAGGCAGACTGAAAGGTAGGAGGGAGACTATCAGAATGAAAGTAGTTGTTGAGCTGTTTGAAAACTTTCTCAAGTACTTTAGAGACAAAAGGTAGGTTACAAACGGGTCTACACTTCTTAGAATGTTGGGATCGAGGTCATGCTTTTTGAGGAGAGGTATGACTGTTGCAGTTTTGAGAGCTGATGGAAAATTTTATGAAAGAAGGGATGAGTTCACTATTTTGATGATAGTAGGTACACGTTGTGGAAGGCATTGCGAAAGAAGAGTAACAGGTATGGAATAGAGATCACATGACTTTATTGTAATTTCTTTCAAAATTGTCCTGATATCTTTCTTATTTGCAGTATGGAAGGAGAGTAGAGGGGTGCCAGAAGGCGCAGGCTGAAAAGGTGTCTGATCCATTCTGGAGGGTATGTTGCAGACTTTGTCATCAAAGAACGAAGAAAAGATAGAGGGCAGTTCAGAGAGCTTTTCAATGGAAGGCAAAGGGCTTGCCCTCACAAATCCAAGAAGGGTCTAAGGTGAGAGAAAAAAGAGATTTCATGGACGTGACATTGAGAACTTTAGAAGAATAGTAGTTTGTCTTTGCTGAATGAATTAAGGTTTTAACTTTGTTCACTTGTTTTCAAAGAAGCTGTTTGTTAATTTCTGTTTTTGTTTTCCGCCACTGCCACTCCAATGGCCTGCGTTTACGTTTTGCCATCAATACGTCATGGGTGTACCATGGCACAGGGGGCCTGTCTGGAAGGAGACTGTCAGTGGGAGGTGAATGTTTGTCTAACAGTCGACTAAACACAGTGTTGTAGTGTTCAGAGAGGTCTGTCTGGTCAGAGGTTTTTGAAAGGTGGTCGGCAGCTTGTGAAGAGAACATTTGAATATTTATAGCCTTGAGATTACGATGGATGACATTTTTTTTTCTTTCTAGTAAGTTTTATAATGTTGAGGACAAAGAGGATGGTAGAATGATCAGAATGAATTTCATCAGTAACAGATACAGATGTAACCAGATTGTGTGAAACATGGGTACTAAGCCAGTCTAAAATATGACCCAATTTGTGAGTTGCTTCGTTTACCAGTTGGGTGACAGAGTGGTTTGACAGACATAGCAAAAGACGCTTCAAATCAGGAGAAGACAGGTTGTCAGAATGGAAGTTGAAATCATCGAGAATAATAAGCTTATTAGAAGAGAGGCTGTAGTGGTCCAGGAGTGACTGGAACTCTTGATGGAAAATTGAAGGTGTTAAATTGTTCTTGCGGCTAGGAGGTGGGCGGTAAAGGCAGCAGCAAGTAATAGAGTGGCCAAATAGATTGAGGTGGAGTTTGCACACTTCAAAGAATTTGTATGAAAAAGGAAGGGAGTGGCAGAGAGAAAGAGCTGGTTGCAGAGTGTTCTTGTAGATGATGGTAATGCCACATCCACGGGAGGTTTTAATAACAGAAAGAGTTTGGTAGCCAGGCCATGTTATTTTTACCTTTGGCTTATGGCCCAGTGGTTTCAGCCAAGTTTTAGTGAGAGGTGTGAGATCAAAGTTCTTTTCAGAGATAAAATCAGAACTAAAGTTGGTTTTTCCACCAGGGCAGACAGACTGAACGTTAAACAAAACACATGTGAAGAAGATCTGAAGGAGGCAGAGAGGTTGAAGATGACAATGATGAATGAGGGTGACACTCAGAGAAAGGGGTTGAAGGGGATGGTAGAGATGTAGATAGTGGAAAATCAGACAAGAGTTGAATGGTGATTCAGGTGTGGTAGATGGTGAAAGTACTGGATCAGTTCGGGGATTTATAGAATCACACACATCACAACACACATTACAATTAAATGATGTTCATCACCACAATTGCACACAAAAGAAATATCAGAAACTGAGGGAAGCATATGACATAATACAGAATTGTTGTATGGAGTAGTGTCAGGGTTGGAACTACCTCTATCAGAACCAGATTGATTAAACAAAGTCTGACTTTTTCTTTGGAAATGGACTGGAGTGTTGAGACTTGAGGACACAGCGGAGTTGGGAGAAGAGGTGACGTGGCAGCAGTTTGAAGGCGTCTGGAGCAGCTGGATGAGGACTTGAAGAAGCGTTGTTGTCAGTGGTTACAGTGGACTTGGAAGTGACAGTTGATGTGAAGGAGGAGAGAGAAGGGAGGGAAACACAACAAAGGCGATAACGTCTGCCTGCTCTTGTCTCCCTTCTCGTTTTACAGCAATTGAGACCAGGGTTTGTGATGTGTTGTATTATGGCAACATCTAGTTTGGAATCACGTGAAAGCACTGCTCTCATGTCATCAGCGGTCATTGGCATTGTGGTGGAATCCCAACAGCTGTCTTTATTTTATTTTTATTTTATTTTATTTTATACCACTTTATGTCACAGCAGATTTCTCTGCATGAAATTTGGGCTGCTCTCCCTGGGGAGAGTGTGTTGCCACAAGTGCAATACCTACCCTTTTTTTTAAAATACAGCCCCGAGCTGCCCTGGGGACAGCTCCCGATTTTTCCTCAGGGATGGTGTCTAAACATGACACCTGTGTGCATGCTGTTTTTTTTATGTATTATAATTTTGTCATCCATTCCTACTGGCACACAATGGCCTGGTCTTCCGAAAGGTGGAATGGGTTTTAATGTGTGTGCAAGATGTTCTGTGTGTATTCACGGGGCCTCAGTTTATAGTCTCATCCGAATGAATGACTGTCTATTGGTGGTGGGGCAGGTTTGAGTTCGTGAAACACGTGACAAATATTATGCAGCAGCAGGGTCAGGGTACAAAGGGTCACAAAGACCAGTACAATTAGATGAACACAAATAATCTGGATAAAATTTTGGAAAAGGTCAACAAGAAATTGAAAATTTTGAATTGAAATATCTCTAAAAGAAAACAATGTCAATGAAAAGCAATCTGACCATTCAACACTTGGTGAAAATCCAAACACATAGACAACAAGATAATTATATTATTGGAAAAACACTATCCCTTCTTACACATAAAGGCAATTTTTTTTGTATGCAGCTTAGGTTACTCAACATTGAGGATGTACATTAGTGAGTAGTCTCTTCAAATCATGGGGTTGTTACTCAACATTGAGGATGTACATTAGTGAGTAGTCTCTTCAAATCATGGGGTTGTTACTCAACATTGAGGATGTACATTAGTGAGTAGTCTCTTCAAATCATGGGGTTGTTCTGCAGCCACAACTCAGGGAAAGGACTCAGTGCTTCACACAAGGCA
>CM060317.1:42667048-42677048 GCA_030674155.1 Stramonita haemastoma | reverse complement strand
TTTTACCTCTTAAACTCACCTTTAAACCTTGTGTATTAGCGTACTGGTTCTGATTAGTCCATAGCATTATGCTACACACACACACACACACACACACACACACACACACACACACACACACACACACACACACAACACACACACACACACACACACAACACACACACACAACATTATATATATATATATATATATATATATTTATATATTTATATATTTATATAGATCTTGTAATAAGCATGGTCCAGTGCAGACAAAAACAATCCACTACCAACCATATCCTCCATGCTGACAAAAGAAGTGCAAAACACATTATCTTAGAGGTTATGCTTCGAAAAGAGTAAGCCATAAAGATTCCCCTCCTCTGTAGGGATTCCGGGCGCCTATCAGTATAAATAGTATCCCCACATTTTGGAAATTATGTGCGAGGAGTTTCTTATTTCTACCCCTCTCTTTGTTTCTGCCTTACTTTTTTTTCTGCTGTCGCCTCCTTCTTGCTGTTTTCTGCATTCTTGGTCCATTCTCCTGCCATTCTATCTCGAAAGACTTAAAACATAATAAATTCTCTCCCACGTCGAAGTTGGATGTGCTGGGCCTGACTTGTCAGGCGATTAACGGCAGTGCAAGGCATTTTTGCTCATAGGGCAGAGAGCAATAGTTGTTGTCTGGGAAATGGACAACGATAAAGAAGAAGACAAAGACAAGAAGTCTGTCTGGAAAGCAGTCAACCTATTTACCTAAATAGATATAATAAAACATCAGACTTTTAAAATGATAATTCTAACGATGCCTTCAATCATCACTTTTCGACAATTGCAGACTGAATATATAACCAAAGAGATACTAGAAGCTAATGCCTTGAAAGTGCTTAGAAGCTGCAACAAGAATATCAATTCCGAACTAGACATCACACTCATTATGAGCGTACATGAAATATTTATAGCTTTAAAACATTGGAAAAAGACAGCAACTTGTGGCTTTCGTGGTTAGAATAGCGAAATTCTAAATCTAGCTGCGGCAGTTATAACAGGGTCACCCACTTACATTTATGATCTTTTTATGGGCAAACATATTCCCAAAAATGCCAAACCAGAGTAAAATTATTCCTTTACAAAATCAGAAGATCCAGCTCTTGATTAACCGATTTAAATTGTATCTGCTATTTTCAAAATCATTAGATCAACACTATAATAAATGACTACTTACTCATTCAAACGAAAATAATCGCATTCTTCCCAATCAGTCCGGATTAAGAACAAATCACTCATGCCACACTGCCCTTGTGAAGTCTCATAGACAGATGGTTAGGAAATATGAATAAAAAGAATGTCCATGAGATTTCTTCATAGATTTTGCTAGGGCATCTAATTTTATTAACTACGATCTACTCATAAAGAAAGTGATGGATTACAAACTATCCTCTGACACCTTAAAACTTGTGTATCTTCCTTTTTGTATAACAGACAACAGAATGTTTATGTAAACAATCCCATCTCCACCTGTCTACCCAATATGCTTGATGTCTTACAGGGCTGCATTCTGGGTTCCTTGCTATTTTGTGTCTCCATTTATGATCTCTATTCACAAGAGAGTTTGTATGTCTGTCAGACTGTTTGTCTGCCTGTCCTGACGTCGCTGTGTTGTTCAGTATGCATGTGTGTAAGTGGATATATTTGCATTATTTTGCTTTTGTTTACTTTTTAAATACTTTCCCTTTTCGTTTCGAGGGCTTGATGAAAAAAAATCGCTGTACTTATTCTAGAGAAATAAAACTTTGTTTCGTTTCATTTGTTCTTTCCATTCGTTTTCTTCATCTTCTTCTCATCCTTTGTACTCCTCTCCAACTCGACTCCTCGTCCTCGTGATATTGTTGGTGTTGTTATTCTTCTTAGCATTCTACTTCGCATTAATCTTGGCATTCTTCGCATTCTTTTTCGCATTCTTTCAGAACTATTCTTCTTCTTGGCATTAATCTTCTTCTTCTTCTTCTCCTTCTTCTTCTTCTTCTTCTTCTTCTTCTTCTTCTTCTTCTTCTTCTTTCTTCTTCTTCTTCTTCTTCTTCTTCTTGCCTTCTTGTCCTCATTCTGCAAAATCTCCATTTGCATAATCTTGCTTGTTTATCTTTCTTTGGGTCGACACTGTTCCATGTTTTTGCCTTTGTTTTTGTTTTGCTTGTTTTTTTTTCTTCTGTTTTTTTTCCCTTTTTGTATTTGTTTGTCGCTGATTGTCCCGTTCTGTATCTGTTTTTTTGCCTGTCTTTCTGTGTCCCTATTTCCTGTGTATGCCACGTTTGTAGCTGTCTGTCTCTATGTCTCTTTCTTCTTTTAATCCTGTCTTTCTCCCTCTCTTCCTGTCCGTCTACCTCTTTCCTTGTAGATTTTTCCTGTCTTTTCTTATTTTGTCTGTGTGTACTTCATATTTTGGAGGTTGTCTTCTCTCTCTGTGTGTCTCTGTCTCTTTCTGTCTCTGTCTGTCTGTCTGTCTGTCTGTCTGTCTGTCTGTCTGTCTGTCTGTCTGTCTGTCTGTCTGTCTGTCTGTCTGTCTGTCTTCTTCTTCTGTCTCTCTCTCTCTCTCTCTCTCTCTCTCTCTCTCTCTCTCTGTGTGCATGTCTCTCTGTATTATGCTTGTGGTTTGTTTGCGTGCTTTATTTTCTTTTCCGCTTGCTCTATTCTTCATCTCCTTTTTCCTCATTCTTTTCATTCTTGTTACTAGTTTTGTTCATCGTGTTTGGTTTTGGTTTTGTTGTTCGTGTTGTTCTTATGTTGTACACCCTTTTGCATTTTGTTAACGGAAATAATCTTGTTCTTCCTTTTTTTTTTTTTTTCCTCTCGCTCGTCTTTTTTCCTGCTCCTTCTATTGTTGTTGCTGCTGCTGTTGTTGTTGTTCCTTTTCTTCTTCTGTTTCATTACACATTTGAGCTTTATTTATTCTTTTAATTTCATGCTTCTTGTTGATTTATCCTGTATATCTTCCTGTCCGTCTGCGTCTTTTCCGCTTAGGTTCCCTCCCTTTTTTTCTTCTTCTTTTTTTTTTTTTTTAAAGGCGATTTAATTATAACAATAACAAAAAAGAGAACAAGATATTTCAGCGCTCTGTGATGTGATGTGATGTGATGTGATGTGATGTGATGTGATGTGATGTGATGTGATGTGATGTGATGGATGATGCGATGTGATGCGAAGTGATGGATGGTGGTGTGTGTGTGTGTGTGTGTGTGTGTGTGTGTGTGTGTGTGTGTGTGTGTGTGTGTGTGTGTGTGTGTGTGTGTGAAGTCAAGTCAAGTCAAGTCAAGTCAAGTCAAGTCAAGTCAAGTCAAATGATCTTTATTGAGGGTAAAAGATTAAGTTTACACAACTTTTTTTCATCCTACCCTAAAAAAAATCATGTAAATTGACTTCTAAAACATTCAAAGACAAATATCAACCCTTTGTTGAAAAACTAAAATAAATGAGGATTACTTTCCAAAAAATCTCTCAAGATAAAAAACAAAACAAAAAACAAACCCAAGACAGTACAACATAAGCTCACATCATACATACAAATGATAAAAATAAAAATAACATGGGCATGAATAACAACAAGCAGCCAATGTGAGGTAGCATCGAACATAAACTTTGGGACTTATAGTTTGTCCATCAGATATTTCTTCAAAAGTTTCTTAACCATTAATTTTTGTTTTGAAGGAAATTGATTTTAGAAAAGGAGGTAGGTTTTTCCACAATGTTCTTCCTGAAGATGCAAGTTTGATTTATAGAGATTATTATGGGGCCTGGGCAGTAACAGTCTATGGGTAGGCCTGTTTTTAGTGACAGCAAATTTTTCCACAATTTTCTTTGGGGCTTTTCCGTTTAATATATTGAACATACATAGATACTTGTTGAACTGCAGTCTGTCTTTGAGTGGAAGAATATCTAGTTCTTTGTAGTTGGTGGTGGTCAGTGTATTAGGATTCAATCGGATTAGTTTAACAGCTCTTTTATGTAGGCGGTTTATATGCTTTAGGTTTGTTTCACTTGCACTGTCCCATAAGGTAGAAACATAATTTATAAGAGATAGAATATGTGCATGAAAGAATAAGTTTTCGTGACTGTAGATTTAGAAAATTTTTGATTTTTCTAAGTTGATATAATCTTACTGAGATTCGTTTTCCTAATGTGGCTATGTAATCTGACCAAGACAAATCGTTGTGGATTACTGCACCTAGTACTTTGTGTGAGACTACTTCAATTTGTTGTCCATGGATATATATTGGCACGAATGGAGAACGCAATTTCTGTCTTTTTTGCCGAGTGGTTATAAACATACATTTTGTTTTATTAGAATTAAGAGACATATGATTGAGTTCTGTCAATCTGATAAGTTTTTTTTTTATTTTTATATCTGCTCGGATATCTTTTACAAGCTGGTTTGGATCATCGTTGTTACATTGAATTGATGTATCATCAGCAAACATTTGACATGAACAAGGAATAAGCAGAGGTAGGTCATTAATATAAATGGAGAAAAGAAGTGGTCCTAGTATTGATCCCTGTGGTATTCCATATTTCACGGGTAATAAGGTTGATCTCTTAGGCCCGATTTCAACAAAATGATGACGATAACTGAGAAATGAGTCTAAAAAGGATAATGCTTGGTTGGAAATTTGCATAGCATTTTAATTTTTTGATGAGGAGAGAGTGGCTAATAACGTCAAAGGTTTTAGCAAAGTCTAGAAAAAGGACTCCTGTGATTTCATTGTTATTGATATTCAAAAGAAAATGCTCAATTAGTTGTATTAAGGCTGTATGGCAAGAATGGTTTTCACGAAAACCTTACTGGTCATATATTTTATAATGAGAATGTAAGTGAAATTGCATATGTTTTTCTAATAGTTTACATAGGACTGATAGTATGGATATTGGTATGTAGTTCGAGGGATTGGTTGGGTCTCCTGCTTTGTGTAAGGGTATTACTTTTTCTCGTTTGAACTTCCATCCATCCAATTCAAAGCCTTTTTATGCCTTCTTGGCATGTAGGGCAGCAACAAAGGTTCTCCACTCCTGCCTGTCTTGGGCCAGTTTCTGAATGGTTCCCCAGGAGTGTTGGAGGGTCTTCAGCTCACGTTTGAATTTCGTTGGGAAGTAATTCTTGTCAATACACAAGTTAAATATGTACGTTAGGGTGTCAGTTATGGCCTATGCACTGATTTTTAATATTTGACTATCGATTTTGTCAAGGTCTTTTGATCTTGACTGTTTCAATCTGAGTATACTATTAAGCACTTAAGTTACTGTTATTGGGGGTATAATAAAATCAGATGAGATGCTCTTTGATGAACAGTATTGTTTAAATTTTTATCAGCTCGTTTGTTTTTGTTTTATCATTAGATAGTATAGAGTCAGCAATGTTTGCAAAGTGAGAATTCAGGTTTTCTGCTGATATTTCTGTTATGACTTTTTGGGAGTTATGTCTTGATTTATTAGTGAATGTATTAATGGCTTTCCAAATCGCTTTTGGATTTGGGCTGAGGACAGCAAATCTTGAAAGTATTTTGTTTTGATAGTATACACAAACCATACATGGCATGATTAATATTCCACTTTGATCCAGAGACTGTCAGATCTATGTTGAAATCTCCCATAAGAAAGATTTCTTTGGACTCTAGAATTGCGGCATCCATCATTGAATTGAATTTATCATACCAGTCAATTGTTTCAGCTGGGTTCCTGTAGATGAAGCCAAGTATAATCGATTTACAGCGTCTAAACGTGATTTCTACCCATATAGATTCTACATGAAACTGTTCAAGATGTGTTAGTCTTTTCCACGACAAAGAAGTCGCACAGTATAAAAGCAAACCGGTAGATCTGACACTTACAGGATCAAGTCGCACAGTGTCATAACCCTGGGATATACATATCTGAATCAGAAATCAAGTTGTTTAGTCTCGATTCAGCGACACAAAATATATGAAAACTAGTTCCTTTATTGTCTATAATTGATGATATTTCCTCAGTCTTGTTCCTGGCACTATTGATATTTAGGTATCCTACACGAAGTCCTTCCCGAGAAGGCCAAGTATCTAGAGTAGAAGACATCGTAAAAATGCAGAACAAGAGAAAGGAAACTGGGTACGATAATGTACTATCACTCAATGTGTGTGCGTGCGTGCGTGCGTGCGTGCGCGCGCGCGCGCGCGCGCGCGTGTGTGTGTGTTGATATTTTTATTTATTTATTTATCTTATATTTTTTAATTTAAAAAAAGCTCTTTTATTTCGAGGATAATGGGATAAGCACTCTTATGTGTTTGTGTGTTGTGTGTTTGTGTGTGTGTGTGTGTGTGTGTGTGTGTGTGTGTGTGTGTGTGTGTGTGTGTGTGTGTGGTGGTGTGTGTGTGTTTTCTTCAATTTAAAGTCTATTTACAGTAAGTCATATTACACACAAAAAGACAAAGAATTCAGAAAAAAGTGATAGATAGATAGATAGAATAGATGATAGATAGATAGATGGATAGAGAGATAGATATATAGATAGATAGATAGATAGATAGATAGATAGATAGATAGATAGATAGATAGATAGACAGACAGACAGACAGATAGATAGATAGATATGATAGATAGAAAGATAGATAGATAGATATAGATATAGACATATATTAAAATAATATATATGCTATATATATGTATATACATATACAGAGAGGCAGACAGAGAAATACTCACGCATACAAACAGACACAAACTGATTGACAGACAGACAGGCATTAAACTCAGACACAGACACAGACACAACACAACACACACACACACCACACACACACACACACACACACACACACACACACACACACACACACACACACACACATACACAAAAGTCCTTCGGATGAGACTCTAAACCGAGGCCCCGTGTGCGAACATTTACAAAACTGCATATACATGGGGAGCGGATGTAAAAAGGCATGTGATTGCTTATTCCATTATCCTCGATATAAAAGAATAAATCAAATAAATCAAATCAAACACACATACAAGACAGACGCAGACAGACAGACAGACAGACAGACAGACACAGACACACACACACACACACACAACACACACACACACACACACACACACACACACAGAGGCATGCCTGCTCCTGTCCCCCACCCCACGACACAAGTTTTATTTTAAGACCAGCAAGAACATTTTTTGGACTAGCCAAGGATCCTATTAACACCCCTACCTCTCTCTGTTAATTGAATCTGGGCTAAAGCAGGGGGTACCCATGTCTCTATTTCCACAAGTTACAAGATCTGCAGCACTGGAGGCAGCAGTGGAAGCATAAGCAGCATCAGAAGCAGCAGTAGAAAGATAAGCAGTAGTATCATCAACAGTAGCAGCATAAGCAGTATTAGCAGTATTGAAAGTAGCAGAGGAAGCATAAGCAGTATAAGCGGTATCGGAAACCGCAGTAAAAACAAAAGAGCATCAGCAGAAGGAGCAGTAGACGTAGGAGCAGTGTCTAGGTAACTAGCAGTAGAAGCAGCAGCAGCAAAAGCAGCAGTAGAAGCAGCAGCAGCAAAAGCAGCAGCAGTAGAAAGCAGCAGCAGTAGCAAAAGCAGCAGTAGAAGCAGCAGCAGTAGCAAAAGCAGCAGTAGAAGCATAGCAGCAGCAAAAGCAGCAGTAGCAAAGCAGCAGCAGCAAAAGCAGCAGCAGTAGAAGCAGCATAGCAGCAAAAGCAGACAGCAGTAGAAGCAGCAGCAGCAAAACAGCAGAGTAAGAAGCAGCAGCAGCAGCAAAGAGCAGCAGTAGAAGCAGCAGCAGCACAAAGCAGCAGTAGAAGCAGCCAGCAGCAAAACAGCAGTAGAAGCAGAGCAGAGCAAAAGCAGCAGTAGAAAGCAGCACAGCAGCAAAAGCAGCAGTAGAAGCACAGCAGCAAAGCAGCAAAGAGCAGCAGCAAAAGGCAGCAGTAGAAGCACAGTCAGCAAAAGCGCAGAGCAGCAAGCAAAAAGCAGCAGTAGAAGCAGCAGCAGCAAAAGCAGCAGTAGAAGCATGCATCAGCAAAAGCAGCAGCAGCAAGCAGCAGCAAGCAGCAAGCAGCAGTAGAAGCATCAAGCAGCAAAAGCAGCAGAGAAACAGCAGCAGCAGCAAAGCAGCAGTAGAAGCAGCAGCAGCAAAAGCAGCAGTAGGAAGCAACACACAGCAAAAGCAGCAGCAGCAGCAAAAGCAGCAGTAGAAGCAAAGCAGCAGGCAAAAGCAGCAGTCACAGAAAGCAGCAGATCAATCAGCAAAAGCAGCAGCAGCAGCAAAAGCAGCAGTAGAAGCAGCAGCAGCAGTAGAAGCAGTAGAAGCAGCAGCAGCAAAAGCAGCAGTGGAAGCAGCAGCAGTAACTAAAACAACAATAAGAGCATACGCAGTAACTAAAAAAACAGTAGACGCAGCAGCAGAAGCAGCAGGAGCATCCATAGCAATCGAGGCAGTAATGCATCTTGAGTAATAGTAATAATGGTAGAGATAGATGTACAAGATTTGCAAAGAAGAATTGCGAAGAAGAATTATGAAGAAGAACTGCGAAAAAGGATTGCAAAGAAGAATGCAAAGAAGAAAAGGGGAAGAAAAAGAATGCCAAAAAATGCGAAGAAAAATGCGAGAAAATGAAAAGAAGAAGCAGAATTGCAAAGAAGAAGAATTGCGAAGAAGTATTGTGAAGAAGAAGACTTGTGAAGAAGAAAAAGAAAAACAAAGAAGAAAAAGCATGGCACAGAAGTAGAATTGCCCCAAAGAAGAAGAAGAGAAAATAATTGCAAAGAAAAAGAATTGTGAAGAAGAAGAATTACAAAGACGAATGTAACAGAGCGCAGCAGACATTCGATCTGCAACAACTCTGTACAGCGACTCTGTACAACTTCTCGGCAACAACAGCGCGGTCAGACAGTGGGAATGTGGCCTCTTGAAAGAGGCTGCATTAATACTACATTTCAGGATTGTGGGCAAAGAGTATGCAACGGAAGGTTTTCGACCACTCCCCAACGAAACAGAATGTTGCACAATTTGCAGGTGTGTTCTAAATATAGCAGGTGTGTTCTGAATATAGACACACGACACAGTGATTGGCAGTTCCGATCCCATGGGAAGTAATCTAAAATTAATATTGTCCCATCACATCCACCACCACTGATTTTGTGCCGCGTCCTGAGTCACAGTGGGTACTGATCAGCGTATTTGACGCTCAAATCAGTAGTCCCAGGTTCTTTTCATCCTGTCGAGGACACTCTGTAACAGAGTGCAGATATATCATCTACCGGGACTGTACAACTCTCGGCAACGACAGCACGGTCAGACAGTGGGAATGTGGCCTCTGAAAGAAGCTGCAGAAACACTACAATTTACCCCTACAGGCAAAGTGTATGCAACAGACCGTTTTCGACCACCCCCCAACAATACAGAATGTAGCACAATTTGCAAGTGTGTTCTAAATATAGAAACACGATGCTCTGAGGGCAGTTCTGATCGCATGGGAAGTAATCTAATTACCGCCCTGCCACATCCACCACCGGCAAAAACGTGTATCCACCACCGGCAATAAATTGTACCACGCATCCCGAGGTAGCTACCTGGCCAGCATATTTAATGCTAACATCATCACCCTGCGAAGAAAAAGAATTGCGAAGAAGAATTGCAAAGAAGAAGAAGATGAAGAATTGCAAAGAAGAATTGCGAAGAAGAAGAAATGCAAACAAGAAGAAGAACTGCAAGGAAGAATTGCGAAGAGGAAGAAGAAGAAGAAGAACAACAACAACAATTGCAAAGAATAAGAAGGAGAAGGAAAAGATGAAGAATTGCAAAAAAGAAGAATTGCAAAGAAGAATTGCGAAGAAGAATAGTGAAGAAGAAGAATAGCGAAGAAGAAGAAAAAAAAGTAGTAGTAGTAGTAGTAGTAGTAGTAGTAGTAGTAGTAGTAGTAGTAGTAGTAGTAGTATAGTAGTAGTAGTTGTTGTTGTTGTTGTTGTTGAATCATCATCATCATCATC
>CM060317.1:42654548-42659548 GCA_030674155.1 Stramonita haemastoma | reverse complement strand
ATTCAAGTGGAATGGTTTTGCAGACATAGAAAAGCCAAACACTGGCCACTAGGCAAACAGTTCAGCCCTTTAGGAGAATGTAGATGAGAAACTGTGCACAGTGCCACGCCATGATAATAAACCAGGCTGACAGACTTGACTTCTGCCTACACAAATAATCTGCAGCTGTCAGCATCGACTCAATCTGATAGATTTCTCTACTTCTCTTTACAGCAGAAATTTAAAGTTTACAACCTAGTGTGAAACTGCATTGATCCATAATGATTGGGAACCATTACACTTTATTCACAGATAAGCAGACACAAACAAAACACAGATGAGGACACAGACCTACACACCCGCCCCGCTGTGCACACACACACACACACACACACACACACACACACACACACACACACACACACACACACACACACACACACACACACACACACACACACACACAAACTCACTCAGTCCCACCCCACCCCCACCCTCCACCTCCATATAGCATACATTTTATCTTAAGACTAGCTAGCCCCAAAACTTGTCAAGTGCAAGGACCTTTGTATATATTTCTTACGTGCATCTAAATCACAATGCGTGTACTATGGTTTTTTGTTTTAACAACAACAGTAACAACTTTTACACAAGCTAGGAGACAATGATTTTACAGAAAGAGGCATAACAATTTTGTTTGACACAGGTTTTTAAAAAATAATTTTTAGTCCTCAGCAAAACTCTGAATTTGTATCATTGATGATTTAGTTTTGCTTATGCGAATGTTTTTGCCCACTACGTACTACTTTCTCTTGTGTAAAACTTGGTAAACGTTCTCACATTCGTCCAGCCTGGGGCTTTCATAATAGTTTTCAAGGACGCCCCCACTTTGGCTGCCAGGCTACAACTGGTGGCCGGGGCTGTATGTGACTTGTAGACATAGAGTCTACTCCAGCACCCACAGAGTCTCTTTCAACCACCGCACAAAAGTTCGCTTGCCTACAGGCACCTGCGGTGTTGTATGGCTCATGAACAACTCCAGTAGATTGTGTCTTCTCTATGTACAGTTATAAATGTTTCACAGGACAAAGTTTTTCGTTCTCAACAAATACTTTTATCTCAGCAGGTTTATTGTTTATACCTGGCCTACTTGTTTTCAATAATGATGAAAAAACTAACACACATTTACTAGCATGCATCTTCACATCACTTATTTTCAAGGAATACAAAGCGTGGCCTCTTTGTCCTGTAACTATAGCTAGTAGCACGCACGTTTTCAAAGTTAATTCTTTCAAAGTGAGATTTTCTGACGGGAACAAACTTTCAATGTACTCAAGCACTGTATGTAGATCCCAAGTGTCTGTATATTTTGGTAAAGCTGCTCTATTTTCCAAAAACCCTTTTACTAGTTTACAAATATTTGGGTGACTGCCTACTGTGTGTTCATTTACTAAAGGCAGTTGTGCAGACAAAGCACTGCGTGCAGCGTTTATAGCACTGTAGCTTGCACCATCACTACACAAGTAGGCAATAAAGTGAATCGTTTTGTGCTATGTCTGACACATCAGGGGAAAAGGCATTCTCAGCAGAATACAGTTTCTATTTGGCAATGTAGGCTATGTATTGTACACAAGCGTGTGTGTGAGGCCGCCACAAGTCCACTATGAGTGCTGCTGCCTGGTTGGAGCAACCTCCCTGCTGGTAGCGTTGGCGGATAGTCTGCATGCCATTTATACTTTTATATCGAGGATAACGGAATAAGCACTCAATGTGCTTTTTTTACATCCCGTCCCTGTGTGTAAGCAGTTTTGTAAATCTTGTTATCTGTGTGTGTGTGTGTGTGTGTGTGTGTGTGTGTGCACGCGCGCGCGCGTGTGTGTGTGTGAACAGACCTTAAATTGTGTCTACCTGCATCTCTACACCTGCACATGCATGTATGCCTAAAAAAAAAACCCACCCATCTCTCTCTCTTCCTCTCTCTCTCTCTCTCTCTCTCTCTCTCTCTCTCTCTCTCTCTCTCTCCTCTCTCTCTCTCTCTCTCTCTCTCTCTCTCTCTCTCTCTCTCTGATGTGGCTTTATTATCTTTAACAGTACATGGTTTACAAAACCAGTTAAATATCCTTCAGAACTGTTGTAAGGACATGAAATTAAATGTGAACACTGAGAAAACGAAAATTATGGTATTTAGAAAGGGAGGCTATTTAGGACGACATGAACAGTGGGTTTTTAATGGTAAGAAATTAGACGTGGTAAACAGTTATTGTTATTTAGGATTCCTTTTCACAACAATGATTAGTATGAAGAGAGGTACCGAACATTTAGTATCTAAGGGTAAGAAAGCAGTAGTCCAATTGAATAAGGTTTTAAAAAAATATAAGGAAATGACCGCCAAAGCATTTTTCAAGATTTTTGACATTAAAATTCAACCGATTCTTCTGTATGCCTCTGAAATATGGGGTTTAACCAAATTAGATCATTTAGAAAAGGTCCACTCTATGGCTTGCAAAAGGTTTTTAGGTGTTCCAGTTAGAACTCCAAATAAAATGGTTTATGGTGATTTGGGAAGATTTCCTCTTTATGTTAATTCTTGTGTCTCCGTCTTAAGGTATTGGTTTAGATTACTACAAATGCAGAATGAAAGATTGCCACATGTAGCTTACCAGATGTTATTGGAATTAGATAAAATGGGTAAAGATTGTTGGGTGTCGAAAATTAGGGAAATCTTATGTAAGACAGGATTTAGTTTTGTTTGGCTGCAGCAGGGTGTGGGTCAGGTCAAAATGTTTCTTAGACTATTTAAACAGAGACTTGTTGATTTGTATATTCAAGAATGGTCAGGCACTATAAGAGACCGTGACAGATATGACAACTATAGATCTTTTAAGGTTATTTTTGAAAAAGAGAAATATGTGTCTGATATGGATACATACTGTTTCAGAGTTGCCATCTCACAAGCCAGATTTAATGTTCTCCCCCTTAATGCATCGCTTTAGCAATGTACTTCAGAAGAAATCATGTCCATTTTGCAAGTCAGTTGTGGAAGACGAACAGCATTTTCTTTTTGCGTGTCCCATGTATTCTGACTTAAGAACTAAGTTTCTGGGGGATTTAGTCAGAACCCCAATCCACGTGTTGTTAGAAGTGTCTAATAACAATCAAATGCATAATGTTTCAAGGTATATTTTTCACTCTGTGAACAAAAGAAAGAACGAGCTGACTGGAATTTGATGTTGCTTTGATGAGAGTTGTCAATGTATTTCAGGGTAAGGGTGTCTCCATGATATTAAGTACCTCTTTTGTAACATTCAAAATTGGTGTGTGTGTGTTGTGTGTGTGTGTGTGTGTGTGTGTGTGTGTGTGTGTGTGTGTGTGTGCACGCGCGTGCGTGTGTGTGTCGTATGTGTGTGTCTTCAATTTAACGTCTATCCACTAAAAAGTGATTTTAGACAAATGATTGGGGGAAAAAAAAAGAAAAAAAAAAGAGTTGGTGTGTTTGTGTGGACAGGTGAATGGAGGATAATAGAAAAAACAACAACAAAACAGGTCTAACCATCAGAAACTGCTTGAACTGTACATACTAAAAGATAACAAATAGAAGCAAGTGAACTTGAGTAAGATAAATGCTGCAATATATATATATATATATATATATATATATATATATATATATATATATATATATATATATATATATATATATATTTGTGTGTGTTGTGTGTGTGTGTTGTGTGTGTGTGTGTGTGTGTGTGTGTGTGTGTGTGTGTGATTGTGTGTGGTGTGTGTGTGTGTGTGTGTGTGTGTGTGTGTGTGTGTGTGTGTGTGTGTGTGTGTGTGTGTGTGTGTGTGTGATGTGTGTGTGTGTGTGTGTGTGTGTGTGTGTGTGTGTGTGTGTGTGTGTGTGTGTGTGTGTGTGTGTGTGTGTGTGTGTTTCTTACAGGCAGTAAATACCACCGATAAGATAACATGTTATTGGAACAAGAAAAAGGTAAAGTCCAATCTAAAGTAAACGGGCAACTGGACTATGAAGCAAACATTCAGAAATTCTAAAAATTAATGAAAAATCACTGAAAACATTTTCTAATGAACAATCGGGAATATTGGGCAAATATGTTTTTAAAACTTTACATTCAAAAATCAAATGAAAACTTGAAATGTTTTCACCACAACAGCACGTAACACCAGTCACAAATTTTGTTTTAAATGCATTTAGCTTTAGTCTATAAAGTAGCGAGATTACTTGTCTGAGCTTCACTATACTATAATGTGGAAAATTCGAGACCATATTTTTAAAGTTATAAGTCTTTACAATATGATGTTTAGAATTGCTACCAAAATCTTTAACTAATAATTTCATATCATTCTTGGATTCTTTTTCCAACAGATTGTAAGCCTCAGAGATTGAGAGTGGATACATTAAAATTATTGATCCTTTCTCTTGTTTCGCACCCCTTTTGGCAGCGCAATCTGCCCATTCATTACAAGAAAGGCCCAAATGAGATGGAACCCAACAGCAACTCACATCTGTTCCTCTTAAAATGAGACAATGTATTAAATGATGAATTTCGTATGTGTGTGTGTGTGTGTCGCATGTGTGTGTGTGTGTGTGTGTGTGTGTGTGTGTGTGTGTGTGTGTGTGTGTGTGTGTGTGTGTGTGTGTGTGTGTGTGTGTGTGGTGTGTGTGTGTGTTATTGCATTGTGAATTACGATTTGTTGGAAAGTATCATGTCTATATTGATGCAACTTGAGAAGAGACAGTGATTTCAAGTTTATGGGTGTTAACTTATAATATAAACATGATGTTTGAGGGTGATGAAGATAATGGTGATGAGTGATGTAACTGTAGTTACCATTAGGGATGAGGCGCTTTAATCATGACTGTGATGAGAAGGAGGATGATAATGATGACGATTTCAGTCATGAAATGACTGCGCTGATGATGATGATAACAATGATTTCTTTAGTAATGACTGTGCTGATTGGATGTTAAGGATGAAGCTTTAGTCGTATGTAATATATTTGAA
>CM060317.1:42647048-42649548 GCA_030674155.1 Stramonita haemastoma | reverse complement strand
TGCTATATTAGAGCAGACCATACCATACCATACCATACCATACCATATACCATACCATACCATACCATACTACCATACCATACCATACCATACCATACCATACCATAACCATACCATACCATACCATACCTACCGTACCAGTCCATACCGTACCGTACCGTACCATACCGTTCCATACCGTACCGTCTTTAGAGCGCAAAGCCTGGGTAAGTAAGTATGGAGGGCAAACTGTTACCCACGCAGCATACCCCCCTCTCCACGCCACTGAAATGATCCATTGGAGAGGCAATGACCGATACGAATGGTTCCAGTACCGTCGCAGGAGCCACCAGAACGTTGCCATATACAGCCCCGAGCCGCCCTGGGACTCCTATTCCCGGATTTTTCCTCAGGAATGGTGTCTTAACACGACACCTGTGTGCATGCTGGTTTTAAAAAATAATTTTGTCATCCGCTCCTACCGGTACACGATGGCCTGCTCTTCCGAAATGCGGAACGGGGTTTTAACGTGTGCGTAGGATGTTCTGCGTGCGTTCGCACACGGGGACTTGGTTTATAGTCTTATCCGAATGACTTTGACATTCAGTTCGATTTTTTTCGTCAAACTGGGAAGAAAGGGCGAGGCTGGGTACAAACCCAGAACCTCATGGTTTACTTGTTGGCAGGCGAACGTCTAAACCATCCTGCCACCTTCCTTCCTATAGTAAAGCAGCACATTACTATATTATTCAACACCACACGATGCAAAGTAAGATGAAACATTACATTTACGATATCACACACACACACACACACACACACACACACACACACACACACACACACACACACACACACACACACACACACACACACACACAAACACACACACACACACACACACACACTCACACACACACAGTGCTGACTCCACTCTCCCCAAAAAGTCCTTCGGATGAGACTTTAAACCGAGGCCCCGTGTGCGAACGCACGCAGAACACCTTGCGCACACGTTAAATCCTGTTCCGCTTTTCGTAAGAGTAGGCCATCGTGTGCCGGTGGGAACAGATGACATTTACAAGACTGCATACACATGGAGACTGAATGTAAAAAAGCACAAGAGTGCTTATTCCATTATCCTCGATATAAAAGAATAAATCAATCAATCAATCAAGCGCACGCGCGGGCGCATACCACACAAACAACACACAAACACAACACACACACACACACACACACACACACACACACACACACACACACACAACTTTCTCTCTCTCTCTCTCTCGATCTCTCACACACACATATACACACACCACTCCTCTCTCTCCACACACACACACACACACACACACACACACACACACACACACACACACACACACACACACACACACACACACACACACCCGCACACACACTCACCACACACACACACACACACACACACACACACACACACACACACACACACACACACACACACACACACAAACACACATGGGGGCGGGACAGCCTAGTGGTCAGAACATAGCACTCTCAATTTGACGACCTGGGTTCGATTCCAGTTCGAGGGGATTTTTCCCCTGGAAAATAACATCAGTGCTGACTCCACTCTCCTCAAAAGTCCTTCGAGTGAGACTATAAACCGAGGCCCAGTGTGCGAATGCACGCAGAACGTCTTGCGCACACGTAAAATCTTGTTCCACTTTTCGTAAGAGTCGGCCATTGGTGCCGCTGGGAACAGATGACAAGATTGAAAAAACTGCATTCACATGGGGACTACATGTAAAAGAAGCACATAAGTGCTTATTCCATTATCCTCATAAAAGAATAATATATAAAAACAAAACACACCCATACGTGCGCGCGCGCGCACGCACATAAACACACGCACGCACACAAAGTCAGACACAGACACATAAGGGATACTAATGGTCAGATCATGGCGCTCGGAATTTGACGACCCGGGTTCGATTCCTGGTCGAGGGGAATTTTCCCCTGGAGATAACATCAGTGCTGACTCCACTCTCCCCAGCTGTCCTTCGGATGAGACTTTAAACCGAGGCCCCGCGTGCGAACGCACACAGAACATATTGCGCACACGATAAATCCGGTCCCGCTTTTCGTAAGAGTAGGCTACCGTTTGGAAACGGTGGGAACAGATGACAAGATTTACAAAACTGCATACACACGGGGACGGGATTTAAGAAAAATCACAGAGTGCTTATTCCATTGTACTCGATATAAAAGAATAAATAAATTAAAATAGTAAATAAAAATATACACACATACAAACATACACACACACACACTCTCTCTCTCTTTATATATAACTATTAATATATATATATCCACTCTTCACACACACATACCAGACAACACCACCACTGCCACCACCACCACAACGAATACCACCACCACCAACAATACAAAAATTGGTCTGTGATCGAAAGTCAGTAGATATAACAAAACACGACCAATCCTGGGGATGGAATTTCCCCAATGTCAAGGGGCCTGT
>CM060317.1:42639548-42644548 GCA_030674155.1 Stramonita haemastoma | reverse complement strand
GACAGAGACAGACAGACAGAGAGAGACCTCTGAAATTATTTAATGCACATTTAAAGTGGTATGTAATGTAGGCGTACTGGCAGGCACATCTGCGCTGGTCTTGGTATTTTGCACAGATTTCCCTGTGGTGGTACTATGACCACCAGCACCACCAACCAAGCTGGTTTGCCTCAGCTAGCAGCCAGTAGATCCAGGGGTGGTGGGTCCAGGATTGGTCTCGACATCACCACACCACAGTAAAAGCCTGCCCCCAAATAGGTAGGTGAGGCTCAGGCCAAAAAGGACACCGTCTTGCTGGCTTTTCAGCATCAGGATGGACATACGCATGGCATATTTGAATTCTGCCCCTTTCGACATGAAACAGGCGAATACTGCTGCAAACGTCCAACAAACATACGACTCTGTACAGCTGCACCGATATTCCCATATTTCTAAACAGTCTATATGCAAACAATGAGAAACAAAAGCCCCCTAAAACTAGTAAGTAATTTACAAAAATACTAGAGCAATTTTCCGTCTGTCTACTTCTTCACATCACGTGATGCCCCCCCCCCCCCCCCCCCCCCCCCGAGAACTCAAGAACTCAACTAACAAATTCAAAGATTTTAATGTACTTTAGCCTTTGGCCACAATACATCGACATGTTAAGACAAAATGTGTAAAATATGAAATGGCAAAAACCTTGGTAGTCTTGGAAGTATTAATCCGCACTTTGTAGTATACCAAAAATGCTCAAGGCCATGAGCACCTTTTTAAAACATCAAAACAAAGAAATAAGTAACTTATCATAAGCAGACAAAATACTACATTCATCTTCTTCAAAGGATTTTAAAGAATTGCATTTTGCCTTCTGTTTATTGCATGGAAAACAAATCTGGACAAATTGTGTCTGTGATTTTTGTTTGTTGCTTTTCAGAGCTCATGTATAGGAATATTTACTGATTCTTTTAGAAATCTATCCCCTGAGTCTTTATAGAGTCAATCAAAAATAAAATGGTGCTCGTTTTCAGGTTTATCATTACAAAATGGACAATTTCTATCTTGTGCTACCTCACTGTATTGATTTACGTTTTTTCTAAGGGGAAGCACATAGAATCTCAACTGGGTGATGGCAACACGGAAACAGTATGTCTCCACATTACATACATATTTTTCTTTTTCAAAAACTGATTTAAACGTTCTATATAAATTATACCTTTTACGGTCTTTAATGATTCCACCCCATTCCTGGACAAACAAATCAATCAACCTCCGTTTTAATGCACCCAAAACATTTTTACATCCCAACTCTATGCTGCATCCACACAATATCGCACAAAATTTCTCTTACTTTTGTAGCCCAACAGTCTTTTCCAGATCTATCTAATTCAAACAGCATTGTGTAAGCCTTTTGTGGTAGTCTAATTATATCCATCTGTAACAGTTTTAGCCAGTTTAAGATAGCGATTAATACAAGAATGAATTTAAGCTCACCATAAACCATTTTATTTGGTGCTCTAGCTGGGACTTGTAGAAATCGTCTACATGCCATTGAATGAACCTTGTTCTATGTTCTCTAGTCTCTGCACTCTCCATATTTCTGATGAATATTGATGGTAGGTAATATTGATGGTAATATTGATCGAATTTTAGTGTCAAAATTTTTGAAAAATACATTCGAGGTCAACTCTTTATACTTTTGAAACACCTTATTTAGTTGAAGAATTGGTTTCTTTCCTTTTGCCGCTAAATTTGTAATACCCCTTTTAACACATCATAGTTGTAAAGTTAAACTCCAAAGAACAGTAATTATTAATCACCTCTAATTTCTTAGAATTGTAAAACTGTTTTTCATGCATACCTAAGTACCCCCCCCCCCCCCCCCCCCCCCATTTTCTAAACACTATTACATTTGTCTTATCAGAATTAACACTTAACTTCAGTTTATTTGCAACATTCCTGCAACACATTAAGTTGAGTTTGAAGGCCCATAGGGGTAGTTGAAAGTAAAGCAACATCATCAGCAAATAGCAATATAAAAAGCTCCATATAATCTGATAACAGCGCTCCATGTTTGCCCTTTTCTTTAACGTTGTGTGCTATCTGATCAATAAAAATGGAAAACAATGTAGGGCTCATCACTCGACGGTTGATCATATTTTTACATTGTATGCCACAGTTCAGAAATATTCGAGTGGAAAAGGCAGAAAGTTGTATGTTGCATTTGTAGATTAAAAAAAAAAAGCCTTCAACTTTGTTCGGCACGACAAACTTCTAGAATGTATAGATGCTCAAGGTGTCAAAGGAAAATTTGTTAGTTGAGATCCTTCCCGTACACCAGTAGGACATTCAAACATTTTTGAGAGCTCATTGTTTATGCATATACACGACAATAATGATTGATACATAGCTTTTAAACAGGCAAACAATTTTCCTTTGACACCTTGAGCATCTATACATTCTAGAAGTTTGTCGTGCCGAACAAAGTTGAAGGCTTTTTTTTAAAAATCTACAAATGCAACATACAACTTTCTGCCTTTTCCACTCGAATATTTCTGAACTGTGGCATACAATGTAAAAATATGATCAACCGTCGAGTGATTTTTGCGAAATCCTGCTTGGGAATCTGAAAGTAAAGCAGTATCTTCTACCCATGTGTACAGTCTTTTGTTTTGTATAGTTGTGTAACACTTGAAATAATGCTAAGTATGGATTTTCCTCTGTAGTCATCAACCATTTCAGCATTCCCTTTTTTATATATTGGGATGGTAATGGCTTTTAACCATCCCTGCGGAAAAATACCAGGTCAAAAATACTACTGAACAGTTTTGTCAAAAAGAAATATACTTCTTTCCCACCAACCTGTAACATTTCTGCAGATAATCAGTTCCGCTTACTTTACCTTTCTTGAGTTTTTTAATGGCTTAAGCGACTTCTTCTTCTGATATGGGCAGATTTAACATATGATTATTTTCTTCAGATAAATCAGCTTCAATTACCCTCTGCTCTATCTCTTCATTACTTATTTGAAACAGTTTTTTAAAATAGTTAAACTACTCTTCCATACTAATATTGTTACAAATTCTCTTTTTTCCTCCACAACCCATACTTCTTAATTGGTTCCAAAACTGAGAAGAGTTATTCATTTCTCTTGCAAAAATTTCTGTTTTTTAGTTTTCGAAGTCTCTGTCTTTTATGTCTCATTAAGTGTTTATGCCTTTTCCTTGCTTCTACATACAGTAGTCTATCTTCATCTATTCTAGACATTCTAAAACAGTTAAGTTTTTTCCTACTTTCCTTTTTTGCCATTTTACACTTATTATCAAACCATTCAGATTTTTTCTTCCTGTTTGTAGGAAATGTCTGTAACATGTACTGACTACAAGTTTTCAGACAGGTTACAAAAATATCTAAGGCTTGGTCATATTTTTATCCAGAGTGCGTGTGTGTGTGCTTGCGTGCGTGCGTGTGTGTGTGAGTGCGTTTGTACATGCTTCAATGATAAGTTTATATGTCTTCCTAGTCTATGGCTTTAATAACAGTGGTGAGTGTGTGTGTGTATGTGTGTGTGTGCGTGCATGCGTGTGCGTGCGTGTCGTGCGTGTGTGCATGAGTTTGTGATATTTTCACTTGAAATTACCTGAGATTGTTTGAAATAAATATGAAATGTAGCTATCGTGTGTCCTTTGAGATTATGCTTAGTATCAAAATGCCTGTCAGTATTGTAATTGCCCTTCATGGGAAGATTGAAGTGTTTTTGACTTGACTTGACGACTGTTCGGTTTTCATCAGCTGGGCTTCATCTTCTCTGTTATGTAAATTCTATAGCTCAATCTCTTACAGAGACGTGATTCAGACCCCTCTATCTCTTTCATTGTAAAACATGTGGATATAGTTTACACACATATCTGATTAAAGTTGACACCTTTCCCGTACAATGTTCGTTCGCAAAAAAGACGTTCCAATATGTGTCACGCCCTAAGATCTTTCCCATTTGAGATGGGTTTTTTCTTCTTTCTTGAACACTCAGACAGCCGCTATTGTCTGTCATTATGAGTAAAAATGCGTTGCACTGCCGTTAAGCATCTGACAAGACAGGCCAAGGACACCGACTTCCTCGTTGGAAAGCATTGTTATATTTTGTCTTTCTGAAAAAAAGGCTGTAGAAAGAAGCAAGAAAATATTTGCAACCTTCAGTCTCGGAAGTTGTGCTTTAGTCGTTAATTCTGGTACAGCGTAGGTTGTGGCTGGCCAGTCCGACACGAAAATGACAGTCCCTGTGGCAGAGGGCACAGATGAAGTCTGACGCTGGTCTGTCTGCCTGGTCTGCAGCCTCTCTTTTCATTCTCCTTGCCTCGCGCTGCTGTTTAAGTATCAACACTTGCTCAGAAACACGAGACAAAGAGAATGAGAAGAGACAAGAAAGCAGAAAATAAACATCAAGGAGGCCACAGGAAGAAAAGGAACAAAGCAGAAACAAAGAGAGGGATAGAAAAGAGGGAATTTCCAGCACAAAATTTCCAGAAGGTGGGGGGATGCTATTTATACTGACAGCCCCCCCCTCCCCCCCCGGCATCCCCACAAAGGAGAAATTGTTTAAGTATCTAATTTTGCAAACTATTGGAATACCGGTCATGCCAATCAAGTCAACGTGTTTTGTTTACAGAGGCAGCCCGGATGACGTGGGCTGAGCTGAAGAGGATCTCCCAGAACTGAGTCCGTTGGATGGGTGTTGTTGCGGCCCTTTGTTCCCTAGGGAATTCGTAGGCATAAGTCAAGTAAATGAAGTCAGGAAAGCTGGGTCAGTAATCGATTTTCTTCTTCTTTTTTTTTCGTTCCTCAGCTACAGTTGCAAACTTCACAAACGGTGAGATTTTGTATATTCTACTGTTTGGCCACTGTTAATGTAGCTGTGATCCTAGCTTCAGGATTGGGGCCTTACCACACTGGGGCGTTTTTAAAAAAAAAATTAAGCATCGTCTGCTCCTATCGGCATGCAATGGCTCACTCTTCAAAACTGC
>CM060317.1:42597048-42634548 GCA_030674155.1 Stramonita haemastoma | reverse complement strand
TCAAGGAGGAGGTGACAGGAAGAAAATCAACAATGCAGACGTAACGAGTGGGAGAGAAAAGAGAGAATTCCTTGCAGAGAATTTCCAGAATGCGGGGATGCTCTGCATGGCAATATGTCCGTTTCTCAATCAAAGAACCTACAGTTACTATCAGTCTGTGGATCTTCTTTGTCTTCTTATTTACGCAAGCTTTCATTATGCCGTTATTTCAGTTATGCTTCAAATGTTGACTCTCATTGTATTTTATCGTATTATGTACTGCTTTCTGTCACAGCAGATTTCCTTGCATGAAACTCGGGTTGCTCTCTCCGGGGAAAGCGAGCTCTGCAGAATCAGCGCCACCCATTAAAAAAAGCATAAAAACATTTTTTGTCTGAATGTACGTTTGTTGCCCTACCAGGAGGCTTTTTTCTACAGAGTTTTTCCAGGAACGACTCTCCTATTGCAATGAGTTCTTTCAATAACATTGAATGCGTGTTTTTCACCTGACCTCTGTTCATTGTCTTATCTGAACGATTAGCACCTAGACCACTACACTAGGTCTCGTTAGATGGCGAAAAAGTTCGATTACAAACTGGAATCTAACCAGCACTTCTCACTTTCTAGGCAGGTGTGTTACCTCTCGATCCATTTTGCGGTAACAGTATTCCCTCATGGGAATACTGAAGGACCTGTCAATATAAATAGCAAACCAACCATCTGGAAATTCTGTGACAGGAGTTCCATCTTTTCTAGCCCTCTCCTTGTTTCCATCTTGTTTCTTTTCTTCCTGTCACCTTCTTCTTGTCTCTTTTCTGCCTACTTGGTCCATTCTCCTGCCTTTAGTTTTGCAGAAAGACTTAAAAGAGAACAATTCTCTCCCACGCCAAAGTCCGATGAGCTGGACCTGACTTGCCAGGCGCTTAATGGCAGCGCAATATATTTTCGCTCACATGACAGTCGCTGTCTGAGCTTTCGACAATTATTAAGGGAGAAACTTTCTTCCCAAGTAAAAGAAAATCAACATTCCCCTACACACACACACACACACACACACACACACACACACACACACACACACACACACACACACACACACACACACACACACACACCACAAACACGCACAAACAAATACATACACACACAACACACACATACACACACGCACGCTCGCGAGCTCGCACATATGCTTTGCACGCACGCACGCACGCACGCAAGCACACACACTGGATTCAAACTCTAACATCTCTCAGTTCAGAGTACAACAACACGCTGACACACATAATTATATGTACTCATTCCCCCCCCCCCCCCCCCCCCACAAAAACATCACCCATACACACTCTACACATACGTGATCATACCACGGTAGTGATATAATCGAGTTATGTCATCCTTTTAGGGTGCGTGCTGAGAAAACAAGAAAACAAACAAACAAACAAAACCCTGAAAAAACAGACAGGGGCAGAATGTGATTAGTGCAGGGGATGTACAGTGTCGACTGTGCGATGTCTAGCTCCTCTGATGGCCCCTGGGGGTAACAAGGAAGATGCTGGACTATACCAGTTTATGTGAAAAAGGGCAGAAGGCGTGTGTGTGTGTGCGTGTATGTGTGTGTATGTGTGTGTGCGTGTGTGGTGCTTGTGTGTGTGTGTGGTGCTTGTGTGTGTATGTGTGTGTATGTGTGTGTACGTGTGTGTATGTGTGTGTGTGTGTAGTGCTTGTGTGTGTGTTTGTGTGTGTATGTGTGTGTATTTAGGTAGGAGATAGAAAATGGAGATGGGGATAGCAGTAGGAGCTGAGAAGGTGGGTGGGTGGGTGGGGGAAGAACACACACACACACACACACACACACACACACACACACACACACACACACACACACACACACACACACACACACACACACACACACACACACTCTCTCTCTCTCTCTCTCCTCTCTCTCTCTCTCTCTCACACACACACACACACTCACACACACACACTCACACACACACACACACACCACACCACACACACACACACACACACACACACACACACACACACACACACACACACACGCACGCACACACACACACAGACACACACGCACACGCACACGCACACGCACACATACACACACACACCGTAAAACTGACGGACAAATCAACAAGATTCCTAATGGGCAAAAGAAAGAGTGGGTGGTTCGGGTCTATGACACCTCTCCGGCATCGATCTGATTCTTTCTGAATGCCTGCCTGTCTGTCCGTCTGTCTGTCTGTCTGTCTGACTGTCTGTCTGTCTGTTTTTCTGTATGTCTCTTTGCCTGCCTGACTGACTGTTTGACTATCTGTCTGTCTTTGCATAGCCTGATTTGAACAGATCACAAGGTGTTGGTTTTATGCGCAGATGTCAATGACATTGGCTACATAACACCTGCTCCCCTTTGCCTCCAGAAGATTGAAAGCCGTTTGTGTGATGTCGTAATGTTTTTCTTTCTGGACTAGAGTTCTGAAGTTCACCAAGACCTTAGTAAGCATTTGCGTATAATACGTCTGTTTTTGCCCACTATGAAGGTAGCTGCGTTCCTAATTCGCGGATGTTTGCTGGCTATGTTCGTGTTTCCGTAACCTCACCGAAAGCTGACACGAATTACGGGAATTGGATCAGTGCATATCCGATCTTCTGTATGTATGTATATACAGGGAGGGAAGTAAGGCATTGGCAGGTCGGCGGTTGAAGTAGACGTGGAGGATCGAAAAATCCCTATCCTTAATTGGCCAGACGCCGCGGCTGAGGGATGACGTAGGCAGGCTGATGCCCATGTCAGGCACGTAGGCAGAAGAGCTTGTCTTTTCCCATATAGTACACACACACACACACACACACACACACACACACACACACACACACACACACACACACACACACACACACACACCACACACACACACACACCGCGCGCGCGCACACACACACACACACACATACACACATATACACGCACGTGCAAATTATGCTTTCTTTATCTCTGTCCTTATTTACCTGTATCTGTTTGCCTCTCTCTCTCTTTCGTTCTCTCGCTCTTCCTCTGACTGTCGCTGTTGTTGTTCAATTTAAAATCTACCCATACTTGTGGATATTAGACTCTTAAAGAAAAACAACCAAACACAAACACACCAGAAGCTCTCCTTGTGTGTGTGTGTGTGTGTGTGTGTGTGTGTGTGTGTGTGTGTGTGTTGTGTGTGTGTGGTGTGCGTGTGTGGCGTGCGTGCGTAGGTGTGTGTATGTGTGTGTATGTGTAAGTGTATGCGTGTGCGCGCGTGATATATATATATAAATATATATATATATATATATTTATATATAATATATATATGTATATATATATATAATATATATACTCCACATATAAATATGTTGTGTGTGTGTGTGTGTGTGTGTGTGTGTGTGTGTGTGTGTGTGTGTGTGTGTGTGTGTGTGTGTGTGCGTGCATGAACATATACATTTTGTTCGATTATACATGCATGAGGGACATCAGTGTGCATGTGTCTGTGTTAGTGTGCGGAGATGGAATATTATAATATATATATAATATATATATATATAATATATGTGTGTGTGTGTGGACGTGTGTGTATGTGCGTGTGTGTGTGTGTTTGCATATGCTCAAAGTCTTGAGTCACACTCAGAGAAAACCCCAATTCCAAACTCAAACTAACTCCGGACAAAACTAGGAGGCATTAACACCACCCCAAAGCTGAAAAAATCTACTGAGAAATGGGTTCTTATCATCCTGGTATATTATGCCACTGAGGTCTGAACTGTCTACACCACACATGCTGAGCATGTTTCCTACTTGAGCTGCTCCTGGCAACTCTGTGCATAAAGATAGCAAGACAAGATGTCGTTTCATGGTCCTCGTTGGCATGTAGATTGCGAGATCTCTATACCCCTTCCTCCCTCCTCGTTTTTTTTTTTGCTTAAGTGGGTGCTTCACGTGTCTCTCTCCATAGAACCAAGGATATGTTTTCAGACATGTTGATCTCAGGCTAGAGCCCTGACCATGCTTTTCCTTCCTCGAGAAAACCAAACTCAGGTGGTGGTGGTAATTGGGAGAGAAGGGGGGGGGGGGGGGGCACATTGTCAGAAAGCTAAACAGTGGATCGTCCAAACAGTATATTGTCAATGGTGACGCCCTAGCTTCCATGTAACAACAGCCCCAGCTCTGTTTCTGGAATAACATTTGTTGAGTCCTCAACCAGATGTGAACAAATTGCAGGTGTGAAACTTTTTGTGCAGACATTGGGATCCAGACATTTCAGTCTGATGGTGTTTTGTCGTGAGCGAGGTTCTTGAAAAGCTGCTTTCACATAACCAGACCTGAGCTACCAGCCGCCATTGATGCAGTGGTTAGCGCCTTGGGTTATGGACTGGAAGGCTGCAGGTTTGAATCTCATGTCATAGGGATCTTTTGGACTCCAGCCGGTTCTTACCCAGAGTGAGTGTGCCGTTGGCTTATTGGAAAGACTGAGACCACACAGTCGCGCTTCATTCACTTTATGGATGCGAGTTTGATAGAGTTGCTCAAATTACCTGACCAGCACTACAGGTATCTGCATCTATCGGGACCGGTTGACGCCGGAATATTATGATAGTGATAGTATGTGTAGTGTACAAGTCATCAAGGAGTCTCAAAGCATATGCACTTCCACAGCAGCATCCTTAACACGTTATCCTTAACATCATTGATCATCATGCAATTAAAAGAATATGCCTCTGCTTTGGTGGCCCCAGTTGCTCTGGTCTCATTGTGACCCCAGATTTGGTTTCCTCACATACCTCTGTGCCTGTGGTGAGTTTGTGTCAAAGCCTTTTGGGTTGGGGATTTACGGAGAAAGTCATTGGAGGGATGATGTGGTGGTCGCCAGCTCTATAGGTAACTCACTCAGTCTGGCTCCGCGACTGAGCTAATACTGTCGTTAGTAGGTGGTGTCCTGCGTATGTTAGCTCAGAACAGGCACCACTAAACATCACAAAAGAGACCCAGCAGCAATGTTTGACTCCCTGTGGGAGCCTGATACTGATGAACTCCATGTGAACTTTCGACCCTGAGGATACGACATATCAAATCTGGGTATGGCTGTGGCAGGGAGATTGAAAAGAGCAGCATGGGAACATAGTCTGGCGGTTACAGCAAGGATATTGGGGAAAACCTGCAAATAGGGGTGACAGCATGTTTTTTTTGGCATACCCATGCTTTAGAACATCTTCTACAATCCTGGCATGGGAAACAGCATATTGGCCATCTGTTTCCTATTCCAGTTGAGGTTTAAAGATATATGACCCTAGGGGACGGATAACCTAGTGGTCAGAACATTGCGCTGGCAATTTGACGACCCGGGTTCGAGTCTGGTCGAGGAGATTTTTCTCCTGGAGTTAACATCAGTGCTGATCCAATCTCCCCAAAAGTCCTTCGGATGAGACTTTAAACCGAGGCCCCGTGTGCGAACGCACGCAGAACACCTTGCGCACACGTTAAATCCTGTTCCGCTTTTCGTAAGAGTAGGCCATCGTAGGCCGGTGGGAACAGATGACGTTTATAAAACTGCATACACGCTGGGACTATATGAAAAAAAACACAGGAGTGCTTATTCCATTATCCTCGATATAAAAGAATAAATCAATCAAATGACCCACTTATTACAGACATTGACGAACGTAACCACCCCCTAACCCTAACAGTTGTTGATCTGCTTGTCCCCCCTACACCCTACACATACCCCCATTATACTCTTCCCCCTAAACCTCCTACCCCTTCCATACACCTCCACCATCAATCCCCCGTCATACTTCTCCCATAAAGCTCCTCCCTCCCTACACCTACCCCCATCATACTCCTCTCCCTTCCATACTCCTCCCTATACTATAACCTCGTTTCCCCTTCCGTACACCACACTCCCTCCCTAAACCTCCTCTTTCTCACCTACTCCTATCATACTCCTCATCCTCCCTACCTTTATCATACTCCTCGTCTTCCCTACCCCTACCCCTATCATACACCTCGTCTTCCCTACCCCTACCCCTATCATACTCCTCGTCTTCCCTACCCCTATCATACTTCTCGTCTTCCCTACCCCTACCCTATCATACTCCTCGTCTTCCCTACCCCTATCATACTCTCGTCTTCCCTACCCCTACCCCTATCATACTCCTCGTCTTCCCTACCCCTACCCCTATCATACTCCTCGTCTTCCCTACCCCTACCCCTATCATACTCCTCGTCTCCCTACCCCTATCATACTCCTCGTCTTCCCTACCCCTACCCCTATCATACTCCTCGTCTTCCCTACCCCTACCCCTATCATACTCCTCGTCTTCCCTACCCCTACCCCTATCATACACCTCGTCTTCCCTACCCCTACCCCTATCATACTCCTCGTCTTCCTACCCTACCCCTATCATACTCCTCGTCTTCCCTACCCCTATCATACTCCTCGTCTTCCCTACCCCTATCATACTCCTCGTCTTCCCTACCCCTACCCTATCATACTCCTTGTCTTCCCTACCCCTATTATACTCTTCGTTTTCCCTACACCTATCATACTCATCGTATTCCCTTTCCTTATCATACTCCTCGTCTTCCCTACCCCTATCATACTCTTCCCCCTAAACCTCCCCCCTATCAGTACACCTCCTCCCCATAAACCTCCTTCCCTACACTTACCCCCACCATATTTTCATCATACCCTCTCCTCCCTCCCTACCCTAAACTTCCTTCCTCTTCACTACGCCTACCCCCACCATACTCCTCCCCTCCCTCCACCTCCCTCTCTCCATTCACCTACCTCCCCCCCTAAGCCTCCTCCTTTTCTATAACTACCCCCATCACACTCCTCCCCCTGAACATCCTCCCTCCCTACCCTACCCCCATCATACCTCCCCCCCCCTAAAACTCCTCCTCCTTCCCTACACCTACCCCAGTCATACTCTTCTCCTACCCCTACTCCTATCATACCCCTCTCCCTCCCAATCCTACCCTCAGCATACTCCTCCCTATACTATAACCTCGTCCCCCATTCCGTACACCACACTCCTCCCCTAAACCTCTTCTTCACCACTATCCCTATCATAACCTCTTTCTCACACTTACCCCCATCATACTCACCCCCCTAAACCTCCCCACCCCTTCCGTACACCTACCCCCAACATAGTCCTTCTCTACACCTACCCCCATCATACTCCTACCCCCTCCCTACACCTACCCCAATCATACTACCCCCTACACTTACCCTCACCGTATTTTTCCCTTCTCCCTCCCCTCACCATACTCCTCCCCCTAAACCTCCTTCTTCCCTACACTGCCCTCATCATACTTCCCCTAAACTTCCTCCCTCCCTACACCTACCCCTATCATACTCCTTCCCCTAAACCTCCTCCCTCCCTACACCTACCCCCATCATACTACCCCCTACACTTACCGTCACCTTATTTTCCCCTTCTTCTCCCTCCCTACTCCCACCATGCTCCTCCCCCTAATCCCCTTCCCTCCCTACACTTACCCCCATCATACTTATCCCCCTAAACCTCCCCATCCCTTCCGATTTTTTTTAAGTGCATAATTTTGACAACTACTAGGAAGACTACCACTGAAATTCGAACCCATTACACCAAGAACATACAGGCCGCAAGTCCGTCGTCTTATCCAACAGGCCACGGTGCCTGTCTCTTAGCTAACCCGAAATAGGAAACATTTATATATCTGAATTCAGGCTGAGAAGTATGTACATATGTAGGATATGGACAATTCATATTGTGCTGTATTGTGTTCTATTCTACCATAATGATCCAAAGTATTGTTTTTCTTATGCTTGTTTATTTTTTAAATTTCATTTTATTTTTGGTTGTGTTTCAGGCAATATCCATGCTTTCGTAGATTTCCGTAAATAAACGGAAAAAGCCGAGATCTATGAGGTCTGAATTAAACATTTTTCTATTTGAGTAGTCGTCAGTTGTTCATTTGATGGGGCAAAAGATAAATATTGTCTTTTCTTCATTCCTGCTCCTGATGTGTGCTGATGTGTGCTCCTGCTTCTGATCATTTGGCATTGTGGAACTTCCTCTCTCTCTCTCTCTCTCTCTCTCTCTCTCTCTCTCTCTCTCTCTCTCTCTCTCTCTCTCTCTCTCTCTCTCTCTCTCTCCTCTCTCGTGTGTGTGTGTGTGTGTGTGTGTGTGTGTGTGTGTGTGTGTGTGGTCGCGTGCGTGCGTGCGTGCGTGGTGTGTGTGTGTGTACTGTGTGTGTGTGTGTGTGTTTGCATGTGATTAGTTAATCTTTTGCTATGTGCTATATATTTTCCTTCTTCTCCTTAATCTGTTCACCCACTCCTCAGTCTCTCCCCTCCCTCAATCTATCACCCTCAACTAGCCCCCTCCTCCCTCCCCCCTTAAACCCTTTCCTTACCTATCGTCCTCCTCCCTCCCCCGTAACCTCCTCTTTGTCTTACAGCGAAACAGTTACACAGACAGGCATATACTAAATAAATGAATTTAAAATAAATGAGCAGTTTTATCGCTTTTCCTTTGTGGTGGCACGCTCGTTTTATTTCATTTCATGTGGTGCATAGCCCCACTGACCACGAAAGCATTTTCCTATACGTCTAATGCTCAGACATCTGTTCGCAGAAAAGGAACAAGGCAGAAACAAAGAGAGGGATAGAAAAGAGGGAATTCCTGGCATATAATGAAAGAAGAGGGGGAAGGAAGGAGGGGATGAATCTGGGTGGATGGGGGCAGCACAACAGGTGCTGAACATCTATAATCAACCCAAAGTGTCCAAATTGCCCAGTTCCAGAAGTGTTGTAAAACTTTATTGTTTACCATGTCTCACATGGGGCACAGATTCATTGTTTCCCATGCTAATAGTGTTCACTATGATAGTAAGTATATGTATGCAAACCGACATGCTGTCACTCTTCATGTCAGAATTTAATCCTTGGCGGCTGTACTAACAGCAGGACAGGAAGGTCACAGAAGATAAGGCAGGATTCCCCCAGCCCTTAGCTTATTGAGAATGTCCTTCACCCAGTCGTCAGACCTTTTGTTACTCAAGGTCTGTCTGACCGCAAGGTGAGAGAGAGAGAGAGAGAGTCACTGAACTGAATGTCCAGTATTTTTGCAGCTTTCGCCGACTCCCCTGGAATGAAGCAAGATTTAATGAAGAGACTCCATACATACATCTGAAGCACATCTCCATGAAGGCGCTAGCTCTGTTTGATACGCTGTCAAAAATGGTTGAAACTTGGAGAGCAGCCCACCTTCCAAATTCAGGCAAGCGCAGAACTTGTGGTGAAGATGAAACAGCTGGCCTGGTCAGACCACGGTCTGTCCTGGATTCATTGGCTGATGATGGAGCCTGTCTATCTCAACTCTTCAATTCTGATCATCTCTGCCTCAGAGATGCCCCTCTCTGTCTTTGTTTGATCAATAATTACCCTGTTCTTGATCTGTTCCTCTTTTGTCAAAATTACTAGGCAGAACAGTAACAGAGCACAAATCGTTTTACACCGCCGCTCTGTCGCCACCAGCATACTTAGGAATCGCTTTAAGCATGGACTTCGGCATTGTGCTTAGCATCAAAGTTGGTGTTGAAAATCAAATTATGAAAGGTAAGAAAGCATTAGTTATTCTAATGAAGGCGTTTTCGAAAAATCAGAATATTACTCATCAGATATATTTTAAAGTATCTGATATTAAAATACAACCTATATTACTGTATTCTTCAAAAGTTTGGGGATTAACTCGATTAGATTGTTTACAAAAAGATTCATTAAATGGCATGCAAAGCGTGCAAGCGTTTTCTGTGGCTCCCAAACAAAACTTCATACAAAATGGTTTATGGAGAACTTGGATGATATCCTTTACATGCTAATTTTAAAAATATTGCTGCTTTCCAATACTGGTTTAGAACACTACAGACCACTACAGATTACCTTGTCAGGCATATGAAGTGAAGCTAAGGCTCGATAGTAATGCAAAAAGATACTGGGTTTCAAACATAAGAGTGTTATTATGTGAGTGTGGTTTTATTATTGTATGGCTACAGCAGGGTGCTAGAGACGTACATCAATTTATACACATTTTTAAACAAAGGCTGATAGATTTGTTTATTCAGGAATGGAAAAGCGTTATTGGTGAACATGAAAGATACTCTGTTTACAGGTAATTTTAAACTGTGTTTGAAAAAATATGAAATTTGTAGCATTGATGCGTACTGCTTTGAAGTTGCTTTCTCACAAGCCAGATTAAATGTCTTGCCATTGAATAGTGGTCGTCATAGATACAGTCATAATATTCAAGTCAAAATGTGTCCTTTCTGTAAAACTGTTGTTGAAGATGAATACACTTCCCACCCCCCCTCTCTGTCTCTGTCTCTCTTTGTCTATCTTTCTCCTTCCACCCCTCTCTCCTATGTGAATTTGTCTGTCTGTCTCTCTTTCTCCTTCTTTTTCCTTTTACAAAGACATGCACACACATGCCTGCCTTCAATGCACAAAATACCACATACACACACCTACAAGCACACATGCACGCACTTACGCACGCACGCACGCGCGCGCGCACACACAAACACACACACACACACACACATACACACAGACACACACACACACACACACACACACACACACACACACACACACACACACACACACACACACACACTGAGGTCCCTTGTGCGAGCGTGGGCAGAGCATCTTGCGCACACATTAGAACCCGTTCTGGTTTTCGGAGGAGGAGGCTGATGTGTGCCGGTGGGAACGGATGACAAAATTTGCAAAACAACATACACACTAGGACTGGATGTAAAAAAGCACATGAGTGCTTATTCTATAATCATCGAAAAAGAATAAATAACACACAAACACACAAACACACACACACACACACGCACGCACGCACGCACGCACGCACGCACGCACGCACGCACACACACACACACACACACACACACACACACACACACACACACACACACACCACACACACACACCTCTCTCTCTCTCTCTCACACACACACACACACACACACACACACACACACACACACACACACACACACACACACACACACACACACACACACACACACACACGATGATATCATATACTATATCTATGTTATATTATATCTATATCATTGTCATTTTTTGACCTGCAGCACGATCTGTGCCATAAATTGTTTAGACCACCGCTTCCCTACGACATACTTGTAGAATGGTTCTTGTATTCTTATGATTAGTATACCTATATAAAAGATGCACTGAGTCATTTGTTTTGATTAACCCCTTGTGTGCTGCAACCTCCTCCTGGGGTTGCCATGTGATTTCTCTGTAGTAAACGCAAGATGCTAATTCTTGTTGTCTTGCAGGCCATCATCATGACTGTCCACAAAAATCCCTAATGAACATTTCTGTCCTGACAAATGAGATAAAAGCAGAGTTGGTGATGGAATGCGTTCATGTCATCAGAGACACAAACAAAAGACCTTCTTTCTCTCTTGTAGTTTACACGTAACGGTCATCTATTTTCGGCTGATGGTGCGGTTTTGTTGGGTCAGGCAGAACAGCTGTGTTTTTTTTCTCGGTGGCGCACAGTTTATTGACTATCTGTGAAATAGAATTGTTATCTTTAAAGTCTGTGTGGAAGAGAACGACATGAGAATGGACCAAGAAGGCAGAATATAGTCAAGGATGAGGTGTAGCAGGAAGAAAAGGAACGAGGCAAAAACAAAGAGAGGGATGGAAAAAAGGAAGTTTTTGGCACAGAATTTTCAGGTGGGGATGGATGCTGTTTATAATGACAGGTCCCCGACATCCTCATCAGATAATTGCCATTATCAAGACCACCCACTGACTAGACGTGGTGCAGATTTATGTCCTTATAAACGAAATAGATACAGAGGTATCAACAAAACGATTTTCAATGTCATAAAAAATCCAAAGTAAAGCTTGTATACTAGTGCGGGTTAATCAACCAAGGGAAATCAATCTGTACAGTCGAATGTTAATGAAATTAGCAAAATAAAAGCAATATAGTCCCCCCCCCCCCCCAAAAGAGACAACAACAACAACAAAACAAAAAACAAGCAAGAGCGTGTTGAAAATGATTTTCAGAATACTGTATATTATACCCTAGAAAATTTTTTTAAAAATTGCCTACCAAACTTTGAAAGACATTTCTTTTATCAGATTTGTAGAATACTTAAAGATTTAATACAATGTGCTTTCGTATTAAGTCAAAAGAAATCTGAACATGCAAAGCATATATCAAAGCAATCGCATCTCAAACTAAGAACATATACCATTTAGTTAGAGTACACCACACACACACACACACACACACACACACACGCATACACACACACACACACACACACACACACACACACACACACACACACACACACACACACACACACACACACACACGCATACACACACACCACGTTATACCTGTTCCTCTCTTCAGAAGAGAAGGCCATTACTTGTCGATGGGAAATGGATGACAACATACAAAATAATATGCATGCGGTGACTGGACATAACACAAAAAGCACAAGAATATTTATTCCACTGTCCTAAAAATAAAAGAAGAAATGAATAAAAACAATACCCTCTTTGTTTCTGCCTTGTTCCAGTACTTCCTGTCACCTTCTTCTTGTCTATTGTCTGTCTTCTTGGTTCCCTCTCCTGCCTTCTCTCCCCCCCCCCCCCCCCCCCAAGGAAGGCTTACAAAATAACAATTCTCTCCCACAGTCGGATGTACTGGGTCTGACTGGGCAGCACATTTTTGCTCATGTTATGATAGACAATAATAGTTGCTGGCTGAGCCTTCGACGACGAAGAAGAATAAGTAAATACACAAACGAATAAACCAACATATTTTTTGTAACCCCACTAGCAGTCTGTCTGTAAAGCAGAGAGGGCAACGTCCACTCAAATGTCTGGTGTCCCTCCCTGCTCCGATCTGGTGAATAAAGTTTACAGCCCCGCTGACCACAGAGGCCATATCGGGTGTACCAGCTGCGTCTGTTCCTGCCCAAACCATCTGCACAAACAACAGTTCCCTGGATGATTTTGCACCAGCAGTCATTAGCCGGCTGACTGCTTATTGTTCTTCATCAGCTGAGCTCTGTGTGTGTCTGCTGTGTGGCTCGTTAGCTGATGGAGGGTGAAGGGAGGCAGTGTTTGTTTTGTTGTGTACTGTGCTGTCCTCCCTCTCCACCCCCTCCTCTTCTCCTTCCTGTGATTGATGAGGCACTAATGAGTCTGTTTGTTTTCTCTCTTTCTTCTTCTCATCTTCGTAATTTTGGTCTTATTTTGTAGGGGTTGTTTTCTTCCATTTTCTAGTTTTTGTTTTATTTTTTGTACTCTGTGAGATGATGCTGTGGCATTTGCTTTTTGTTTTGTTTGTGGTTGACGTTGTTGTTACTGCTACTGTACGATTTTTCAATTAAAAAAATAACAACAAAACTTAAAATGATTCCATTTTCTAAAATTTATAGAATTAAAGTTATAATCTTGTGTGTTCTCTAGTAGGGGTATTCTATTGAAAGACAGTTGCTTGGCTGAAAAATTAACTGGGGCAGGTGGGGGTGGGGAGGTGACAGCTTTTGTTTTGTTTTCATCTTTTAAATTGCCTTCAGATGCACCTTCCTCTGATTTAAACATACTCTTGTGCTATACACTACAATGGTACATAAAATGTGGTGAGAAAAATCCTGCGACCACTTTGACACAGGGAAAAAATCCTGATTGATAAAACCAAATGGTGTATCATAGCATTTTTGTTTTTGCATTTTTAGCTACCGTTTTGTGCTTGTCGCCATGGAGCCGTGCAAAATGGATTTTGAAATATATGCTTTTTATTTCCTATTCTTCGCTGAACGCTCTGACAGCTGCTGTTGTTGTCTGTCATATCAGTGAAAATTAATCGCGCTACCTTTAAGCACCAAACAAGTATGGCCCGGCGCATCCGACTTCGGACTTCTGAGTTTGTATCCGATGAGTAACGTGAGCAATTTTCCTTTTGGCTGTTTGCTTTACAGAAAACGTATACTCTCCTCAAATTACAGGAACAAATTTAAAGGCATCATTGTATTAAAGGCTTCCATCTAATGTCCTGAAACTGGCAACAAATTCATTATACTATGAAGGAAATTTTCCATCATTTCGATTTCAATGCTAAAAAAAAACATATTAAAGAATAGTTGCGTTTTCTTGATCTCACTTACAAAAAATTATGTGAACTATATCCATCTCTATAGATTTGACAAAGATCGTGTTTTATTAAAAATTGTTAAGTTTGCCTCATCATTTTGTCTTTCTTACGACGTTTATGAATATTTATGTAGAGAGAAATGCCCAAGATAAGGGTAGGTACATAAGTGATACACGATCTTTACCAAAACGATTGGAAAATCTCTCTCTCTCTGTGTCTCTCTGTCTCTGTGTCTCTCTCTGTCTCTCTGTCTGTCTCTGTCTCTCTGTCTGTCTCTGTCTCTCTGTCTGTCTCTGTCTCTCTGTCTGTCTCTGTTTCTCTCTCTGTGTCTGTCTCTCTTTCTCTGTGTCTTTCTGTGTCTTTCTCTTTGTCTCTCTTTCTCTCTCTCTCTCTGTATCTCTCTGTCTCTGTCTGTCTGTCTGCCTGCCTGTCTGTCTGTCTGTCTGTCTGTCTGTCTGTCTGTCTCTGTCTCTCTCTCTGTCTCTCTGTCTCTGTCTCTCTCTCTCTGTCTCTGTCTCTCTGTCTCTGTCTCTCTCTCTCTAGGAATACAGTGTTTTGCTGAGAAATAAAAAAATATATCACACAATGCAAAATTTTGCAAAATCACATGATTTTTGAGTCAAAGACTATTCTTTCACAAAATGTTTTTTGTTTGTTTGTAAATTTCCATGGACGCCTGAAACACAAGAGTGATATATGAAAACAGAAGTACAAGTAGGCAAAACCTAGACTGTGTAGCCTGTATGATAAACCTGGCCTAAGATGGAGGCCAGGGGCCGCAGCACACCACACCACACAACATTCCACGTCATGTCACTTCTTATGACGTGATCTGGTCTGACAGCACGCTTGGAGACTGGATGTTTTCGTCTTGATAAGGACAAGGATATCGTCATATCTAGTCTTGATCTTTAGTTTTTCTCCTAGTTTGGGGTTTTTTCTTTTGAATGACGAGTTACTTTGGAAAATAGGTCTTTTGATAATCATAAAGATGAGAAACAGCCGAAAGAAAGAGACAGACAGGCAGAGAGACTATGACAAATGAGGAAGAGAGACAAAATGTTCAAGCGGACAGATAGAGGCAGAAAAAAGGCATACAGACAGACAGACATAAGGAGGTAAAAGTATAGAAAGTTTCAGACAGAAAAAAGACAAACACAGACAGATGCCAGGAGAAAGAGAAGGAAAGTGAAGAAGGGAGGAAGGAAGAGATGAAAATCGAAAGGTAGACAGACAGATACACAGATACTCAGACAGACAGACAAACAGACAGACAGAGAGTCGGACGGATTGACAAAGTAACACAGAGAATTCTCCCCTGGGATGCCAGGGGCCTGCCAATATAGATAGTGTCCCCAACATCTGGAAATTCTGTGCCAGGAATTTTTTCTCTTCTATCCCTCTCTTAGTTTTTGTCTTGTTTCGTTTTCTTCTCTCACCTCTTTCTTGTTTATTTTTTTGCCGTTTTAGTTCATTCTCCTGTGTTTTTTTTCAAAAAAGACTAAAAATATAATAATTTTTTCGCACACCGAAGTTGAATGTTCTGGACCTGACTTGATAGGCGCTTAACCGTGGCGCAGCGCGTTTTTGCTCAAATGACAGACTAGTTGCTATATAAGCAAACAAACAAACAAACAAACAAACAAACAAACAATATATATATATATATATATTGTTATTGTTATTGTTATTGTATTTCCGTCCCAGCGGAAATTTCGGGGTTAGGGACTAATTGATGTTGTTATGGTTTCATTCTTTTTAAAGAATGTTCCCTTTATTTTTCAAAAAACTTCATCTCTAACTCTCCTCCTCCGCCACATCAACATCAGCAATATATTATACTCTCCTAAATAGTAGGCACCCACCCATATCGGAAGACTATGGAGTTGCGCTCTTGTCTTTAGAGCGCAAAGCCTGGGTAAGTAAGTATGGAAGGCAAACTATAGATATATAGATATATAGATATATAGATATATAGATATATATATATATATATATATATATATATATATATATATATATATATATATATATATATATATATATACATATATATGAGCTGTTGTATGAGCATTTGATGACGACGACGAAGAAAACATGATAATGCTCAACCCTTTATTCTTCATAAGACTTCATCTCTAACCCCCCTCCTCCGCCACATCAACATCAGCAATATATACCCTCCTAAATAGTTCCCATTCCATTTGATCACGAATACATTCTGTACTGAACAGTGCCATTGTGATACACACGATCATTGTCCAGTAAAACAGCACAAGGCAAGTAAGCCTGCACACATCAGATCCCTACAGAGAATGAGAGCATTGCCTTGACAGCTCTCTTGGCAGCTAGATCATCATCATGATCATGAAGATGATATTGTCAGATCTTTTCTCTTTCTCCTTAGACAGCCTCGCGTATAAATCATGGTCAAGCCATATCTGTCTGTTTTCCTGTTGCTTTGTGTTGTTGTCATTGTATTTCCACCCCAGCGGAGATTTTGGGGTTAGGGACTAATTTATGTTGTGGTTTCCTTTTGTTTAAAGAATGTTGACTATTGGTGGGGTTAAAATAAAAATGTGTGTGTGTACGTGCGTACGTGCGTGAGTGTGTGCATGCGTGTGTGTGTGTGTGTGTGTGTGTGTGTGTGTGTGTGTGTGTGTGTGTGTGTGTGTGTGTGTGTGTGTGTGTGTGTGCGTGCGTGCGTTTATGTATGTCTCTGTATTTAAGTAGTGTGTGTGTGTTTATTCATTCTTTTATATCAAGGATAATGGAATAAGCACTCATATGCTTTGCATCCAATCCCCATTTGTAAGCAGTTTTGTAACTCTTGTCATCTGTTCCCATCAGCACACAAAAGCCTACTCTTCCGAAAAGCGGAACAGGATTTAACGTGTGCGCAAGATGTTCTGCGTGCGTTCGCATAGCGGGCCTATGTTAATAGTCTCATCTGAAGGAGTTTTAAGGAGACTGGAGTCAGCACTAATGTTAGCTCCAGGGAAAAATCCCCTCGAACGGGAATCGAACCCGGGTCTTCAAATTGCAAGCGCAATGTTCTGACATGACCACTAGCCTATCCCGTCCCCGTGTGTGTGTGTGTGTGTGTGTGTGTGTGTGTGTGTGTATGTCGCTTTCCACAAGTCAATTTAAGCCGCGTCGAGCGTGGTTACCAGTTTGATGGGTGATCGTTTGCACGCCTTGGCTTAAGCACAGTCCTCACAGTTCCCCCAGCTGTAGATGGGTACCAGCCTGCCCTCTTTGGGGTCAGGGAAGATAAAGCAGCGAGGGAGAAGAGATGGGCACCGTCCTCAATATGCTGGCCCTTAGAGAAGCTGAGGTCTCTGATGGCTTGCTCCTAAGTTATGGAACACCTTTACCTTTACCTTTAACACTTGCAACAGATATTTTCGATAATAAGCCTCTATCCAGAATGAGAACCTGTTACAGCTGAGAATTAGTTATGTTGGTTTATTTTATTTTATACCACTATGTCACGAAGATTTCTCTGCATGAAATTCGGGCTGCTCTCCCCAAAGAGAGCGCGTTGCCACAAGTGCAGCGCCATCCATTATGTTTTCTTTTTCCTGTCGGTAACTGTATTTGTTTTCACATCACAGTGGCTTCTTCTACAGAATATTGCCAGTGACAACCCTCTTATTGCCGTGAGTTCCTTTACGTGCGCTAAATAATGTGTAACACACAGAACCTTGATTTATCATCTTATCCGAAAGACTAGCACCAAGGCCACCACTCATGGTCTAATGGACGGTGGAAAAGTTTTGGGTCCAAACGGGAACCAAACCACCACACATTCAGATCACCGGACTTTTTGCTTTCTAGTTAGACGCGTTACCTCTAGAGCACCGATCCACCTTGCCATTTTTGTAAATGTGGAAAATGTCACACTTTCTATCGCATCAATAGCTAATGATACTTTCTAAAGCAAGTTTTGGCTAAAAATGCTGCGTGTCTTTTTACCACTTGCAATTACAAATCTAGGCTTTTAAGCAGAAGTAAGCCCTAATTAGAGGAGATAATTAAGTTCTGCTCTCCAAACACACGCACGCACACACACACAAATACACACACACACATACACACACATACACACACATACACACACACATAACACCACACACACAAAAAAAACACATACACACAAACATACACAATACACGCGTTCGCACCCAAATGCACACAGCATAAATTATGCACACTGGCAAGCAAGTACGCATGTACACCAACACACACACACACACACACACACACACACACACACACACACACACACACACACACCGCACACGCACACACACACACACACACACTCCCGTTCGAGGGGATTTTTCCTCTGGAATTAACATCAGTGCTGACCCCACTCCCACCAAAAGTCCTTCGGATGAGACTATAAACCAAGGTCCCGTGTGCAAACCCACGCAGAACATTTCGCGCATACGTTAAATCGTGTTCCGCTTTTCGTAAGAGTAGGCCATTGTGTGCCGGTGGGAACAGATGACAAGATTTACAAAACTGCATACACATGGGGACTGGATGAAAAAAAAGCACATAAGTGCTTATTCCATGATCCTCGATAAAAAAGAATAAAAAAAAAGAATAATAAATAAATAGATAAAATCTCTCTCTGTCTCTGTCTCTCTCTGTCTCTCTGTCTGTCTCTCTCTCCACACACACACACACACACACACACACACACACACACACACACACACACACACACACACACACACACACACACAAGTAATATAAACCTAGGCCCCGTGTGCGAACTCACGCAGAACATCTTGCGCACACGTTAAATCCTGTTCCGCTTTTCGTTAGGGTAGGCCATTGTGTGCTGGTGGGAACAGATGACAAAATTTGCAAAACTGCACACACGAGTGCTTATCCATTATCCTTGATATCAAAGAATAAATAAAAAAAACACACACACACACACACACAAACAACATACAGAGAGAGAGAGACAGAGACAGAGACAGAGACAGACAGGCAGACAGACAGACAAACAGAGACAGGCAGACACAGCAGGGAACAGAGAAAGAGTGACAGAAATAGAGAGTTAGACAGAGACAGACAGGCTCAGAGACAGAGACAGTGTCAGAGAGACAGAGAGTCAGACAGAAGGAGAGAGAGAGAGAGAGAGAGGGGAGAGAGAGAGAGAGAGAGAGAGAGAGAGAGAGAGAGAGAGAGAGAGAGAGAAGAGAGAGAAGAGGACTTTAGATTTCATACTAGACAAGACAGACAGACAGACAGACAGACAGACAGACAAGACAGACAGACAGACAGACAGACAGACAGACAGACAGACAGACAGATAACAGAGACACACAGACAGACAGAGACAGAAAAACAGACAGGCAGACAGACAAACTGATGTCGTGGCACTGTGCAATGCGCGTAAAGATGATGTCTGTGACAAGTGTCTTCATCAGCCCTCGGTGAGGCCAGTCCCTCCCCTTTCCCTCTCCCCTCCCCTCACCTCACAAAGGACGCTGTCCACTTCATGTCATTGCCAGCAATATGAACCGTTCTGACAGGCACTATACTAGGCTGCATATGTTAATATGATTATATATCCGTGTAGAGACAAACACACGCACACATACACAAACACACACACATACACACATACACACACGCGCGCGCACCCGCGCGCTCCAACGTACACACGCACACACGCACAGGGAGACAAAGGGATAGATAGATAGATAGATAGACAGATAGATAGATAGATAGATAGATAGATAGATAGATAGATAGATAGATAGATAGATAGGTAGATAGATAGATAGGTAGATAGGTAGATAGGTAGATAGATAGATAGATAGATAGATAGATAGATAGATAGATTAAAAAGAATGACATTAATAGCGTATTTTGTAAGGGCAATGGTTCAGAGAGTGTAATGACTCTGTTCGTCAGTTTATCTGTTAGTCTGTTTGTCTCTTTGTCTGTCTTTCCCTGTTTTTCTCTCCACCGTCGATCTTCTCTTAAAATATAGGCCATGAATATTCATAAAGCACGCGTAGCTTAAAGCCTTAGTAATAACAAATGTCTTTAGGCCGGAGTTTTCAGGATGGCAAATTACTTCTACTTGAATTTTTATTTAGTTCATCGGCTAAAGCTCCGAGAATCACCAATGGTAAGATTTTGTGTATGCCACCGTTTTCGTCCACCATTAATTTTACGTAGCTGCATTTGGGGATGGTGTCTAAACACAAGCCTTCTAAAGCCCAACTCCTAGACCTCGTCGTGGAAGGTGGAAACAGGTAAAGCTGGCTAATGGGGCTCTGGTGAAGCTGTGACGGGCCTAGCAAGTGGATTACTTACTGCTCAAGAAACTAAAAGGAGAAAGAACTGCACGGATCATAACGGGAAACGAACTGGAAACGGAAAAGGACTAAGAAAAAGAACAAGCACTTGGAATGTGTGTGGAATCAGAGAAAAAGAACCAAAAATCATTGATTTAATGAAAAAGTGAAGAATAACAGTGATGGGAATTTCAGACTGTAGGCTAAAAGGAACGGGGACTCAACAGATTCACGAGGATTATGTACTGATCTGGAGTGGTGTGGCCATGACAACAAGGGCAGCACATAGCGTAGGTTTTTTCTTACACCCAGACACAGCAAAGAACGTGCTGGAAACAGAGTTATCTCAGAGAGGATAATAAAAATCCGAGTAAGAGGAGAACGGGAGACCACAAACTTCATCCAGGCTTACGCACCTTGTAACGGCTCCTACACTGAAGAACAGTCATGGGAGATTTAAATGTAAGAGTAGGCAAAAGAAGAGCATCACGGGAACAGAACTTGGGCCCTCACAGTGAAATACAGAGTGCAACTACAATGGGGTACAGCTCCTAGCACTCTGTGCAGAACATGGACTGTGGATTGCAAACACCTTCTTTGATCACAGACACAGCCAGAGACAAACTTGGTACAGGTGGAATGATCTGAATGTGTCATCTCAGATAGATTTCATTCTAACTCGAATAGAAAAGCGAAGCAGGATCACAGACGCAAGATCCATTCTGAATGCACACCTGGACACTAACAACCGACCTGTGATCTTCGTCTTTATGATGCAGAAAGAAAGAGCATCACGAACAAAGAAGAAAGCACACAACAGGCAGATAAACCTAAAGAAAACTCCAGAAGGAAGAGGTACGACAAGAGGTGGAAGCAGAAGTCACAAAGAGGCTGAAAGAAGTAGACAACACAGACATGACAGCAGAGGAAACACGGTCAGTCTTCAAGAACACACTGACAGATACACTCAGTAAAATCTGCGGCACAAAGAAGACAGGAAAAGTGCAGAAAAAGCAGAGAGCCTGGTGGAATGACACAGTAAAGGAGGCCATTGAGGAAAAGAAAAAGTTGTACAAGGTGTGGGTGAAATCGAAGCTAGAGGAGGACTATGTGAAATATAGACTTGCAAGAAGACATAGCAAGAGGACAGTCAGAATGGCCAAAGAACAGTCATGAAAGACATATGGAGAGGAACTTAGCGAACTGTGCAAGCTCTCAACAAGAGACTTTTACAAAAGCGTCAAAGCAATGAGACTAAGAGACGAGTCAAACAGTCCAACAACAGTAGTCAATGAGAGAGATGGCAACCCTATCAGTGATGTAGACAGCATCAAGAAGAAATGGTAGGAATACTTTAAAGAAGCTCCTCAACCCAAGCAGATAGGGAAACACACAGAGCCAGTTTGACCCAAGATATCCAGAACATGAAGAGCCAAACATCCTGAGATCAGAGGTAGAGCAGGTATTGAAGATCAGCCCAAAGAACAAAGCAGCGGGAATTTATGGCATAACAACCGAAGCTATCCTGGCATGTGGAGAAACAGGAACAACTTGGCTGACCACAATATTCCAGAAAGCATGGACAGAGAAGAAAGTCCCAGCAGACTGGCAGCGTGCAGTCATGGTACCAATTTGGAAAAAGAAGGGCAGTAAGAAAGACTGCAACACATACCGAGGTATATCCTGTCTGAGCCACACAGACAAGATGTACGCAAAGATCCTTGAACAGCATACAAGGTACAAGGCAGAACCTCTACTGAGTGAAAGTCAGATGGGTTTTAGAAAGGGAAGAGGGTACACTGACGCTATCTTCGCTCTCAGACAACTAAGCGAAAAAACAACAATTGAATACAATACAGAACGGAACATTGTGTTCGTAGATCAAGAAAAGGCCTTGGACAGAGTAAACAGAAACAAGCTGTGGAAAATGTTAGAAGAGGACAACGTTAGGGGACAACTTCTGGACAGCATCAGAGCCATCTATACCAACAGTATGAGTGCAATATGCACCCAAGATGGACTCACGGAATGGTTTAAAGAATCATCAGGAGTGAGGCAAGCGTGTGTTCTATCACCAACGCTATTCATTGCATATATAGACAAGATCATGAGGGAAGCAAACCCCAACCCTGAAGACCTGAATAAGATGCTGTTCACAGATGACCAAAGCCTTGCACATGAAAAAGAACTCCAGGAGCACAAAACAGCCCGAACACACAGTGGGATCACTTCGGTATGAAAATCAGCACCAGCAAAACCGAGACAATGAAAGTCAGCAGAACACGTGTCCGTCTCAACATCAACATCAGTGGGACAGCGCTGAAACAAGACGGGTTCAAGTACCTTGGAAGTGTATTCACAGAAGATAGATGTCTTAACAGAGAGATCAAGACAAGAATTCAAAAGGCCAACCGCATCATGCGGCTATCAGCTTGCTCCACTATTACAACACCCCAATATCCCCATCAAGACCAAAGCCAAACTAATTGAGTCAATATTTAGACCAACCTTGACCTACCAGAGCCAGACGTGGACCCTTACCAAAATATGAAAAGAAAGATTACAACCTGCGAGATGCGATGTTTAAGGAGAGACGCCAATAAAACCAGACCTGACCATATGAAGAACACTAAAATCAGAGAAATTGTTGGAACAATACCAATTCTTCACTACATCCAGAAGCAGAGAATCAGATGGTTAAGACATCTGACACTCATAGCACCTTATCAGCTTGCCTGTAAAGCGTACAACATAAGGATGTCCGGGTACAAGGCAAGGGGAAGACCGAGGAAGACCTGGATCAAGGGTGTAAAAGAAACACTGAAGACCCACAACATCCCACCCACCCAGGCCTTCAAACTTGCTGCAGAGAGAAAGCTCTTTCCCCCCTCGACGCCCTAGATGATACAAGAGGATGGATAAAGTAAAGTAAAATAAAGTCTAAACACAAAACCAGTGTGCATGCGTTTTTGAAAAAAGAAAGTAAATCGTTTCAATTGGAACGCAATGGGCTTTGGAAAAAACAAAACTGTTTTCTAATGTGTGCACAAGATGTTTTGTATGTGTTCGCACACGGGGTTTGGTTTATTGTCTCCATCGAATAACTCTTGGGAATCGGAGGCGGTATTGATGTTAACTCCAGAGGAAAACTTCCCTTGAATGGGCGTCTTGGTGTTCAAGATAGCTTGCACTTAGGCCGTCAGATCATTAAAGTCCTTTTCTTCTTCTTCTTCTTCTTCTTCTTCTTCTTCTTCTTCTTCTTCTTCTTCTTCTTCTTCTTTAGAATTCTTCTTTAGAATTATTTTTCAGAATTCTACCTCATAATTCTTCTTCTCCTTCTTCTTCTATTGCTTCTGTTGCAAGCTAGCTAATCTTACATGCTTCATATTTATTTCAATATAACTGTGTTTCTAGCAAACAAATCTTTGCAACGATTTGTGAACTAGAAACATTTATTTTGCAGTTTAAAAGATCATACATAACTACTCCTCTTCAAACGTCCCGTGTCTACTCCAACTCTTATCGTATCTTGTTGCCTCTAAAAGTTTGCTAGTTTAAACACACTGACTTTGACAAACTTTCTCTTAAACAAAACTTTTCTTTCAGAGGATGAACTGGGCATTTTCCCAACAAAGTTCTCTCCGATTTTGAAGAAAAAGTGAACTTTGATCGATAAAGGAAAAGAAGACAGACATATATCATAGCTTTTTCGTACAATCATGCTCTCAACTGTCGAAGAAATTTCTACTGTAACAAAAACTGAGATAAAGAGAGAGAAAGAGAGAGAGAGAGAGAGAGAGAGAGAGAGAGAGAGAGAGAGAGAGAGAGAGAGAGAGAGAGAGAGAGAGAGAGAGAGAGAGAGAGACAGACAGACAGACAGACAGACAGACAGACAGACAGACAGACAGACAGAGACACAGAGACAGGGAGACACAGAGAGAGACAGACACAGAGAGACACAGAGAGACACAGAGAGACAAGAGAGAGAGAGAGAGAGAGAGAGAGAGAGAGAGAGAGAGAGAGAGAGAGAGAGAGAGAGAGAGAGAGAGAGAGAGAGATACAGAGACAAAGAGGGACAGAGACAGAGAGACAGAGGGAGACAATGACAATGACAATGAACATGACAAAGGCTTATTGTGTTAAGCAAATATGCCTGTTCACAAGGGGAGAGCAGGGTAGGGGCTGGGTACAAAACATATATATGTCTAATTAACAACATGATTCATTTAGCTCAAATAGTCCACATGGGATGGATTCCAAACCATGGTTTTGATAATATAGCAGAATATTGATACCATCTTTATATAAATACTGTTGGTTGTTCCAATCACAGTGTTAAGGTTAAGGTTGTATCAAGGTCATCAAGGCACATCTCCAGAAAGTTTTCATTTTGATACAGCAGCTGCTCCATAAGTGAGGCTTTGATTCACTTCTTGCATCATAGACCTAGTGGTGTCTACATTTTTTGCAAATGTTTTTGCAAATGTTTGTAATCACTCCCAGACATCATGGTTGGTAACATTATCAACATTGTTTCCCAATTCACTGCTATTTTCACATGTTCATCACACTCCACACATTTCCTGTCTCATTTTCTTCACACTCTTCCTCACTTTCATTTACTACACGTTTTTCCTCAATCAGTAACTGTACATTCTTCCTTACTTTCATTGAATGCACGTTCTTCTACACTGTCATTCAAGGCACTCTCCTCCTCATTCTCATTCTCTGCACATTCTTCTTCAGTATCATTCTCTGTTCATTCATTTCCCCTTTCCCAATCATTCTTTTTATGCATAATCTGTCTCAGTTCATTTTCACAAGTATAGATATATTCTGTTATTTCTCTTACATCATTACTGCAGGAAATTGTCACTCTTTGTTTGTCTATGACATGTTCTTTCATATATATACAGAGTTCATTCTCAGGATTGCTTGAAGCTGGAGGGTAATCTTCATTACACTTAAACACATCAACAGGATCATTGCTGTTAGTGTGACTCTCATCATAATATAAACTATGTGGGGTGGGTAAAAATAAACAAGATGGGGACGAATCCTGTTGTTATTTTTGTCTTCTGTATTTGTTCTGCAGCCTTCTGCTCTTCTTCTGTCCCCAATCATCTGAGATGGGCACTTTTTTCTATATGTTGTATTTTGAACTGAACTGAACAGTCCCATGTCACATGGGACTGGACGGTATTATTAGGCCTACCTGTCAAACGAAGTATGTCAACAGTCTGATGTCTTCTACCTACCACTTTGAACGAGGACAGCGTTTGTTTAGATAGTACTGCATTCAAGGCATTTTGAAGTCGAAGGACTGGTAAACCACAACAAAACTCACACACAGCTGGAGAAAAAGCAGCTTGCTGGCAGCCCAGCAAGGGAAGCCACCGAGAGAGAGAGACAGAGAGACATAAAGGAGTGCATGAACAGATAAGAAAGAAGCATATTAATGTAGCCAGGTGCGGTAGATCTAGTACCGGGTGCCGTAGATCTAGCGTGTGAGACAGCGCGACAGGGATTATCTCCCATGTGTGTATGCATGTGTGTGTGTGCGTGCGCGCGCGTGTGTGTGTGTGTGTGTGCGTGTGTGTGTGTGTGTGTGTGTGTGTGTGTGTGTGTGTGTGTGTGTGTGTGTGTGTGTGTGTGTGAGTGAGTAAGAGATTTTGTAAATAACATTGTTTGTATGCTAGATGTAGTGTGCTAGACTTAGCGCGACAGGAGACTTGATTAGATAATATACCATGCAATCTTGTCGCTGGGTGCTATTACTATTTTCGGACTCACCTGTAAATTGTGAGACACTTTGTATTTTTAAATAAGTATCGTTAAGTTAGAGTTTTCGTCTTCAAACCGTTTTCAAACCTTGGTCTTCACCTGTACCCGAATGTTGAGTAACGAATAAAGAATGTCCAGCCAGCTACCGTCTTCCCCTGAGTCTTCCATTGCCCAGTTGTTGAATTGTTGCTTGAGAATTGTTGTTCCACTCTTTCCCTAACCTGTCTTTTCCTTACCTCTCGGTACCATCACATTTAGAAATACAAGCACAAGACCCAACAAACCCACCACCCAACCAATTAACAAGCTAGCCAGTAAACAAGGTAGCAAACCTACTAGCCAGCAAACCACTCATTTACCAACCAACTAACCAGACAAACAACTCCCCCACCCACCATCCGCCCACAAACCAACAAATCCACCCACCCATCCACCCACCTTCTCACCCATCCATCGGCCAACTAACCCACCCACCTACTCGCCTACCAGCCAACCAACCAACTGACCATCCAACCTACCTTTAACCCCCCAACCAGCCCACCAACCAGCCTACCAACCAACGAGCTAACCTACCTACCAACCAGCCAGCCAACCAACCAACGCACCAGCCAATCCACCCACCCATCAACCAACCCACCAACCAAACAAAAAAATCCCCCATATCCCCATGATTACTGTTCTGTTAGTGGCATAAGTGAACAGGAACTCCAGTGGACAAATATCTCCGACAAGTGAGTCACCTTGACCCGGTGTCCTCTGGAGAAAAAAGTTCCCGCTTTCACACACTCTACCTTCCACCCTCCCACGCACCCACCCTTCCCCATCTAACATCCCACCTTTTCTCTTACCGCCCCCTCCCTTCCTCTGTCCCCCTTTTCATCCCTGTGTGAGATAAATTGCGTTTGCCTGTGCCCGTTGCATCGCCTCTTTTGCTTCCATTCCTCCTCTCGTTTCCACTTTCAATTGATCTGTTGCCACTCCTCTTACTGAATGTGTGTAAGGGAGTAAGGAGAAAGATTTCTTGAATATTCACAGTGGTATGGATGGATGTATGGATGTATATTATGTATGTGCACACACACAAGGACAGGGTAAAACAAACAAAAAATGACGATACACTCAGACAGCAACTTTTGTTGCCTCTCAAATAACCGAAAAAGTGTTGCACTGCCGTTAAACGCCTGTTCAGTCAGGCCCAGCGCATCTGACTTCGGTACAGTGTAGTCACCTTCTGCGCTTTAACTCTTGCTAGTAGGCCTCCTGTTGTCCATTTCTCTTTAGTTTTTTTTAAATACAAAAGTTCCTCAAAGTCGAAATGTGCCTTCCTTTTTTATTCTTTAAAATATTCTTTTATATCGAGGATAATGGAATAAGCACCCGTGTGCTTTTTTACATCTAGTCCCGGTGTGTATGCAGTTTTGTCAATCTTGTCATCTGTTCCCACCGGCACACGATGGTCCACTCTTACGAAAAGCGGAACAGGATTTAACGTTTGCGCAAGATGATCTGCGTGCGTTTACGCACGGGGCCTCGGTTTAAAGTTTCATCCGAAGGAATCTTTCCTTGATGGTGGGTAAACATTGTCATGTCATGTCATGTCATGTCATGTCTGCCTGTGGTCCCTTCTGGGGCATAGGCCGCCAACTAGCTGTCTCCAGGCATCTCGGCTCTGGGCTAGGCGTTCCAGTTCACTCTTGCCCATCTTTTTCGCATCTGCATCCAGATCCCGGCGCCAGGTATTTCTAGGCCGCCCTCTCTTTCTTTTCCCTTGTGGATTCCAGGTGAGAGCTTGTCTTGTGATGCTGGATACAGGTTTCCGTAGGGTGTGTCCTATCCATCGCCAACGTCTCTGTAGGATTTCTTTCTCAACAGGCTGTTGTCTGGTTCTTTGCCATAATTCTTCATTACTGATTTTGTCTGGCCAGCGGATCTTGAGGATCTTCCTGAGGCAGGTGTTGATGAAGACCTGGATTTTCTTCATGGTGGTGATGGTGTTTCTCCAGGTCTTTGCTCCATACATTAGTATTGGCTTGATGATGGTGTTGAAGAGCCTGGTCTTGGTGGCAATGCTGATGTCGCTTGATCCCCAGACGTTTCTGAGCTGCTTGAAGGCTGCCCTTGCTTTACCGATGCGGGTTCTTATGTCAGCGTCCGTTCCTCCCTGTGTGTCCACGATGCTGCCGAGGTATGTGAAGCTTTCCACCTCTTCCAGTGCTTCGCCTTGAACTGTGATGGGTGTCGCATTGGCTGCATTTGTCTTGAGTACCTTGCTCTTTCCTCTGTCGATGTTGAGGCCCAGTCTAGCTGAGTTCTCCACAACGATGTTGGTCTTTTCCTGCATCTGTTGCTGGGTGTGGGAGAGAAGGGCCAGGTCATCCGCAAAGTCAAGGTCGTCTAGCTGTTTCCAAAGTGTCCATTGGATGCCGTTACGTTTCTGGTCCGTTGTGGTCTTCATGACCCAGTCGATGGCCAGCAGGAACAGAAAAGGAGATAGTAAGCATCCTTGCCTTACTCCAGTATCTACTTCAAAGGCGTCGGTGAGCTGTCTGCCATGAACTATTCTGCAGGTCATTCCTTCATATGATTTCCTGATGATGTTGGTGATTTTCTCTGGCACTCCGTAGTGTCTCAGTAGTCTCCAGAGGGTCTGTCTGTCGACGCTGTCAAAAGCCTTCTCATAGTCTATGAAGTTGACGTATAGTGGCGAATTCCATTCCAGGGACTGTTCCAGGATGATGCGCAGTGTTGCAATCTGATCCGTGCATGATCTTTCCTTTCGGAAGCCAGCTTGTTGGTCATGGAGATGCGGGTCTACTGCGTCCTTCATCTGGTTCAGCAGGATGCGGTTAAACACCTTTCCTGGGATGGACAACAGCGTTATCCCTCTGTAGTTGGAGCAGGAACTGAGGTCGCCTTTCTTGGGGAGTTTGATGAGGTAACCCTCTTTCCATTCTGTTGATATTTCTTCTTCCTCCCAGATCTTGCCAAAGAGAGGGTAGAGGAGCTCCACACTGGTCTCAACGTCGGCCTTCAGGGCTTCTGCTGGGATGCTGTCAGGTCCTGCAGACTTGCCGTTCTTCAATTGCTTGATGGCGCTGTGGATCTCTTCCATTGTGGGAGCACTACACTTGATCGGCAGGTCGCTTGCGGCTGGCGGTATCTCTGGTGGGTTTGTAGGAGCTGGTCTGTTGAGTAACTCCTGGAAGTGCTCAATCCACCTGTTCTTCTGTCCTTCGTCATCAGCTATTACTCCTCCGTTCTTGTCTCTTACTGGTCTCTCTGGCTTGGCAAACTTCCCTGATAACTTCTTGATGATGAAGTACAGGTCCTTGGTGCTGTTCTGGTGAGCTGCATCTTCTGCTTCTTTTGCCAATGTCTCCAAGTAGTTTTGCTTATCTGCTTTAATGCTTCGCTTTACAACCCTATTTGCTTCTGTGTATTCCTCTTGGGCTTTTGTTTTTGCTGATCGTGACCTGCTGCTGTTGACGGCTAATTTGTTTTCTCTTCTTTCTTCTATTTTCTCTAGTGTAACTGCTGAAATCCATTCCTTGTGTGTGAATGATTTGGGGCCCAGTACTTCCTGACATGTTGAGGTCACTGTCTCTTTCACTTTCTGCCACCTCTCTTCTATCGTCTCCTCTTCAAGCAGCTCTCCTAGGACTTGGAACTTGTTGGATAGAGTGACCTTGAATTCTTCTTGCTTCCTGTTGTCCTTCAGCGCCGTGGTGTTGTAACGCTGGCGTTGACTGGTTCCCCCCGTCCAATTTCTCTTCAGCTCCCGCTTCAATCGGGCAACAAGTAGATGGTGATCCGAAGCAACGTCTGCTCCTCGCTTGACGCGTACATCCTGCAGGGAGCGGCGAAACTTCTTCATGATGCAGATGTGGTCGATCTGGTTCTCCGTTGACAGGTCTGGTGACACCCAGGTTGCCTTGTGTATCCTTCTGTGTGGGAAAACACTTCCTCCGATGACCAGGTTGCTTGTAGCACACAGGTCTGCGAACCTCTCCCCGTTGTTGTTCATCTCCCCTAGCCCATGCCGCCCCATGATCTCCTCGTATCCCCGGTTGTCACTACCTATCTTGGCATTGAAGTCGCCCATTACGAAGATGATGTTTCTCTTCGGTCTGTCTTGTATGATGGTCTGCAATCTGTTATAAAAGTCGTCCTTCTCCTCCTCCTCGCTGTCGTTCGTTGGGGCGTAGCACTGGATAATGTCCATGTTGATCCTCTTCTTCTTTGTACGGAAAGAGGCTGTCATGATCCTTGGTCCGTGCGCCTCCCACCCGATGAGCGCTCCCTGTGCTGGCTTGGAAAGCATCAGGGCGACTCCCTGGGTGTGTGCAGAATCTTCCTGCTCGTGCCCCGAGAACAGCAGCAGCTCCCCGGAAGTCAGTCGCTTCTGCCCGGAACCAGTCCATCTTGCTTCGCTGATTCCTAGGATGGTGAGGTTGAATTTCCTCATCTCTGCGGCTACTTGCGCTGTCTTCCCTGTCTCGTACATGGTCCTGACGTTCTACGTACCGATGGATGTGGTGGTCCTGGTGGAGATGATGGTCTTTGGTCTGACGGCTTCCAGATGGCTCTGGCTTTCACCGCCCGACTTCATACACCTTCCAGCTGGAGGTCCATCCCTCCCCAGGTCCGCGATGTCTGTTAAATTGCTATTTGGCGTTTCTGTAGCTAGATAACATTAACATACGCAAAAATCTCACTATTTGTGAACTTTAAAGCTCTAGCCGTGGGACTAGACATTTGGTTGTTTTTTGTTTTTTTTTTTACAAAAGCGCAAGCCACTGTAAACTGACACACAAATTCACTATATCAGAAAGGTCTTTTTCTTCTTTGAGCCTGTTTGTTTGGTTTTAAATGTGTGATTAAATCACACATTTTGTCTCTGTCTGTCTCTGTCTCTTTCTCTGTCGCTCTCTTTCAGGACCTATCAATTATTCAATGCCAAAATCGAGTATAACTTTGTTTTCCCCTTAACGTCACAAACTGTTCATTCTTCTCAATAATACATCCTCACTCAGCTATCCTCTCACAAAAAGACCCCATTAGGAAAAGGAAGATAAAAAAAAAGTAGTGTGCAGCAACAGATGCGTCTCTTCTGCCGTGAATAAACAACGTCTCAAACATTGCAGAAGAAATATATATATATATATATATATATATATATATATATATATATATATATATATATATATATATATATTATATATATTTATATATTATTCTTTTTTAGAACATCTAGGAATCAGCTATTTATTACAAGTGCAGCCATTTTTCAGGAACGCCCTCGAAAAGTGGAGGAAGCTGGCTGTGAAATCTGAAGTGGTCCCACAACAGTCTACTGGACTACAGGGTAAGTAAAACTGATGGAGCCATTTTTCGTGTGCCTTGTTTTAAAATGTCACTGCTTATTTTTTCTTCATATGGAAGACAATATCCCTCCCACGCGTGCGCGCGCGCGCGCGCGTGAGTGTATGGGTGTGTGTTTGCTTGTTTATTTATTTATTTATTTTTATTTAATTATTTATTTATTTATTTATTTATTTATTTATTTATTTATTATTATAATCTTTTATATCAAGGATAACGGAATATGCACGTGTGCTTTTTTACATTCAGACCCCGTGTGTATGCAGTTTTGTCAATCTTGTCATCTGTTCCCACCGGCACACAATGGCCTACTCTTACAAATAACGGAACAGTATTTAACGTGTGTGAAGATGCGCTTGAGAGAGAGAGAAGAGAGAGAGAGAGAAGAGAGAGAGAGAGAGAGAGAGAGAGAGAGAGGAGAGAGAGAGAGAGAGAGAGAGAGAGAGAGAGAGAGAGAGAGAGAGAGAGAGACTTCAGACTTCAGACTTTTACTGTACATCGGCCTTAGGCCACAATACAAAAGAATGGTGGGTGTAGAGTGTGGGCATATGACATGGGTATTACAAACACATCACCATCAGCATATATGTATATGAAATAATATAACAGCAATAATTAGACACGAAAGTTATATAATCCATATCTTAAACGTTCATCACGAAGTAATTCACGTACGTCACAATCAACCGTTATTTAAATGTAGAACAATTTCTAGAGAGTTATCTTATTTCTTCTGTTGGTTGCATGAAAAATAAAACGTGATAAATTATATCTATCAGCAGGTACTGTAGCTTTTAGTAGCACATGTAAAGGAAGTCTTTTAGAATATTTAAGAAACCTTTCCCTCAAATCTTCATAGACAGGACAATGCAACAAAAAATGTTCTTCATTCTCTATTTGGCCTTTACATACAGGACAATGCTTAGCTTCGTTTAAACTATTATACCTCTGTGTATTATTGTTCAATGGTAAAACATTGAAACGCACTTGTGTAACTGCAACGCGGAAACAATATATATCCATGTCACTAATATACTTTTCTTTTTCAAAAATAGTCTTAAAGTTTCTATAACCATCATATCGCATACGGTCTCTAATGGTGCCAGTCCATTCCTGGGCAAACCAATCTACAATTCTTTGTTTAAAGACATGCAAGAACATTTTTATGTCACCTACTCCTTGGTTTAACCAAACGATATTATATCCAGTAAAACATAATATTTCCCTGATTTTAGAGGCCCAACATTGTTTGCCTTTGTTATCTAATTCTAATAACATATGGTAAGCTTTATGTGGCAATCTTTCAGAATCCATGTGTAATAATTTAAACCAGAATCTTATGCATGCAACATATGTATTTACATACAGTGGGTACCTGCCGAGATCTCCATAAACCATTTTATTTGGTGTCCTGACAGGCACACCTAGGAACCTTTTACAAGCAATCAAATGGACTTTTTCTAGATGTTCTAGTCTGTTCAACCCCCAAATTTCAGCTGAATATAACAATATTAGTTGGATTTTGGTATCAAAAATTTTAAAGAATGTGTTTACTGTCATTTCCTTGCACTTCTGGAAAACTTTGTGAAGCTGTATGACTGCTTTTTTGCCTTTAGTAACTAGATGCGATGTACCTCTCTTTGCGCTAATCATAGATGTAAAATTAAATCCCAAATAACAATAATTGTTAACTACATCTATTTTTTTATTATTAAAAAAACATTTTTCATGTTTTCCTAAGTATCCCCCTTTCCTGAAAACCATAATCTTAGTTTTTTCTATGTTTACACTTAATTTCATATTTCCACAACAAGTTTCTAAGACTCTTAATTGGTGTTGTAAGCCAGTGGGCGTAGTTGACAACAATGCCACATCATCAGCAAATAACAAGACAAACAACTCAAAAATATCCGGAAACATTTGAGCCCCATGCTTACCTTTTTCAGACATAACGTTTGCTAACTGATTAATAAACATAGAAAACAATGTGGGGCTTAGAACACAACCTTGTCTAACTCCCATAGGTGTTTGGAACACATCAGTTAATTCAAAATTTGCTCGAATACATGCTGATAATGATTTATACATGGCTCTAAGTGATGCAAAAAACTTACCCTTTACACCTTGGTCCTTGATATAACGTAACAACCTATCGTGATCCACTGAGTCAAAGGCCTTTTTAAAATCTACAAAAGCAACATATAATTTTCTTCCTTTTTAGCCATATAGTTCTGAATAGTAGCATACAATGTAAATATATGACCAGTTGTGGAATACATTTGCCGAAAACCTGCCTGACATTCTGAAATGAAGTTATTGCTTTCTAACCATTCATACAACCGAGCATTCAAAATTGTAGTGTAACATTTAGATACTATACTTAAAAAAGACACACCTCTATAGTTGTCAACTCCTCAGGATCTCCTTTCTTATACAAAGGAATGATTATGGCTTTGGACCATTCTTGTGGGTATATGCCTTGGTCAAAGATTACATTAAATAGCCTTACTAGAAATAAATTGACATTTGCACCGCCATTTTTTAGCATTTCTGCAGATATTTCATTAATACCACTTGCTTTATTGTTTTTCAGTTTTCCAATAGCATTTGTAACTTCTAATTCTGTTATCTTTTTATTTAACACGTGGTCTATTTCCTCAGATACATCGCTTACTATATCAAAATCCTCACTACATTCATCATTATTACCCTGGAAGACTTTTCTAAAGTGGTTAAACCAGTCATCTGTAGTAATGTTGTTTGTAACTCTTTTCTTATTTCCAAGACCCAACCTTCTTAATTCCTTCCAAAAAGTAGGACTGTTAACCTCATTTGCTAGCCTTTCAGTTTGTTGTTTGTTATAAGTGAGTTTCTTAGCTTATAGCAACTGTTTATATCTCTTTCTAGCTTCTACATAATCTATCTTCCTCATTCCTGGTAAATCGAAAATTATTAAGTTTTCTTCTAGTTTCTTTTTTCACGTTTTTACACTCATCATCAAACCATGCTGACCTTGTCTTTTTGTTGAAACCAGTTTTCTTAACCATACACCTGCTAGCATCTTTCAGACAATGTACAAATATTTCAAGGGCACTGTCACATCTCTTTCTAAATCCTTTACAGCTATCAACATTTTGTTTTGAATATCTTTGCTCTCCCATGATTTAACAAACTCATCTTTGTATGTTTCATTCCAAATGCACTTTTCATATACTTTATTTTCATTTTGTTTTTCTTCAATATATCCCCCTTTCTGATTGTCCCCTATTGCTACTTTCATACTTACAGGCAAATGGTCTGACTCTACAATGCTCTCTACCTCTAAAGCTGAAATATGAACAGATGAATAAAGTTCTACAGATACAATAAAATAATCTACCATACTTTCACCAGAATGTCCTATAAATGTACAATTATCATCAAAGCCTGGCTCACTAAGGCCATTTGATATTACACAGTCATGCATGTTACACAGTTCAAGTAATTGTTCCCCAAAGTTGTTTATGGTATCATCTTGAGATTTCCTTGGATAATGACTATAGTCAGAAATCAACATTTGTTCAAAATCACTGTTATCTCCGTTAAAGCTATAGTTTTCCATTGCAGTTATTGCATTTAAATCTCCACTAAGCAGAACAAAGAAATCGCCATGCTGTTCATATATATATGCTAGGCATTGATCTAATAATTCAATTCCATATACGCCATGTTGTGACCTCCAGAACAAAGAGTCACAAGGTGGTATATATGAACAAATCATAATTATGTTCTTCTCTGTGGAAAAGAGGTGTCTATCTATTTGCAAAACTACTGTATTTTCTTGTTCTACCTGGATGCGTGTAATAGAATCAGCAAAAGATTTTCTTATCATTACAGTTACTCCACCAGAGTATCTTCCATGATGGGATAGCTTCTTTGCTTTGGAAGTGAATATTACATAGTCATTAAATAAAGTTGACTCAAAATCAAACGCTATGTAAGTTTCAGTTAAACATAGGAAGTCATAAGACACTAGAAAATTAATAAATTCAGTGTTTTCTAACTTTTGTAAAAGTCCATTAACATTATAATTCAGAAATTTAACACATTGCATATTTACACTATGTACATCAGGACTTGTTCCAATTCGAGATGTTGATACAGGGGACTGACTACTAAGTACTGTGGCCTGGCCGTGTCCCTATTTGTTGGTGTGTGGGACACCATTCTTTTTAGTCTGGTGTCTGTGAGATTGGGGTCTCTGCTTACCCCTGCATGCTTTGCAGAGTCTGCTTTTTTAAATGACTCAACAATGCTGCTTTGACTTGTTGATCTTGCAGCAGTTTTTCTCTGGATCTGATCTGCAGCACGTGAGCTAGATGCCGTCCGCCTTGGACGCAAAGCATGGGCAGAAGGCGAAGACCCTTGTGACTGACCCCCCTCTTTATCAGACCTGCTGCATGCATCGTTAGTCTTATGTACCGAGTCTTGTCCGTCTGTCATGTTGTCATTACTTTCTCCCTGCCTCAAAGTCAGTTTTGGGATAGTCTCCTCTGTCATGTCATAGTGACTTGTGTCTTCTTCTGGGTCAGCTTCACTTCTAGCGTCTGGCTCATTATTGTCCATGTCTTGTCTTTGGTTTACAGTCCCTGTTATTCCATCACAAGCTTTTATATTACTAGTACCTGACATGTTACACTGAGCCATACTCTCATTATTTTCTGCTATGACAACATCACCTGTAACTGACTTGTCTTCGTCCTGATAGTCAGTACTGCTGTCATCTTCCTTGTTGCTAAAAATGTCACTGTCAGCTGTATTGTCATTATTGGAAACCTCTGCCCGTAATATGTCATTTACTGTGTCACTTTGTTTTTGATCATTATGGTCAGCAGTATTAAATTCTTCCTCCTCCTCGGGAGGTGTCACTGCTTGCCTGCTCATCAGCTGATGTTGCCCAGATTTTGTACCTTGAACCCCCTCTGATTTGAAGCTACTGTCATATCTAACTGCCTTTTTATCCCTGTTTTTGATCATCACCATTCTTTTGTGACTGGTGGCACTATGACCTCTGGCTTGACCAAATTTTGTCACTTCACTGTACAAGCGTGTGCCAGGGGTCACAGGCATACATTCCTTTTCAGGGTAGTCCTGGTGGCTGAGGGTCATCCTGGCCCTGCCTTCCAGTCTTCGATTGGTGGTGGGTGACTTCTCATTTCCTGTTCCTCAGAAGTATTATGACGCATTGGAGACCTGAATTGCTGAGGTTGCTCCAGTCTCCTGTGGCGCCTGTCTGCTGCTTCAAAGTTGCCCTGTCTGGCTGCAGAGTGGTGACTCCTTGGCTGCTCTCTGTAGCGTGACATGGACCTGCCTCCTGCTTGGGGACCACTGCGGCGCTGACCATATCTGCCATCCTCTTTATGCCAGGGATAGGAATATGCAAGGTCTTCATTGTTATTGTTCCTGGCAAAACTTGATGGTTGCCGGTCTTTGACATACAGCTTTCCACTGTAAATGTAGGCAATCTTGCCTTGCCCTCGATGGAATTCCACCATGCTCCTTTGACGAGTTGTGAGGTCAGCAGCCACTCTAATGCTGCTTTCCCTCAAACTGTCTCTCAACTCTCTGTCAGACAAAACTGCCAGTTTGTCTGCAAAGCGACAAAACCCTACCAGAATGGGACGAGCATTGTGTGGGTGTGGTCTCCCGATTCTAAAGGCTCTGGAGATATCTTCTTGATGCCAGTTTTGTGCTGGGGAATGATCATTCAGTATAT
>CM060317.1:42577048-42592048 GCA_030674155.1 Stramonita haemastoma | reverse complement strand
GAAATATAAACTCTCACTCATCAACCCTCACATGATATATATACCCACATGCCAATTCATCTAAAGCCCCCCCCCCCCCCCCCCGAATTTTGATAATAATTATTATTGTTATAATTATTCACTATTTACACAGTAACATGACCGATGCAGTTAAGTGTCCATTTGTTAAAAGTAACAAATAAATGCAAAGAATGAAAATTATGCCCAATTTTGCTAAAGATTTGTACCTTTCATCGAAATGGGCTTCTTTTAAGTATCAAAGGATGAACACAATCAAAACATGTATGCCTAAAACTTCATGTGAAGATAACATGTATTTCGTGGTGTGTGTATGTGTGTGTGTGTGTGTGTGTGTGTGTGTGTGTGTGTGTGTGTGTGTGTGTGTGGGTGTGGGTGTGGGTGTGTCTGTGTGTTGTGTGTTCTGTGTCTGGGTGTCTGGGTGTATACACATACATACATGTGAGCGTGCGTGCATGTGTGCATGCATGCATGCATGCATGTATGTGTGTGTGTGTGTACATTTAAATCTATAGAAAATGTTTAAGGATGATATAAATATGCAGGAATAAATGCAATGCTATGAAATGTCCCCAGGACAAATTTGATTGTTCAAAATATCATACATTATAAATTAATCATATAGAAATCATTAAACAAAACTGATAAGAAAAAAAACTGTTGAAGACAATTATTTTGAGGCTATGGCTTCTGTCCTTTTTTGCTCTAATTCCTGGGTCGGGGTGCCTCTTAACAACAATCTCTTAAACTGTGACCCACAACAAACGTCTTCACTCTCTCAATAGACAAACCTTGATCAGGTTCCTTCATTACCTGAGGCTAGCTGAGTTGGCAACTATTTGTCCAAGGAGAGAAATCTGAGAGCAATCCAATTCCGTAATTTCATTGGAGTGGAAGCCTTGAGAAAGTGGTGGAGTAAATTGATTGATTCTGGAATTGGTGGGGTTTTGTTTGTGGCGTTTTTGGTTCACCCTTTCTCTGTCTGTATCTGTGTCTCTGACTCCCTATCTTTGTCTGTCTGCCTTCGTCTGTCTCTTTTTTCTGTCTCTGTCTCTCTTTTCTCTCTCCTTCTCTCTCTGTCTCTGTCTGTCTGTCTGTCTTCCTCTCTCTCCCATTCTGGGTGCCTCTTCTGGGTGCCTCTTCCCCTCATAAGTCCTCCAGATGACACCATAAATAAGGATCCCATTATGTAGACACGTGAAGAACAACTTGTGCCCACATTTAAGCTTGTTATGCTTTTCAGAAGAGTAGACTGTCTGTGACAGTAGGAAGGGATATCAAATTTGACAAAAATGCAAGCATTTGAGGATTTGATGTTAAAAAAAAAACTTACACACAAGAGCTGATTAAACTATAGGTAAGGTAAAGGTGTCCCATAACCTAGGCGGTCGTAGGGGAGCACTGCATCAGACCTCAGCTTTTCTAGGGGCCAGCATGTTGAGGGTGGCGCCCATCTCCTCTCCTTCGCTGTTTACCTTCCCTGACCCAAAAGAGGGCAGGTACCCATTTACAGCAGGGTGAACTGGGGGGACTGTTCTGAAGCTAAGGTGTGCAAACGGTCACCCATCCAAGTGGTAATCATGCTCAACGCTGCTTAACTCGACTTGGGGAGAGTGAGTGTTCTGACCACTAAGCTATCCCACCCCCTGACAACCCACTAATTACATTATAGTGAAATGAAAAAAATAATAGTCCAAAATATTGATCAACTAAATGTTTCTCTACATTTTTCTCCCTGTATCCTTATCCTGTCTTGTTATGTCTATCTCCCTCATTCGCTCTTTTTCAGTTACTTATTCACTTAGTCTGTCTCTGTCTTTGCCTCCCTGATGCTTTCTCTCTCTCTCAAAGAGACAGAGAGACAGAGAGAGACAGAGAGACAGAGAGAGACAGAGACAGAGTGACAGAGAGACAGAGAGAGACAGAGAGACAGAGAGACAGAGAGAGAGAGAGACATGAGAGAGAGAGAGAGGCTGATAAATAGCAGGGAGTTTGAGTAATAGACAGTTCAATAAGAAACAAGGACGTTTAACTTAAAGAGGAACATGAAGAAAATTAGACAGACAGACCGACAGCCAGATTAATTGGCTGGTAGCACTGTTTGGAGAACTGGAAAAAGTAGAAAGAGAAGAAGGAATTTGAAATCATGGCCACTCCTAGCACCAGATAGATCTTAAGTTGGACATGAAAAAACAGACCAAGAGTCAGACAGCTCTCCACATAGATCAAAGAACCCACCTGTATCCAGGAAATAGCCTAGCCTCCCCTGACAAACCCATAACTCACCTTCAAAAGCCAACAGGAAAAAGGAATTAGGTAATCACACGTCTCTGACACAGACTGGCCGTAAAGTCTTACAGCTCTGATGTAAATTTACTTGGTTATGTCACGTGATGTTCATCCCGCTCTATTTCTACAGAATTTATATTAGCTCCAGGTTCAAGACTTCCTCTGCTACTGGTAACCATGTAACCCAGTACTACCTGCCACATGTGGTGAGTAAATCCAACCCAAAAATAAGTTGGAGAGGGATGGGCTTTGCCAGGTTCGATTGCCTAAGACTCAATCATGAAGACTGCTATCAGAATCTCCATACCGGATCAGTCGTCGCCTGAGTTACCAAGGACAGTGCCTTCTGTTGCACATCAGGACAGAGATAGAAAGTATGCTACTGGTGCAAAACGCAGCAAAATCCGTGCCAGAAACTACATCGCCATTGACACTTGGAATGTACAAACACTAAGAGCCACAGGCAAAGTTGAAGAACTAACACATGTGATGGCTAGATACCAATGGCACATCCAACAGCTCTGTGAAGTAAGGTGGGAAAACATGGGAGAAACAACGACCCAGGAAGGCCACAAAATATACTTTAGTAGAAAACAGGATAAGCATGAACATGGCGTGGGGTTCCTCATTCACAAGGACATTGTGAACACTGTCATAAGCTGTCAGCCAGAGTCCAGCAGACTTATTTACCATCCGTTTGAGAGCAACCCCCTTCAACATCACAGTAATACAGGTGTACGCCCCAGCATCAGAAAGCACGGATGAAGAAATACAAGAATTCTGTGACCAACTAAAAGGAGTTCTAAATCAAATTCCCAAGAAAGGCATCCTTGTTGTACAAGGTGACTGGAATGCCAAGATGAGAGTAGATGCACACAAAGACTGGGAGGGCAATTGTGGACCACATTGCAACAAAGAAACAAATGAAAGAGGCTTCAGACTTCTGGCGTTTGCCAGTAACAACAATCTCCAGCTAGTGAATGCACTTGGCCCACATGAAAAATCCAGAAGATGGACATGGCATAGCCCAAATGATGAACACCACAATCAAATAGATAACATCATGGTGAAGAGACAATTTAGGTCTAGTGCAAACACTGCACGGACACGAAGCTTTCCAGGAGGAGACATAGGGAGTGACCATGATCTTGTAATGATAACAATCCGAATCTGTATAAAAAAAAAATTCACAAGCAGAACAACATCAGGATCAAGTTTGACCTCGAGAAGCTGAAGGACCCAGAGGTACCAGACATTTTTCAGGCAGGGATAGGTGGGAAATTTGTAGCACTCACTTTGATAGACTCAGATGATACGGATATAGATATCTTGATGGATGGTTTCAACACAGCAGTGACTGAAACAGCAAGCAAACATTTTGGCAAACATCGACCAGTAAAAAAAACAACTTGGGTCACACCTAACATTATACAACTATGTGACAAATGTAGAGTTTAGAAGAAAAAGGAAAATGAAACAGAAAAAAGACCAGAACAATATAGAGCAATCAACAAAAGAATCAGGAAGTCCATGACAGAAGCAAAGGAGAAATGGATTGGGGAACAGCGCCAGGACATTAAGAAAACATCAAGAAAAACGCAGCAAAAAGCATATCAACTGGTGAAAGACTTGACTGGCACAAAACAGGGAAGAAACTCAGCAATCCAAGACAAAAATGGGAAGTGCCTCACTGATGACCAGGATATTCTAAACAGATGGACAGAATACTGCTCCGACCTGCATAACTACGAAACCACTGGAGATCCAGAAGTTCTCAATGTCCCCACAAGCACAGATACAGACAGTCACCCTGTCCTCCGAGAAGTGGAAACAGCAGTCAGATCGCTAAAATAAATGGGGGGGGGGGGGGGGGAGTCAGCAGGGGCTGACAAAGTTCAAGCTGAGTTAGTTCAGGCTGAAGGGGAAGCCATGATCAAATCTCTACTAAAAATATGCAACAAGATCTGGCAAACACGAAAATGGCCAACGTCATGGACACATTCACTCATCAGAGATAATAAAGGAAATATACAGAAGTGCGAGAATAACCGCACAACCAGCCTCATATGCCATCAAAGGAAGGTCACGTTGAAGATTATACTGAACAGATTGAATCCACAAGCAGAAACCATCACTGCTGAGGAACAAGCAGGTTTCAGAGCAGGGCGTAGCACCTGAGCGGTACTCTCAACACCAACAAGACTTCTACCACATATTTATTGATTTTAAGAAGAAATTCGACAGGGTGTGGAATGCAGCTTTGTGGGCAACCATGAATTTGTAAACGATCAATGCAAACCTGATCAGAGTCATCAAAGGCCACCAGTGCAGTGCACTACAACAGCAACATTGGAGAGTGGTTTCGAACAACAGTTTGAGGAAGACAGGGCTGCCTATTATTACCCACCCTTTTTAACATCTTTTTTTGAGAGAATCATGGCTGATGCACTGGAACACCATAAAGGATCAGTCAGCATTGGTGGCAGAACAATCACAAACCTCCGCTTCGCAGATGATATTGACAGACAAGCAGGATCAGAAGAAAAAGTTTTCCAGCCCAATAGAACACCTGAACAAGGCCTTTAAAACATAAGGCATGGGAATCAGTGCAGAGAAGACCAAACTGATGTCCAATAATGCCAAGGGCATCAGCACTGAGATCAGGGTCAATGACCAGAAGCTGGAAACGGTTCAAAGCTTCAAGTAATTGGGAGCCGTTGTATCAGACAAGGGGTCCAAGCCAGAGGTAGTATGCAGGATTGCACAGACAAGAACAGCACTGTCAAAACTGAACACCATCTGGAAAGATCAAAATATTTCACTCAACTCCACGATCAGACTAATGCACTCCCTTGTCATATCCATATTTCTATATGCCTGTGAATCGTTGACCCTGACTTCTGATTTGTAGAGAAGAGTACATGCGGCAGAGATGAGATGCTTCTGGAGGCTCCTTGGCATCTCCTCCAGAGATCACATAAGCAACGGAGAAAACCTACTACCAATCTACTACCAATCGTAAAGAAGCGTAAACTTAAATGATATGGGCATATCAGAATCCATAAGAGAATTGAGCAAACCACTGGGCCCTACAGAAAGCTTCTATCAATCGTAAAGAGGTGTAAACTTAAATGGTACGGGCATGTCACAAGGTCAAATGGACTTGCAAAAACAATACTTCAAGGCACTGTCCAAGCAGGATGAAAAAGAGGCAGACCAAGGAAGAGATAGGTGGACAACATCAGCAAATGAACAGGCCTAGAACTCAACAAAAGTTTGAGAAAGGCAGAACAGAGAGCGGAATGGAGGGATCTAGTTGTCAAGTCTTCAGGGGTGTCCCCATTGTCACCAGACCACGGGATAGATAGATAGATAGATAGATAGATAGATAGATAGATAGACAGATAGACAGACAGACAGACAGATAGATAGATAGATATGATAGATAGACAGATAGATAGATAGATAGATAGTAGATAGATAGATAGATAGATAGATAGATAGATAGATAGATAGATTGATAGATGATCTGCTTTTTTAGGTGTGTGTGTATGAGAGTGAGCTTATGTGCATATGTGCACACATAAATATTTAGACAAACTATAGAGTGATAAAATTTCACAGGAATAAATGCCATGCTATGAAATGTGGCCCAAATATATTCTTTTGCTCCGAGAAAAACAATTTATAGAATAATGTAATAGAAACTGTATATCACAAACAAAAACGCAAATGCAACTATCTACACATAAACAAACTGTTGAAGACAATTATTTTGGAGCTGGGACTCCTTTTCTTTTTACTCTAATTTGTGCGTGCCTCTTAACAGCAATCTCTTAAACTGTGACCCACCCAAAATGAATTCACTCTCAATAAACAAAACTTGATCATGCTGGTTCGTCAATGGAGGCTAGCTGTGTTGGCCACTATTTGTCCAAGGGGAGAAATCTGAGAACAATCTAATTCTGTAATTTCATTGGAGTGGAAACCTTGAGAAACTGGTGGAGTAAATTGTGTTCTAGAACTTGTGGATTTTACTGTCGTTTGTTGTTGTTTACGCTTTATCTCTTTCTGTGTTTCTGTCGCTGTTTGTATGTCTGTCTGTCTGTCTGTCTCTCTCTTTTTCTCTGTGTCCCCCTCACCCCCCCCCCCTCTCTCTCTCTCTGAAGTTAACATTAGTGCCAATTTCACTCCCCCCAAAAAACTTTGTATGAGACTACAAAAAGGTGTCATTGTGCAAATGCATCCAGACCGTTTTGTAAATCATGTTCTGTCAATAAGAATGAAAATCAAACCAGCCGCCATGGCACAGTGGTTCGTGCCTTAGATTCCAAACTGGAAGGTCACAGGTTCGATTTCCATAAGTCATAGGGATTTTGGGGGCTCCAGCCAGCACCTACCCAGAGTGAGTGTGCTGTGGGCTCAGTGGGGAGACTGGGACCACACAGTCGAGCTTCATCCACTTTACGGGTGCGAATTTGAGCATGTCGCTAAAATTACCCGATCAACACTGCAGGTGTCTGTATCTCTCGGGCCCGGTTGACACTGGGATATATTATGATAGTAAGTGTAGAGTACATCCCTGTCAAGTAGTCTCAAAGCACATGCACTTCCATAGCAGCATCTTTATATCATCCTCATTCTCATCGATCATCATGTAATAAATCATTGTCTATGATTCCGTGGCCCGGTTGCTCTGGTCTCATGGTGACATCAGGTTTGGTTTCCCCATATGCTTCTGTGCCTGTGGCGAGTTTGTGTCAACGCCTTTGGGGTTGGAGGTTTGAGGGGGCCGGTTGTTGGAAGGACGTTGTGGTAGTCGCGTCTTACTCAGTCTGGGTCCGCAAATGAGTGAACACTGTCGTTAGTTGGGGGCTTAGTAGGTGGTGTCCTGCGTATGTTTGCTCAGAACAGACACCACTGAACACCACCAAAGTGACCCAGTAGCAGTGCAGGGCCCCTCTGGCTGGTGGCTGCACGGCGACCTAATATTGATGAGCTCCTAGAGGATTTTCCGATCCTGAGGAAGAGACATAGCAAAGCTAGATTATGGCTGTGGCTGTGAGATTAAAACGAGTGGCATGGGAACAGCAGGGCTGGGAATGTCACAGAAGATGAGGTAGCAAAAAAAAAGAAGAATGGATGTCAAAATACAAAATGGGTTACAAACAGGGAATGGATGTAAAAAGCAACAAAAATTCCTAAGTGTTTATTCAATTATCATCAAAATAAAAATATTAAAAAATTCAAAGGTCTCCCCACATTTCTTTTCTTTAGGCCCTTACACCCTCTAATGATCTCTCTCACTCACTCTGTCTGTCCCTCTGCCTGTTGGTATGTCAGTCTGTCTGTCTGTCTGACTCTGTCTGTCTGTCTGTCTGTCTGTCTCTCAGCTGATGAAAAAAGGCAGGGAGTTTGAGAAACAGACAGGAAGAGTTAAAGAGGAATATGAAAGCAAAAACAGAGAGACACTGGGACAGGCACATTAACAGGTTTGGAGCATGGATGGGGAAAACAGGAAGTAGAAGAAGAAGGAAGCTGAAATAAGTGCCACTCCCAGCTGCAAACAGATCCTATTTTGGACCTGAGAAAACAAGCCAAGAGTCAGATAGCTCACGACATAGATCAAAGAACCCACCTGCCTTCAGTAAAGGGTGTTGGTCCCTCCAGACAAGACCCATAACTCAACTTCAAAAGCTAGGAAAAAGAAGTTAGGTAATCACACGTTTCTGACACGGACTGACAGAAAAGCCTTAGAGCTCTGATGCTGATTTGCTTGATTACGTCACGTGCTGTTCTTTCTGATCTATTTCTTCGAGCTTCAGAATTTACATTGAAATCATTCTTTTGTAGATAGATAGATAGATAGATAGATAGATAGATAGATAGATAGATAGATAGATGATAGATAGATAGATAGATAGATAGATAGATAGATAGATAGATAGATAGATAGATAGATAGATAGGGGTCATTTTGTGCTTACGCTGACATTTTCAGGTAATGGTGGTGGTTTGTTTTTCAGTTTCATTGTATTGATATATTATTCTCAGTGAAAAAAGAAAGAACCGAATGTCTTAGATGTTTATAAAGAATTTTTAACTTTGTGTCTTTGTTTTTTTTTTTCTAAAACACTCCTTTTATAAATTCCGTTATATATATATTATATATATATATATATATATATATATATATATATATATATATATATATATATATTGTGTGTGTGTGTGTCTGTGTGTGTGTGTGTGTGTGTGTGTGTGTGTGTGTGTGTGTGTGTGTGTGTGTGTGTGTGTGTGTGTGTGTGTGTGTGTGTGTGTGTGTGTGTGTATCCCTTAGTCTGGCGACCGTGGGAACACCCCTTGAAGACTTAATAACCAGTTCCTTCAATTCCTCTTTCTGTTCTGACTTTTCTCAAAATTTTGTTTGAGTTCTAGGCGTGTCCATTTGCTGATGTTGTCCTCCCATCTTTTCCTTGGTCTGCCTCTTTTTCTTCCTCGCTGGACTGAGCCTTGCAGTATCATTTTTGCAAGTTATTTTGATCTTGTTACATGCCCGTACCATTTAAGTTTACGCTTCTTTACGATTGATAGAAGATTTTCGTAGGGACCAATGGTTTGCTGGAATCTGTTACGCACATCTTTGTTGCTAATGTGGTCCCTGTGGGAGATATCAGGGAGTCTCCAGAAGCATCTCATCGCTACCGCTTGTACTCTTCTCTACAAATCAGAAGTCAGGGTCCACGATTCACAGGCATATAGAAATATGGATATGATAAGGGAGCGCATTAGTCTGATCTTGGAGTTGAGTGAAATATTTTGATCTTTCCAGATGGTGTTCCGTTTTGACAGTGCTGTTCTTGTCTGTGCAATCCTGCATACTGCCTCTGGCTTGGACCCCTTGTCTGATACAACGGCTCCCAATTACTTGAAGCTTTGAACCGTTTCCAGCTTCTGGTCATTGACCCTGATCTCAGTGCTGATGATGCCCTTGGCGTTATAGGTCATCAGTTTGGTCTTCTCTGCACTGATTTCCATGCCTTATGTTTTTGAGGCATTGTTCAGGTGTTCTGTTAGGCTAGCAAGCTCTTGTTCTGAAACCGCTAGTCCGTCAGTGTCATCTGTGAGCGGAGGTATCTGATCGTTTTGCCACCAATGCTGACTGATCCTTTATGGTGTTCAGTGCATCAGCCATGATTCTCTCAAGGAAGATTTTGAAAAGAGTGGGTGAGAGTAGACAGCCCTGCCTTACTCCAACTGTTGTTCGGAACCACTCTCCAATGTTGCTGTTGTATTACACTGCACTGGTGGCCTTGTTGTACACCTCTTTGATGACTCTGATCAGGTTTGCATTGGTGCTGTACAGATTCATGGTTGCCCACAAAGCTGCATGCCACACCATGTCAAATACCTTCTTAAAATCAATAAATATGTGGTAGAGGTCTTGTTGGTGTTGAAAGTACCGCTCACAGAATATTCTGAGGTTGAATATCTGTTCAGTTGTGTTACGCCCTGCTCTGAAACCTGCTTGTTTCTCAGTAATGACGGTCTCTGCTTGTGGCTTCAGTTTGTTTAATATAATCTTCAACATGAACTTGCTGTGGTGGCATATGAGGCTGTAGTAATCGTGTTCCCAGCGGAATGGACACGTGTGCGGTGAGGCTGATTGTGCGGTAATTCTGGCACCGCTGGACGTTTCCTATCTTGGGTAGGGTGATGATGAGTGAATGTGTCCATGGTGTTGGCCATTTTCCTGTCTCGCAGACAGACACTCGGTACAAAATGTTTAAATCAGTGACGATGATGATAAATCTGCCAAATGGAGAAAACTGGAGAAGATTGGGCCTGACTTGTCAGGCATTTAACAGCACAGCAACGCATTTTTGCTCATATGACAGACAACTATAGAGCTGCATGAGCAATCCACGAAGAAGACTTTTCTTTCTGTCAGGCAGAACTAAACCATGGCCCGGGCTAAAAGCTTCATCAGTTATTTATGTTAGGAGAGTACCAAAGCCTAGCTAGATAAAAATGTTATTACGCTTTGAAATGTTATACTGAGATTGTCTTCAGCCAGGTATGCTCTTAGTGTAACCACTTTTACCTTCACTTAAAAAAACCCCGTATTCTTTGGAAACTGGAGTATGGTTGCATATATGGCAAGTATTCAAAAAACAACAGCAGCCATATGACAAAGAATAACATGAAAAAAACGACGGCCATACTTGTACAGTTCTTACCCAGAGAGTATTTACAGTTTTACTTCAATTTGCATGTCTTATTATACATTGCGTAATTTCTACACGAATCCCACATTATTCAGGTGGGAAACGCTCACCACCACCACCACCACCACCACCACCAACAACAACAACAACAGGAAAAGCGGTCAGAGCGTTTTTTAAAGCTTGTTTGTTTCCCTTTCAAGAAGTGACAGGGTTGTATTTTCAGCTGTAATAATCGTGTTCCTAGGGGGAGGGGGGAGGGGGTGTGTGTGGACACGTGTGCGATGAGCGTGTGAAGTTTGGACACAACTTGACATCTTCTGTCAGGAAGGAAATGTTGATGGAAACTGTGATCATCTATAAATATCATCCCTAATCTCTTCGTCAGCTTACCCTATTCATGAACAGACCACAGAGTATGCAGAATACATGCTTATTTCATACACGCTGTTTTTGCTTGCATTGAGTTATTATCATTACCATTATTATCATTATCATGATGATGATGATGATGATGATGATGGTGATGACGATGACGACGACGACGACGACAACGACGACGACGACGATGATGATGATGATGATTATCATTATTATTGTTCTTACTTTTTTTTTTTTCTTCTTCTTCTTTTCTTCTTCTTCTTCTTCTTCTTCTGATGATGATGATGATGATGATGATGATGATGATGACGATAATGATGGTTATCATCACTTTATTCTGCTTCTTCTTCATCTTCTTATCATTATTATTCTTTTTTTTTATTGTAATCACCATGATCATTATTTCCAGTATTATTATTGTTTTATAGTCAGTATTCCATGAAGTTAGAAAGCGGCTACCTCAATGATGGGCAGATTCCATCGCACACGTACAAATCTTACCATTGGTGAACCGGGAAGCTCTCTCCAATGAAATAAAACCTCAAACAATCAGTATTGCTACTATCGCTGTTTTAGTGTCGTTGTTGTTGTCGTCGTCGTCGTTGTTGTTGTTGCTGTTGTTGTTGTAATTGTTGTTGTTGCTGCTGCTGCTGCTGCTGCTGCTGTTATTCAGAATGTAGTCTCTGAAAGAGTAGGAAAGGTGTACATATTTATTTTTTATGATATTGCTTTTTGTCATCTGGGAATAATTTTCTGTCTTTCAGAGTCTCACACTTTGACCAGCTGCACTTATCTAGGCACGGAGAGCATCATGTCGATGTCCAGTCGTGTGGAGAACCCCTCAGCAGCAGCCAGAAGCCAGCAGAAAAGGCTGACGAGCAGATAAGCTAGAGAACAATACAACTGCCACTTGCTAGGACCAGTTGAAGTGGTACCACTTTCATCAGAAGTACTGACACCAAGAGCATGTAACGGCGAAATAGATAGCAAGACTAACAGAAGTACACGCTCCAGATGTAGCCTAATATAGTGTACTTAAAGATCACCTTCTGATCAATACGTGTATGTAATTTCCAGTTTCTCCTTTTCACTCAGAAGTAACTGATAATCTGAAGCCAAAAATTAAACTTAGTGCTATGCACATGTCTGTGAAAATACATATTTTATTATCTGAGTAATTGTATGAATCAATCTTAATCTTCTCACAACATCTACATCCAAGTGTTAGTTTTAAAGAAAGGTTTTTAATTTTCTAAAAGATTAATATAGCAAATAGTACAACTAATGAAATTCAATGTAGTTGCAAACAGCTCATTGTGGAGTGAAAACTCAACCACTATGAAAACAAAAGCAAAAACAAAGATGTGGACCAGCATTCAACACACAGTATATGTATATGCTAATATGTATATATATATATTAACTGAGAAAATTTGGTGTAGAAAAACAAGTGCAGGTAGCCAGTTACAACTTAATTCTCATCATGGGTAGTCAGTTACAACTTAATTCTCATCATGAAATTGATGTTTGTCAAAGATTTAGAAAAAACACACACACACACACACACACACACACACACACACACACACACACACACACACACACACACACACACACACACACACACAACACACACACACACACACACTATCCACACACATATATATATATATATATATATAGATAGATAGATAGATAGATAGATAGATAGATAGATAGATAGATAGATAGATAGATAGATAGATAGATAGATAGATAGATAGATAGATACATATATATATATATAATTATATGAACAAGAATACCAGTCTGATGAACGACATTCATCCAAGGCAATTGCTCATTCTCTCTTTTGTGGTCATCAAGACAGCACAGCAGATACAAGAAAAGGAGAAACTAAATACAGAAAATGCTGCATAACAGCCACCTTAATCACTTGTTTTTGTGTCTGTCAAGAACTGACAAGTCTTGTGCTTTCAGCTGTAACAATCTGGTCCCAGGGGAAGAAACACACGCAGCGTTGAGCGTTTGAAGTTTTGCCCCACAGCAGAACATTTTCTTCCCCAGATATGAAATATGGATGTAAATCTCTACAGATTGAGTTATCTCTGGGACAGTCCCTTCCTCTCGTATAGTAGTGGTGGTGGTGGTCGTCGTGGTGTTGGTGCTGTCTTGCATTTGTTTGACTGTCTATTGATATGTCTGGCTATCTTTTCGCTTGTCTACACGTCTGTCTGTCTCTCTGTGTGTTGATCTGCCGGCTGTGTGGCTAGGTATGCACCAAGTAATTCACTTTACTTATTCTTTTTTCTTTTTCCATGCGTATTTCTGACTATCAGTAGTGTTTCTTCTCTATGCAACAGTAACTTGTCCGGTGACAGTGCATTGTGCTTTTGTTACGTACTTCTATTACACACACACACACACACACACACACACACACCACACACACACACACCACACACACACACACACACACACACACACACACACACACACACACACACACACACACACGCACACACACATTGATATAAATTGAAAAATCATGGTTTTTCAGGCCATATCTATGATTACATAATTTTTATCCAAACGATTTTTACAAACACGTACATATAGGTAGAACTTATTCAAACCCGAGACCAGTCGGAATGGACTTACCCCAAGGTTCAGTAATCTCTCTCTTCTTATTTAATACTTGATTAGCTGATCTTCCAAAAATTATGTCAAAAGAATCAGTACTAGTTCAGTACGCAGATGACATTTGCTTGTGTGTGACAGTTACAATGAAACGTAATACTCCAGCCAGAATTTTGAATAACACAAGAACATTATATCAACTTGAGCTTGATAGACTTAAAAACTTTTGGATAGAAAATGATCTTGCATTATCATTGGAAAAAAACTAGTTTAATGCTCTTTAATTCAGGTTATGATCCATAACAGTTACCAATTTTCACAGTTGATGGTTTTGTTCTAAAGTATGCACAAACTGTCAAGTTTCTTGGTGTTTATCTTACCCCAAAACTATCCTTGAACAATGATATTGATTGTTTTCTGAACAAGGCTCGAAAAAGTTTTAATTTTCTCAAAATTGTTAGTAAGCAGCATTGGGAACATGATACAGAAGCACTTATATCTCTTTCTTCCTCGCTTGTTCATTCCAGGTTGACATTAAATCATGCACAAGAAGTTTTCTTCAATGCACCCCAACACTTGTTCAAAAGTTACAGAGTCTAGGTTCCAAAGCCTATAAACTTGCACTGGGAATCCCAGCTCATTTACTCATCTTGGGAACCTACAGAGAAGCGGGTGTTCTACCGCATAATGAGCTTCAAAATTTACATTAAAAAGTGTTTATGATACTTTTTCTCAACGTGAAGTCCCCCCTAGATCCGATACAGATTTTGGTAAAAGGGCTGAAAAGATCCGGTCTTTGAAATATCTGTACACTTTTGCTTCAGATATTCTTGACTATCCCAAAATAGTGGGACAGTCTGTTGCTATTAAACAGTTATTTTCGCCAGCTCCTTCGTGGGAATGTAATAAACTTTCTTTTGATATAAATAAACTACATCTGTCAAAAAATGATTCGCCAAATTTGTTAAAAAGTTTAGTTAACTGGTATATGGATAGTAACTGTAAAAACTATTTACATCAATTCTATTCAAAGACGGATCAGTTCTCAAAGACGGTAGAGCAGGTGTTGCTTTTGTAAATCCTGCACTAAAATATGTAAAGCAATATCATTTGGGTAGTCATGTATCTGTTTTTACTATTGAACTCGTAGCCATCCTCATGGATTTAATTCATATGTCCCCTTTCCCCATGAATGCCTGTCAAATGTTAAGTGTAGATTCAAAATCAGTGTTATACCCCTTAGATCTTTACATTAAAAGACAAGACGCGAAATGATGACAGAAATAAAACACCTTGTACATCTTTTGTCAGTTAAAGACATATCAGTAACTTTCTTCTGGCACACTGAGGCATTATTCCTAATGAAAGGGTGGATGAAGCTGATAGAAAAGCAGCTTACAATTCTGATAGTACTATCAGTCTTTCCATTCCATTAGATCTCCAGGAGG
>CM060317.1:42564548-42574548 GCA_030674155.1 Stramonita haemastoma | reverse complement strand
ATAGACTGGCGTCCTATCCTGGGGGGGGGGGGGGGGTCTATGACTCTCAGTCGCTTAATGCCACAGAAACCGGGATAAGCACCGGCCTGATGAGCCATAGGCTCGGGACAGACTTTAACTTCAAAGTAGGTTAAGTAAAACAAACAACATTTACGCTTTCTGAAATAATGTACACAAAAATCGAATATTCATCAAGTATCATGGAATACATTATGATGTGATTTTGAATATTCACAACCTTTATAATATTTTTTGAACTATAGCTGGAACTTGCAGGCATGTCTAGGAATTTTTCTTTTCTTCTTCTTCTTCTTCTTCTTCTTCTTCTTCTTCTTCTTCTTCTTCTTCTTCTTCTTCTTCTTCTTCTTCTTCTTCTTCTTCTAATGCTCAGACAGCAGCTATTGTCTGTAATTTGAACAATAATGCGTCGCGCTCCTAAGTGCCTGACAAGTCAGACCCAACACAAGCATAATTATGACTTTGGCATGGGGAAAAATTGTTATCTTTCAATTCTTTCTAGAAAATAGAGGCAGGAAAATGGACCAGGAAAGCAGAAAATGACCAGAAGAAGGTGACGGGAAGAAAACGAAAAAGGCAGAAACAAAGAAAGGAATAAAAGAAAAAGAGGAAATTCCTTGGACCAAATTTCCAGAAGGTGGCAGGAGGGGGGAATGGGGGAGAGCTAGGAAGTGACTGATTCATCTGACCCTGAGAAGAAGGGAGGTCAAAGACAGGAAATGGCGTGACGTGCCATCATCTGTTTGCACGTGACACTCTGTCACATGTGGCCTTTTCTATGGAAATCAGTTCAGAAAGAAATGAGGCCCAGATAATGAGAGAGAGAGAGAGAGAGAGAGAGAGAGAGAGAGAGAGAGAGAGAGAGAGAGAGAGAGGAGTGAGAGAGAGAGAGAGAGAGAGAGAGAGAGAGAGAGAGAGAGAGAGAGAGAGAGAGAGGCGGGGGTTCTCTTGTGTTGTGAGAGAGGGTTCTCTTGTGTTGTTTTCCTCTTTTTCTCTCTTTTTGCTTTCAACACACTTTTCTGATGGTGTCTTTAAGATTGTATCTATCTGTTGCCTAAGTTTATACTTATTTGTTTGTCTCTTTACCTCCTTCAACGTGTAAGTGTGTATGTGTGTGTGTATGTGTGTGTGTGTGTTTACTTTTAAAAAATTCTTTTATACCAAGGAAAATGTGCCTTTTTACATTCAGTCCCCGTGTGTATGCAGTTTTGAAAAAATCCCCTCAAACGGGAATTGAACCTAAGTCGTCAAATTGCCAGCACAAATTGTGTGTGTGTGTGTGTGTGTGTGTGTGTGTGTGTGTGTGTGTGTGTGTGTGTGTGTGCGTGTGCGTGCGTGCGTGCGTGCCTGTGTTTGTGCATGAGCGTGGTGCATGTGTGCACTTAGGTGTCTACAAACAATGCAAAATCACCTGATCAAATGCAAATGTTTGGAACATTCAACAATCTAATTGGCTTTAGTTGCAGATCAGAAATCCTTAAAAGTCATTAGAAAGCATAGGCAAATTCTGTTTACCAAATAAAAACATACAATTAAAAAAATTATTTCCTGGCCCAGAACATGAGGTTCACCAATAGTGAGATTTTTGCATATGTCACCTTTCTTGCCCACCATTAAAAGTTGCAATCCAAAATGAGGGATGCTAAAAATATGATACCAATGTGCATGTGCTTTTGAGAGAAAATTGTCATTCTCTCCTACTGGCACACAATGGCCTACATTTTGGAAGGAAGAACAAACATGCCTGTGCAAAGATATTTTTAATGCTTTTGGGCAAGGAGTTTGGGTTTATAGTCTCATTGGAAGGACTTGGAGTGGAGTCAGTACTGATGTTATCTCCAAAGGATTGGTCCCCTGAAGTGGGCTTCTTATTGTTGGTTGAACACGTGCTGCCAGATCATGAGCTCAACACTAGCCACAAGGCTACCCTGCTCTCCAAAACAGAAAATCATGTCAGTGTTTTTGAGCCAGTAACAAGTTTGCAGATTTTTGGCTGTATTTTCAAGCTTGAACTTTATATGCAGCTTGCTACTTTCTCTTTGAAACGACCAACAAATAAACTGTTTTGTCATTCTTTAACACATAGAGAGCAAGTCATTCAAAGTCTGAAACAGAAAAGATTTATTAGATAAAAATTGTAATAAAAATATAGAAATAGGGCAAATTAAAAACACACTAAAAATGTGTTCTGGAGGTAGTTTTAGCTGGGCATCATTCTTTGTCAGGGCACAAACTCTTGGAGTCCACATTAAACTTCGTTTTTCACCCTAGCCAGGATAAATTGGACAGGGTTAGTTAGTGTCATTCTGTTCTGCTAATTCTCTGATAGATGCAGCAGGTCTTATTCTTCTACAACCTGGCTGCTCTGCCAATGCCCTGCATGTCTATAAAGGAGAACAATGTTTTTTGGCTATGTTGTTTACTAGTATGGCCAGCAAGTGAAACCCTTTTTTTGAGCAATGAAAATGATTATCGGGCATGGGCTGTGTTCCAGTACAAAAGAAATAGATGCATGTGTGAAAATTTTTTGTGGTTTTTTGCTTCACCACAATTCTTAAGATATTTGTAATGATCTAACACAAGTTTTGTAAATTAACGAAATACATGTTAAAAAAGAGTGCATCGTTAAATGTTTGTCTGTGATGGTGTGATAGAGATATCAAGGTTTAAGTATTATTTTATATGCTTGATCTTAAAAACCACAGTGTCTCATAATTATGCAAAATCTCACTAATAGTGAGCCTCTGACATATTGCTGAGAAACAAGAAAGAAACCACAAACAACACATTGAAACAGACAGAATTTGTTTTGTTTTTTTTTGCTTAAAAAAGAGCATAGTCAGAGTCATGGAGGTGCTGTTATCCAGTGACCTCCATTTGGTCTGGCAACTAGAATGTTAGACAGAAAAAGGAGGAAAAAAGTGGATATGAATCGAATGTCACTGAAAGTAGGTCAGTGCCCTGCCTTCCTTTTCACAGCTACAAAAACAAAGTACCAGCTGTTTTTTCACAATCAACAAAAAACTAATGTAGACAATAAATATCACTAACAGCACAGAAATCAATAAGTCTTTATAAAACTTCATGGCCTGCACCATATGGCCTTTTGCTTTATCTGAAGTAATGAGTTTTTGCTGATGCAAGATTTGCTGTATGCAGCAGAACGATCAGGACAAGTGACACTTTAGCCCAGCAAATACATGGATGTTGCTGCTGCTTAAATAGGAAATAGATGGAGACACTATCAATCACAGAGGGATCCCTAAACATTATGCCCAAATAAATTTGAGCCCTAGACACAGTCAACATTTGCAAAATCAGTCAAGCCTTAGCACCATGGTTTACTTCTCTTTCAATAAACGTTTAGACAGCCGCTTTTGTTGTCTGTCATATCAGCAAAAATTGCTGCGCTGCTGTTAAGCACACAGTAAGTCAGGCACAGCACGTGCATCTGACTTTGGCATGTGAGAGAACTGTTACATTTTAAATCTTTCTGGAAAAAAAGGCAGGAGAATGGACCCAGAAGGCAGAAACTAGACAAGAGGGAGGTGACAGGAAGAAAAGGAACACAGCATAAGCAAAGAGATGGTTAACAAAAAGAGAGACTTCCTTGCACACAATTTTTAGAAGGTAGGGATGCTAGTTATACTGACAGGAGGCATAGCATTCTCACAAGGGGGGATTGGGGATGCTGTGGGAATAGGGGCTAGGAAGTGACTGTTTCATCTGACCCTGAGAGGAGGAGAGGTCAAGAGACAGGAAATGGCGTGACATGCTATCCTTAGTTTGCACGTGACTCTCTGTTACATGTGGCCTTTACTATGGAAATCAGTTCAGAAAGAAATGGGGCCCAGATAATGAGGAAGAGAGAGACAGAGACAGAGACAGAGAGAGATATAGACAGACAGACAGACACAGACAGACAGACATACAAATATAGAGACAGACAGAGAAGAAAGTGGATAGAAAAAAAACAAACAACTAGAAACCCGTTAAAAAGGCAGCCTTGAAAAAAGAGACTGGAGCAAAAAAAAAAGAAAGTAGAAAGATGAAAGAGAGTTTAGGAGGAGTGTGACTCACAGAGAGAGAGAGAGAGAGAGAGAGAGAGAGAGAGAGAGAGAGAGAGAGAGAGAGAGAGAGAGAGAGAGAGAGAGAGAGAGAGAGAGAGAGAGACGGACAGACAGACAGACAGACAGACAGACTGACAGACAGACAGAGAAACAGAGAGAGAGAGAGAGACAGAGACAGACAGACAGACAGACAGAGACAGAGACAGAGACACAGAGACACAGAGACACAGAGACAAAGACAGATTTGATTTGATTTGATTTGATTTATTCTTTTAGTGCTTTTTTTCATCCAGTCCCCGTGTGTATTCAGTTCTGTAAATGTCATCTGTTCCCACCGGCACACGATGGCCTACTCTTACGAAAAGCGGAACAGGATTTTACATGTGCGCAAGGTGTTCTGCGTGCGTTCGCACACGGGGCCTCGGTTTAAAGTCTCATCCGAAGGACAGAGAGAGAGGTTCAATCTGTGTGTGTGTGTGTGTGTGTGTGTGTGTGTGTGTGTGTGTGTGTGTGTGTGTGTGTGTGTGTGTGTGTGTGTGTGTGTGTGTGTGTGAGGTGTGAGAGAGAGAGAGAGAGAGAGAGAGAGAGAGAGAGAGAGTGTGTGTGGTGTGTGTGTGTGTGTGTGTGTGTGTGTGTGTGTGTGTGTGTGTGTGTGTGTGTGTGTGTGTGTGTGTGTGTGTGTGTGGTGTGTGTGCTCACTAAATGTCTGCAAACAATGCAAAATCACATGTTCAAATGTGAATGTTTTGAAAATGCAACAATTTGTTTGGTTTAGGTGACAGATTAGAAATCAACTTAAATCATTAGAAATCATAGGAACTTCTGTTTCCCCAGTGAAAAGATACAAAGAGTTGTTTTATCTTTTTTCTTGGCCTATACCTCTGCGGTTCACCAAGGGTGAGAAATTTTCGCATGTAACCACTTTTGACATTAGGGTAGTTGCAATCTGACTTCGGGGATGCTTAAATATAATACCAGTGTGCATGTGCTTTTGAAAAAAAAATGTCACCCTCCCTTACTGGCCTACGTTTTGGAAGGCAGAACAGAAAGTAAGATGTGTATGCAAAAAAGTTTCGAGTGCTTTTGCACAAGGGGTTTGGGTTTATAGTCTCATTGGAAGGACTTGGAGTGGAAGTCAGTACTGATGTTATCTCAAGAGGATTGGTCCCCGAAGTGGGCTTCTTATTGGTGGTTGAACACGGGCTGCCAGATCATGAGCTCAACACTCTAGCCACAAGATTCACCAACTCTCTGAAACAGAAAATCATGTCACTGTTTTTTCAGTTAGCATGTTGCAAGATTTTCAGGGGTAATGTTAGGCTTGGATTTTATCTGTGACGTGCTACTATCTCTTTAACCCCTCCCCCCAACCTTTCAAGAAAAACAACCATCCTTTGTCGTTTATTCTAAACGTAGAAAAAAATCATTCAAATTCTAAAAATCGAGCAGATTTAATACCTCAAAATGGAATAAAATTGAAACATAGATGGGAAAATTTGAACAACAAACTAAAAAAATTATCACGGATAGTTTTAGGTGGGCATCATCCTTTGCCAGAGCACCATTTCTTGGACTCCACGTTAATATTCATTTTCCACCCTAGCCAGGATAAATAGGACAGGGTTAGTGTCATTTTGTTCTGCTAACTCTTTGATAGATGCAGCAGGTCTTATTCTTCTATTACCCGGTTGTTCTGCCAATGCCCTGCGTCTATAAAGGAGAACACTGTTTCTTGGCTATGTTATTTATTAGCATGGCCAGCAAGTGAAACCATATCCTACAGCAGTAATAATGGTTATCTGGCATGGGCTATGTTAGGATACAAAAAAACGTGCCTGAGGAAAAAACATTTTGTGTACCTTTTTTTCAAGATTGAAAGAGGCTTTTGTGAATCTGCCGAATACATGTGATAGAATATCAATGAAAATGATACCAGTTGGGATTAAAGTGACGCAACTTTGGGACTATTAATGTAAAAAAAGAATGTTTTCGTTACAAGATATTTTCTGTGATGGTTTAAAGGAGACCTATGTACATTTCTAAGCATTTTTATGTGCTTGATCTTAAAAAACTACATTGTTGCGTATGCAAAATCTGACCATTGATGAACCTTGAAGATATGGCAGAGGAATAAAAAAGCACACATTAAAATCGACATTTTCGGTCTGGTTTTGCTAAAAAAATATTCAGAGTTCATGTTAGTACGGTTATCCTTTTGACCTCGTACTTGTTCTGGCAATTCAAATGTTATGTAAAATTAAAAGAAGAAAGAAATCTGTGGATCTGTGTGTTACTGAAAGTAGGTCAGCGCCATTGCCTTCCTCTACACAGCTGCAAAGACATAGTAGGGGCTGTTTTTGATAATCAGCAGAAAGGGGATGTAGACAATAAATAACACTAACAACGCAGAAATCAGTAGGTCTTCTTAAAGCTATATGACCTCTTATTTCATTCGAAGTAATTTGTTTCAGCTGATGCAAGATTTCTGTGTACATCAGAACGACCTAAATAAGCAATATTTAGCCCACCAAATACACTGATGCTGCTGCTGCTCCTGCTGCTGATTAAATAGGAAATAAATGTAGACACTATCCATCACAGAGAGGTCTGCTAAACGTTATTGCCTAAGTAGATTGGAACCCCGCATATATAACCTCAAAATCTGCCGAATCAATCAGCCCATAATAGGGTAATTTTTCTTTTCCTTTGTTAAACACTTGGCAACTATTGTTGTCTGTCATATGAGCGAAAATGCATTGTGCTGCGTGAAGCGCCTGACAAGTCAGGCCTAGCGTATCTGACTTCGGTGTAGGAGAGAATTGTTATCTCTTAAGGCTTTCTGGAAAAAAAGTCAGTACAATGGGTCTAGAGGGCAGAACAAAGACAAGAATGAGGAAACACAAAAAAGGAACACGACAGAAACGAAAGGAGAGAAAAAGAAAAGAGGGAATTTCTATCACAGAATTTCCAGTGGGTGGGGATACTATTAATTAATACTGACAGGCCCCCGGGATCTCTACAGGGGAAAACATAATTTCTAAAGCAGATTTGAACCTAGACATTATCAAAATCTGCTGAACCAGTCAGACCATACAACAATCGTCTAACATATTGAGTAACATCTCTGCTATCCAAGCTCTGCTGTGCTCATTCCAATTGCAGTAGAGTGTCATTACAGCCAGCCACACTGGCAATCATTCTGCCCTGCTTCTAGCACCAGTAGTCTATCATACTGCACACCCAGATTTGGCTGAAACTACACTCTATTCTTATTCCGCTACACATTCTACACAACACTTGCCCACGCACCAGCATTAACAACAAAGTTTTTCTTTTTCTCAGAATGACCAGCTACTACAAAACTCTTAAAATTCATGAAAAAAATGAAGCCTTAGGATTTGAAAACTTTTTTGTTGCGATTTTTGTGTGGCAGCTGAAGCAAATTTACTCTACCCCCTCTTTTCTTTGTCGTCTGCCAGACTCTACACGAAATCCTGCATGTGACAAATCCTGAGAAAAGGAACATAAGCAATCTGCACGTTGGGCTAATGTCTTTCTTGCGCTTATTCATAATTTCTACTCAGCTTTATCAATCCCTGAAAGAAAAGTTTTGAACGATGTTGTTTTTCTTAAAACTAGAGCTACAGACAGGAGAGGAAAAAAATAATGGGTGGCACTTCTTGTGTGGCGACATAGTCTCCCCAGGAAAGTAGCAAGAATTTCATGCAGAGAAATCTTTCGTGACGTAAAATGGTGTACAAAACATACAATACAATACAATACAATACAATGCAATACAATAGTACAATACAATACAGTACAATACAATACAACGCAATGTAATACATACAATACAATTCTATACAATGCAGTACCATATCAAGCATTCAATACCTTACAATGCCATACCTATAATAACATACGATACAATTTCATACATTATAACCTTTTTCAAAAAATCAGCCAACAGAATTGTTAAGCATTGCATGAACAATGTTTCTTGAGTTTTCAACGCATCTGTGGTGTAGCATCATAAAGCACCCATAGACAGTGAGCAGCCATGAGGTCACCAGCCAGAAGTCTGCGCTGCTTCTGGGGGTCATGGTGGTGATGGTTCCTTGATGCTGTCCTAATTCTTGAGATTACCTGATAAGGTCCACTCTTGTATATTCCTTGCTCGCCTAGAGCTCCAAGCTCACAAATGGTGACATTTTCTGCGCAGTCTTATTCATCACCATTTTGATAAAATAGCCGCATTCCGAAATCAGGGACAGGGTTCTATCTTACAATGGAAACAGTCTCTGCATCATGACTACAGGGGACTGTCCACTCCAGGTGAGGACTTGTCACTGCGACTCCTCAACAGAAGTTCTCTGATAGCCTTGATACCAACTTTCCACAGGCCTTGGTGCCAAAGAAAAAAACCCAACCAACAAAACTTTGATTATCACGGCATGCTAAAGTCAGATACGGCTGGGTCTGACCTTTCAGGCGATTAACAGCTACCCAACAAATTATTTTTTCATATTGCAGACAAAGGATGATGTCTGAGTTTTCGAAGAAGAATATAGTAGAGAGGACCATTGCAATAAAAGAAGTATTCTTGCCTGTTTGTTTTTAAGGCTGAAAACGCTAGGTTGTAATTGTATGAGAAGATATGACATAGTTTGACTGGAAGTTTTTTGTGACAACTGCATTTTTACTGGGCCCAAGTGATACACACATATTAGTTACACAATCTAAGCAGCACTACTGAAAACTACATCCACAAAAGATAACAATGAGATCTTAGCCTTGTCTTAGAAAAGACAAAAAGCTCAGTGGTTTGAGTGTGGAATCTGTAATGTACAGAGAGCTAGTTCCAGTCATTGCTAATCCATCAAGCAATGGAATGAACTCAAATCTGACTACTTCAGATTGCATGTCTTTAGGGTCTCGAATATAATACACCATGCCGAAATCGGATTCGCTGAGCCTGATTTGTCAGGCGCTTAATGGCAGCACATGTTTGCTCATATCAGACAATGGCTACCGTCAGAGCTTTGGACATCGACAAAGAAGAAACGCAGTGCATGGGCAACTTGAATCACACGTTAAAAGCCCTAACATCTCTTCTGGAAGCGTAAAATCAGTTGCGACCAATAGTGTAGATTATATATGCATTCATAAACACCTCAGCATTTATTCAAGGCTTCACTGGAGCATTGTTTTCATTCAGCGGGAAAAGCATCTGCAGACCGAATGTCTTGGCTGTTGCTCTGAAATGCGTAGGGAATGTTCCGCGGCCTACAGCAAAGTTTTGACAAAAGTAAAGGTGTTCCCATAACCCATGCAGTCATTGGGAGCGATGCACCAGAAACCTCATCTTCTCCAGGGGCCAGCAGTATATTGAGAGCCGCGTCTATCTCCTACCCCCTGGCCGCTTTACCTTCCCGAACTGTAAAGAGTGCAGGTACACATTAACAGCTGGGGGCACTGGGGGACTGTATTGAAGCCAAGGCGCGCAAAACGGTCACCCATCCACATGCTAAGCTCGCTCAATGCTACTTAACCTTTGCTTGGGGACAGTGGATGCTCTGACCACCTAGCTATCCGGCTTAGGGGAAGCTAAACCTGAGCACAGAGTGGAATCCAAAATGGTAATCTGAAAAACACATTACAAGTGGAATTAAACCAACGATTTCATATCCCATGTTCCATCAGATAACCACCACTGAAGCAATGCCACTCGTTTCTTTTTTTATTTTTTAAGACTTTCTTGTAACCGGAGGCAGGCAACATTCCGGCCATTCAAAAATGTGTGCAAGAACAACTTTGTCTTGCCATCAGAGCGTGTTTTTTATGCATATAATGTCAGCTAGCTACTCATACCTTTCACACACCACTTTTCTTGTCGGAAGAGCAAACACAAG
>CM060317.1:42559548-42562048 GCA_030674155.1 Stramonita haemastoma | reverse complement strand
GCCACACAGCACTGACTAGTCTTGTAGACAATTGGCTATCAAACATTAACGACAATAAATTTTGTGGAGTATTATTTGTAGATTTCAAAAAGGCATTTGATACGATTGACCACAATCTTCTTCTCAAAAAGCTAAATCTATATAGCATCTCTATAGAAACCCTAGGACTACTTAATTCCTATCTCACAAACAGGCAACAATGTGTCTCAATAGCTACATCCACATCCAAACTGAAGCCCATTCATTATGGAGTACCACAAGGATCCATACTAGGGCCAATTCTCTTTTCACTATACATAAATGACCTTCCTCTACACATCAAATCTAAATGTGAACTATTTGCAGATGACACAACCATACATACGAGTCATAACGACATTGACTTTCTTGCAACTATATTACAAAAAAGCACTGACGACCTTGTCAAATGGACAGAACTGAACCACATGACAATACATCCAAAAAAAACAAAATGCATGCTTATCACCACCTGACAAAAGCGACAAAATTTATCTCTTAAACTGTTTCCCATCCAGATCAATAAGGAGGCAATTGAACAAATCTCTCACCACAAAGTCCTAGGAGTAACAATCGACGAAAATCTTAGCTGGTTCTACCACATCTCTCACCTATGCAAGTATTTATCACAATGAGTATACCAGTTGACTAAAATTAAACACTTTCTTGACCTTCACTCAAGGAAATTATTTTTTCAAGCTTATGTACAATCCTCAATAGATTATGCTTCAACCCTGTGGGATTCTGCCAGTGCAAACACTTTGAAACCGTTGTTAAGCCTCCATAAACGTGCTCTTAAACTCGTCCTTTTGAAGAAAACAACCTTACTAGAAGTAGATTATACTCAGTTAAATATTCTTCCCCTACACCAAAGACTAAAATATAACAAAGGCATCATGATGTACAAGATAATGGCAGGAGCCATCCCCACATCCTTAAAAGATAACTTTCCAATGAATCATTACAGAAATACTGTAAAGCCTGCTGTCCCCATCCCAAGAATAGATTTGTTCAAATCTAGTCTACTGTACTCAGGCCCTATGTTGTGGAATTCTCTTCCTGGTTCAGTTAAACAGCACCAATCATTAACAACCTACAAAAATCATCTTCTAATCCACTTGATGCATCAGAAGTAACTAACCACACCTATTTAACCTCATCCTTCTGAAATCCTCTCTCTCCTCTCTCTCTCTCTCTCTCTCTCTCTCTCTCTCTCTCTCCTCTCTCTCCTCTCCTCTCTCTCTCTCTCTCTCTCTCTCTCCTCTCTCTCTCTCTCTCTCTCTCTCTCTCTCTCTCTCTCTCTCTCTCTCTCTCTCCTCTCTCTCCTCTCTCTCTCTCTCTCTCTCTCTCTCTCTCTCTCCCCTCTCTCTGTGTGTTTTTTTGTTCGGAAACATATGTTTTATGGGACTTGTTTTGGTGGTGGATGGTGGTGGACTGACGTTTTCAGTCAATTGACCTCATCATATTCTCATGTTTGCTCTTTCTTTTTGTTTGTTTGTTTGTTTTGTTTTGTTTTGTCTTTTTATCTATTTTATTATATTATATATATATATATATATATATATAATATATATATATATATATATATATATATATATATATATATATATATATATTTTTTTTTTATTTCAAATCAAAATCATCATTGATTCTTGCTTCATGTTTTCGTTTCTGAATGGGTGCCTTTTGTAACGTTGCCTCGGTAGTGTATCTCTGTATTATTTCTTACCTGTTGTTGTTGTTCTTTCTCCCCTTATATCAAGGTCTTACGTTTTGTGGGACTTGTTTGATGGTGGATGGTGGTCGATTGATGTTTTCAGCCATCTGTCCTCATCATTTTCTCATGTTTGATCCTTAGTTGTTGCGCTGTCGTTTGTTTGCTTTGATTTGTTTGTTTGTGCTTTTTTTGTTTTTTGTTTTTTTTGTTTGTTTTTTGTTGTTGTTGTTTTTTATATTCAAATCGAAATCGTCATTGAGTCTCGCTTCTTGTTTTCGTTTCTGGGTGAGTGCCTTTTTATAACATTGCCTTAATACTGTATCTCTGTATTGTTTCTCGCCTGTTGTTTGATGCTTGGTAGGGCTTTTTTGCTCTTGGTGTTTGAACCTTTGTAGTTGTTGTTTTTTGGTTGGGGCTGTCTTTTTATCATGATGTTGTCCCTGGGGGGAGCGGGGACTGGATGTGAAAGAGGCACACGAGTGCTTGTCTGTTGTCCTCGAGTGGAGGAATTTTGCCTTGCCTTGCCTTGCCTTGCCTTGCCTTGCCTTGCCTTGCCTTGCTCTCTCTCTTCTCTCTCTCTCTCCTCCTCTCTCTTCTCTCTCCTCTCTCTCTCTCTCTCTCTCTCTCTTCTCTCTCTCCTCCTCTCTCTCTCTCTCTCTCTCTCTCTCTATTCTCTTGAAACATCGAGGATGTTTTATGTAACTTTTTATTTTATTTTATTTTATTTATTTTTATTATTATTATTATATGTATATTTTATTATTA
>CM060317.1:42554548-42557048 GCA_030674155.1 Stramonita haemastoma | reverse complement strand
CATTACACAAACACCAGACGAAGATCATGCATTAAGTAGGCCTTTTGCCTTAGCTTTTCTTAAATATAAAAGTAAACCAAAAAGCAATGCTTTCAAAAGATTTAAATACGGTGGAGTTTTGTTTGGTTGGTTTGTTAGAGGTTTTTGTTACGTTATGTTTTGTTTGTTTGTTTGTTCGTTTGTTTGGGGTGAGTTTTTTTTATTACGTTATGTTTTGTTTGTTTGTTTGTTTGTTCGTTTGTTTGGGGTGAGTTTTTTGTTACGTTATGTTTTGTTTGTTTGGGGTGAGTTTTTTGTTTTTCTTTTCTTTTTATTTGGATTGGTTCATTTATGTATTTACCTTACTCTGAGGTAATTTACATCTCTATAGGGGTTTTTCTGTGAGACAGTGGTGAGGTCTGAGGCTCATGGGAGAAGGTCTTTGGACTGCATCGTGTTGGTTTCTTGCGAGACTGATGTCTCCCTCAGTCTGGCCACTCAACTAAGCCATTAATGTCGTCAGTGGGCCTTTTACGCAGTAGGCAGTGTCCTGCTTATGCTGGATCAGAGCAGGCACAACTACTGGACAACACTGAAGTCACCCAGCAGCAGTGCAGGGCCCACCTGACTGGTGGCCCCTGTGTGGCCTAACATGGATATAGATTCACGTGCAGATTTCTGGTGCTGAGAATGAACTATGATGATTGTGTATGTATGGCTGGGGCAGAAGGACAGGAATAAGCAGTGGAACAGCGGAACAGGAAAGAAGATACGATACAAAAACATGCTAGGCCTATCTTTGCCAAAAAGGAGAAAATAGGAAATGTAAGGTCTTTTCTATGTAGCCTACTTGCAAAAAAACCCCCACAACATCTTCATAGTTATGAAATAAAGTTTGGGTTTCATTTTGTTTTGGCTTTTTATGATATGACATATTTCAGAGAAGGTCTTTGTAGGTTAAGAGCTCTTAACGTACATCTTCAATATTTTAAAGCAGTATGTTTTTTATTCCAGGTGTTTGTTACATGTCCTAGAATCCTTGCAATCATGACCTTATAAACCTACAATAAAAATGCATTAAAAACCTTATTTTTAATTCGTAAAACCGGTTCTAAAGACAAAAGAAAATAAAAACCTGAATGAAAAAATAGCTGATGGCTATGAATATCTCCACTATGATCCTCCCAGCACTACTAGCCTCAGATAAATTGTGCCGCATTTACAATGACAGCGGTCTAGAACTATCTGATGATGCCTGTGGAGCTGTAGTCATCACGAGAACAACAGCGACAATACTTCTTCTAACGCGAATACCCAGACAGCAATTCATTGTTGTCGGTCATATGAGCGACAATGTGTTGCACTGACGCTAAGCACCTGACCTGTTGGGGACATGAGCCCTGACCAGGATGAGCACCCTCCTCTGTGTCTCTCCTCCTTGGAACTACGGTAGGTTTGTTACCTCCTGACAGTGAAACAGAGGTTGTCAGTGAGGTATGTCTCCTGGATGATAGCACAACACATTCAATATAATACAGTTCAATACAATTCAATTCAATACAATACAATACAATCATACAATACGATACGATGCAATGCAATGCAATGCAACACAAATCAACCATATACAAAGCAATATGATCTAATACAACATAATACAATAAATACAACGCAACAATTATGCGTATTATCATCAATCCGATTCAGTCATGCTAGTTATGGCCCCACTGACAAGGTATCAATGTCAAAGAGGTAGTTATAAACATAAATGGCTTAGTTGAGTAGCCAGACCGAAGGAGACATCAGTCTCGCAAGAAACCAACACAATGCAGTCCAAAGACCTTCTTCCATGAGGTAGTGACCTCAAAAGTGGCTTCTTTCTAGAGCATGTTGTGTTTCTTGTGAGGTTATATCACTATTATGGAGACAAGCCGAACAAAAGGTAGTGATGTACAAAAGAAACGACTATAGCGTCTAGTGCATACTGGACACTTAGTCCCTTTTGCAAAATGATAGCTATTCTTCTTTTTCGTTGTCAAAAGCTCAGACAGCAACTATTGTCGTCTGTCACAAGTGCGAAAATACCTTGCGCTGCCGTTAAGCGCCCGACAAGTCAGGCCAGGAAACCCGACTTTGGCGTTGGAGAGAAGTGTCAGTCTTTCTGGAAAAGAGCACAACATAGACAAGAGAGAGGTAGCAGGAAGAAAAAGAACAAGGCAGAAACAAAGAGAGGGATAGAAAAGAGATAATCTCTTGCACAGAACTTTGAAAAGGTGGGGAAGCTAGTTTATTCCACCAGGCCTCCTGCCATCCCCACAGGGTAAAAGCACTTAGGATAAAGCAAGGACGCGTGTGGCTCTCTTGTTTGGATGTCAGCTCTCTTATTGAACAGAAATGCTGTTGTGACGTTACTTATGATGATAAGTGGGCAGTGCACGCAATGTCGTACATTTGAGTACATAGATACACGCACAAGCGCGCGTGCATCGCTTGGTTCTGTTTTGTATTGTACACGACTTTC
>CM060317.1:42522048-42549548 GCA_030674155.1 Stramonita haemastoma | reverse complement strand
AGTCTGTCACTTCAATTTGTAATAATATTGCACAGAATTGACCGATTTTCAATCTGTTTTGTGTATTTGATAGCCACTTTATTGCACATTAATAGTATGTCAATAACTAAAAATTGACCTCATGTGCACTCCGTCTCATTATGTGGTGGAGCGTCACAATTATTGACAGATGGTGGATGGGATTTTTTGCATCATATGCTTGTTTGTTTGTTATACTTTTGTGTTTGTTTTATTAACTGCATTTTTTAATCGAAACCTGTTTGAAGGTAAATTTCTGCAGCTTCGGAAACAGCTACTGTCACACCTGTCTATAAAGAGGGAAGTAAATACAGTGCACCAACTACAGGCCAATATCTCTCTGAAGTTGCATTGGTTAATTTATTTGAATGATGCGTACAGAAACATTGTTATGCCTTTTTCACATCTAACAATCTAAATGCTCAGTCAGTCTTCATACATGATGATTTTACCATCTGTCGGCTTCTTACTAGCTATGATGAATTTGATAAAAATTATGATACAAGTGCACCTGTCCAATCTGTATTCTTCGATATTTCTAAGGCATTCGATCATGTATGGCATAGAGGTCTCTTATGTAAACTAGAAAGCGTAGCGATAAGAGGTAATCTGTTATTTTGGTTTGATGACAAAATTATTTCCATCAGGTACCAGGTGATCAAAGGTGAAAAGTCTAATGTGTTAAAAGTACCCTAGGGAGTACCACAAGGATCTGTTCTTGGTCCTTTACTGTTTTTGTATTTACATAACTGATATAGTTTGCAATATTTAGTCAACTGTCAATCTGTTTGCAGATGACAAAAGCACGTCTCTAGCGCTCAAAAACCTACCACTAGCGAAGAAATACTGCAAGCCGACATAAATACGATTGACTCATGGGAATAAAACATGGAAAGTTAAATTGAAGGACTCCAAGACACAACTACTAAATGTATTTCGTAGAAATATAACAGCACACGACCTTACTTTTGGAAATACAACTATTCACCAACACGATCAGCATAAACTTTTAGGCATCATTATTCAAGAAAATTGCAAATGGGGTAGCCATATAGATGGTATAGTAAACAAAGCTAGATTGTTAATTAATTGTCTCCGATCTTTAAAAAAATAAAGAACTTTCCAGGAAGTCCCAAGAAACAATGTATAAATCATTTAATAATAATAATAATAATAATAATAATAATAATAATAATAATAATAATAATAATAATAATAATAATAATAATAATAATAATACATGGAATTTATATAGCGCTATATCTTGTAAAAACAAATCAAAGCGCTTGCACTCGACCCTCACAACAAACAACCAATGACAATAAATAATTCTAGCAAATACGAAAGCACACACACGCGCGCGCGCGCACGCGCACACACACACACACGCACACACACACACGCGCACACACACACACACACACACACACACACACACACACACACACACACACACACACACACACACACACACACACACACACTTATAGAGGTTATACATTTTGACATGGTGAATGGAATTTCAATTGTTAAGGCAGGGACAAATAGGAGATGAAAACAGAAGGCAAAAATCTTAGGTTTGAAACAAGTGTGTCTTGAGGTTGGATTTAAAAGTGTCATATGTAGGCTTTTGCCGAAGGGAGAGAGGGAGGTCATTCCAGATTGATGGACCAGAGATAGAGAAAGAGCGGCGGCCAACGGTAGATAGGTTGAATCTCGGAATTTTTAAGGATAAGGTATCTGCAGCCGAGCGGAGGGAACGAGAAGGTGTGTACACGTGAAGACATTCACAGAGGTAGGAGGGTGCTGTTTTGTGGAGACATTTATAACAGAGAGTACTGATCTTGTAGTTAACTCTCTGTGGCACAGGCAGCCAGTGGAGAGATTGCAAGAGAGGAGTAATGTGTTCAAAATTTTTCTTTCTGAGGACCAGTCGAGCTGCAGAGTTTTGTATACGTTGGAGAGAGTGGATAGATGATGCTGGCAGACCAGCCAAAAGAGAATTGCTATAGTCCAGACGTGAAAGAATAAGAGAAGTGACTAGTTTGGATGTTGCATCAGTGGACAGGTACTTTCGAATTGCACTAATGCGCCGTAGTTGATAGTAGCATGACTGACAGGTCTGGGTGATGAATTTTTGCATGGAGAGTGTGTTGTCAATAACGACTCCAGATACTTTACAGCACTGGATAGAGGGACTGACGTATTGCCGAATTCTATTGAAGTTGTTGTGATAAAAGACAGTTTGTGTTTGGTCCCTACAAGCATGGATTCGGTTTTATCTGCGTTTAATTGTAATTTGTTCTGTATCATCCAGTTTTGGATATCTTGAAGGCAGTAAGACATATTTGTCAAGAGAGAAGGCAGGTTTTCAGGTGTATCACTGCTTAGAATCTGAGAGTCGTCTGCATAAAAGTGATGGTTGATCTGATGACGGTTAATAACATGTGATAGGGGAGCAGTATAGAGAGTAAAGAGAACAGGGCCTAGAACAGATCCTTGAGGGACTCCGCATTCTAGTTTGGTTGGTGTGGAATGAATCTTGTTTACTGCCACAGTTTGGAATCGGTTTGTCAGGTACGAACTAAACCAGGTGAGGGCAGTGCCTTTAATACCGAAAGTGTTTTGGAGACGGGAGAGAAGAATTGAATGGTCTATAGTGTCAAATGCTGCAGATAAGTCGAGAAGAGTGAGGAGGGAGATTTTCCCTGAGTCAGAAGCATGTAGAAGCGAGTTTAAGGTGTGCACTAGGGTGGTTTCGGTGCTGTGGTTGATGCGGTAGGCAGACTGGAACGGATTCAGGAGTGCATTCAGTAGACCAAGTCCCTAGGTCAGTTAAAACGCCATCTGTCTTCTACTTTACTCTGCCTATATTTGACTAAGCAGATGTAACCTGGGACAACTGTACAGTCTATCAGTCCAACCTTTTGGAAAGTTTACATTTGGAAGCTCTGCGCATCATAACCGGTTCCACTCGCGGAACAAGCCACCAAAAACTTTACAAAGGAACAGGATTCTGTGCACTTCAAGAGAGAGAGACAAAGGCATAAAATAATCACGCACTTTAAGATAACAGGTGTCCTAGGTATCTTTCAAACTAGCTACCACCATTAGTACCATGTGTTAATCCATGCCATAGACGTAGATCCATACTGACATATGCACTAAGTCTGTCTTCCCCTCAACAACAACTATGTGGAACAATCTCCCTCAGTGCATTCAGTAGACCAAGTCCCTAGGTCAGTTAAAACGCCATCTGTCTTCTACTGACACATCAGTGCCACCCTACTAATACTGTGGGAATAGGAAAGAGCAAATAATCCATTCTTGCTTAAGGCTAGGCATGAGCGATCTTATTTATGACTTGCTTTATGGTCATATAACCAACATGCATCTTATATTTGTACATATTCTCAAGAATCAACCAAACAGTATTTTTTCCATTGTCCTGAATACAGGACACAGCGATTAAATACTATTTTCACCATCCCACGAGAACTAATCAGTATACAAGATGAATTGAGAAGAAGAAGAAGTTTGTTTGCTTTTTTGTGTGTGTTAATTTTCGTTGGGGTTGGGGGCGGGGAGAGAAGGGGACACGTTCATTAGGCAACACTAGTCCATTAAAAGCAGGGAGAAAAGTAGAAAAAAACAACAATAAAGTAATGACAGATGCATTAGCTCCATTAGGGCAGGATGTGTGGAGGTCTGGGCAGATTTTCTGTTTATTTTGTTTCAGACGGAAATAATGAAAATTTATTTTGTTAGTAGCAAAGCAAAAAGCAAGTGACGTTTGAAAGCTGTTAAAAACTTGATGTTCATATTCCTTTTACAAGTAACACGCACATACGTTGCAAATAGATGTGCACATAATATTCATAGATCATACTTACACACACACGTACGCACGCACACACGCACGCACACATGCACGCACGCACACACACACGCACGCACGCACGCACACACACACACACAATCGCACACGCACACAAGGACACATACATACGAGGGCAGGCCATTGTGTTCCGGTTGGAACAGCTGGACATATTTTGTATTTTGTACCACTTTATGTCACAGCAGATTTCTCTGCGTGAAATTCGGGCTGCTCTCCCCGGGGAGAGCGCATCGCCACAAGTGCAGTGCCTACCCATTTTTTTTCTTTTTCCTGCATGCAACTGTACTTGTTTCCCTATCAGAGTGACTTTTTTCTACAGAATTTTGCCAGGGTCAACGCCTTGTTGCCATGGGTTCTTTTACGTGCGCTAAATATTTATGTGTGACACACGGGACCTCGGTTTATCGTGTCATCCGAAAGACTAGCGCCCAGACCACCACTCAGGGTCTAATGGATGGGGAAAAAGGTTTAGGCCCAAACGGGGTACAAACCACCGCACATTTCGACCCGGACTTTTTGCTTTCTAGGCAAGGCTCGTTACCACCTAGACCACCGATCCACCATTGACAAAACTACATGCACACGGGGACCAGATGTAAAAAAAACAAACATATGATTGCTTATTCCATCATCCTCGAAATAAAGAAAGCAAAAATACATGCATTCACGCAGACACATACACACACACACAAACACGCACGCACGCACACACACATATACACACACGCACACACACGCACGCACGCACGCACACACACAGAGATGTTACTGATCAACTTATCTTTTTTCCTGAATAGATTGCTTGATAAATAAAATGTATGCAGTCCTTATTCAATGAACCATCTGGAAATAAATAAATGATTTGACTTGGCTTCACCCACTCACACACACACACACACACACACACACACACACACACACACACACACACACACACACACACACATACATACACACACATCAACGCGCGCGCGCGCACACACACACATACACACACACACACACACACACACACACACACACACACACACACACACACACACACACACACACACCACACAAGATTCAAGATTCAAGATTCAAGATTTAATTTGCCTTTGACCCCTCTTGGTGTATGGAGGATTTCAGAAAACAAAATTAACGGTAACATATATAATTTGCAATTTGCAATCCTTGCGGAAGGACGGTGGCAGGATGGTTAAGACGTTCGCCTGCCAATATGTAAACCGCGAGTTTCTGGGTTCGTACCCAGCTCGCCCTTTCTTCTCAGTTTGACGAAAAAATCGAACTGAATGTCAAAGTCAATCAGATGAGACTATAAACCGAGGTCCCGTTTGCGAGCGCACGCAGAACATCTTGCGCACACGTTAAAACCCCGTTCCGCGTGCCGGTAGGAGCGGATGACAAAATAAAAAACAAAAACAGCATGCACTTGTGGCGACGCGCTCTCCCCGGGGAGAGCAGCCCGAATTTCACACAGAGAAATCTGATGTGACATAAAGTGGTATAAAATAAAATAAAATAAAATAAAATATAAAAAAAAAAAAATATTTCAGGCTTGAATCCCTTGTCTGTTACAATTGCTCCCATATACTGGAAGCTTTGTACCGTTTCCAAATTCTGACCACTGACCCTGATGTTGGTGTTGATGCCGTTGATGTTGTTGGTCATCAGCTTGGTCTTCTGTGCACTGATCTCCATGCCATAGGCTGTTGAAGTCTTGTCGAGGCGTTCCACTAATCTAACTAACTCTTCTTCTTTCCCTGCCAGTCCATCGATGTCATCAACAAAACGCAAGTTGGTAATTGTTCTGCCTCCAATACCGACTGTTCCTTCATGATCTTCCAGTGCATCAGTCATCTTCAGGAAGATGTTACAGAGAGTAGGTGAGAGCAAGCAGCCTTGTCTGACGCCGACCGTCGTCCTGAACCAATCCCCTATGCCACCATTGAAATAGACTGCGCTAGTGGCCTTGTTGCAGAGCTCCTCAATGACTGATCAGGTTGGCATTGATGTTGTACAGCCTCATGAAACACTGACAAAATTGAAGACCATTTGGAAGAACAGGAACATCTCACTCAGCTCAAAAATCAGGCTGATCATCTCAATATTCCTGTAGGCCTATGCTTGTGAGTCATGGACCCTCACAGCGGATCTGGAGAGGAGAATACAGGCCACAGAGATGAGATGATTTTGCAGACTCCTTGGCATCTCTTACAAAGACCACATTACTAACGAGGAAGTGAGAATCAGAATCGGTCAAGCCATCGGGCCCTTTGAAGATCTCCTGACCACAGTCAAAAAACGAAAAGTGAAGTGGTATGGGCACGTCGCAAGAGCAACAGGGCTTGCCAAGACGATTCTGCAGGGAACTGTGCAAGGCGGGAGAAGGGGAGGCAGGCAGAGAAAGAGATGGGAGGACAACGTCCGAGAGTGGACGGGCCTCAGACTGAGTGACACCCTGAGAAAGGTCGAGGGCAGAGGGGAATGGTTGCGAGGTCTTCCGTGGCGCCCCTACGGTCTAAACAGACTATGGGATAGAAGAAGAAGAAGATATGATTTGCATTAATAGAATACGTTTATACACATAATTTCACAGAAATAAAAATATAGTCAACCTTTTCATTAATGTCATGCAACTTTACTCTTAACTATGAATTTGCTCACACACTCACACACACACACACACACACACACACACACACACACACACACACACACACACACACACACACACACACACCACACACACACAAAACGCTTGCTGGAAGCATTTCAGAAAGAAGATAAATGAGTCTGGCTATTGTCCGTATAATAGCCGCACAAGCAATGTGATAGATTTTCAAAATGCTTTAGTATGTAACAAAGTTTTTGGTTGGTATAATCGGAGAAATGTGTCATCCCTCATTTATAGATTTAAACTAAACGCATTCAGGACAAAATACGTGAAAGATGTAAACTGTGTTTGTGGTGAGAAGATTACAAATAGTCATGTCATTTTTAATTGTGAACATTTAAAAACATTTTTACCTGCTGTACCTAGTTTGTCACTGGATCAGATTTTGTCTGAACCTTCTTTGCTGTTGGACATTGTGTTAGCGTTGAAAAGAAGTCCAATAATCCAGTTTTTGTAGTGTTAGGATTAGTTTCTTATTTCAGCATTGTTAAATGACATTTTTCAGTTTATTGTTAACTCTTTCAGGTTTTTGTTTTGTTTGTTTTTTGGGTTTTTTTGTTTGTTTGTTTGCTTGTTTGTTTGTCTAAAATCACGAAATGTGAATAGACGTTAAACTGAAGATACATACATACACACACACACACACACACACAAGAGTAGAAGGCACCCATCAGTCTCAGAAGACTATGGTGTTGCACTCTAGTCTTTAGAGCACAAAGCCTGGGTAAGTATGTATGGAGGGGAAGCTGTTACCCATGTAGCAGACCCCCACCCCCCTCTCCACAATGATCCATTGAAAAGGCAATGACCAATGCGAACGGTTCCAGTACCGTCGCAGGAGCCACTAGAACGTTGCCATATACGCGCGCGCGCGCGCACCACACACACACACACACACACACACACACCCAAAACTTTTTATTTTGATTTTATTATAATATGATAAACACTTGTACTGACAAGGGGAATACTAACTGTGTCAACCCGGCTGAACCTTTCGCTACTTTTTTTTTTGCTAGGATGTCAACCTTTTTTTTTCATTGTAGTGTAGCCGGTGCGGTAGATCGAGTACCGGGTGCGGTAGATCTAGCATGTGAGACAGCGCGACAGGGATTATCTCCCATGTGTGTATGCATGTGTGTGTGTGTGTGCGTTCGCGTGTGTGTGTGCGTGTGTGTGTGTGTGTGTGTGTGTGTGTGTGTGTGTGTGTGTGTGTGTGTGTGTGTGTGTGTGTGTGTGTGAGTGAGTAAGAGATTTTGTAAATAACATTGTTTGTATGCTAGATGTAGTGTGCTAGACTTAACGCGACAGGAGACTTGATTAGATAATATTCCATGCAATCTTGTCGCTGCGTAGTACTACTATTTTCTGACTCACCTGTAAATTGTGAGACACTTTGTATTTTTAAATAAGTATCGTTAAGTTAGAGAGTTTGTCTTCAAACCGTCTACATAATGTCTTCAAACCTTGGTCTTCACCTGTACCTGAATGCTGAGTAACGAATAAAGAATGACCAGCCAGCTACTGTCTTCCCCTGATTCTACTGTTGCCCAGTGGTTGAATTGTTGCTTGAGAATAAATTGTTCCACTCTTTCCCTAACCTGGCTTACCTTATCACTCGGTTCCATCACAGTAGTAAAAACCACTGTGGGATGGAATCCAACAGAAAATTTTCTCGGAGTCCTTTAAAGATAAAAGGTAAAGCAAGTGACAAATTTAAATTTGTGATATTTCTTGTTGAGGGAAGGGGCTAGGAAATGTTGCTTATACTTGATTTATTGTTGCTGTTGTTGGCGGTTCTCTTTTTGGTTTTGGAGGTTTGGTGTGTGATTTCTTTTATAAACTATGATAACCTTTTCACACGTGAAACCTAGTAACGGAGATTCATTTTCATTTTTCACTTGAATTACTGATTGTGAAAGGAATGTTAAAACTACACTTAAAAAAAAATTGTAGTTCAATAGATAAGTAGCATAAAGGTTGATATTTTCTTATCATTTTACATGTATCGATTCCCTGACGTTTCTTCATCCCTACATTACCAGGTGCACACCCTTCCCTGACTCTCGTACACCTTCCTTAGACCTTTAATAATGTCACTACCAAAGACAAACTCAATCATGCAGACAACAGATACACGATGCTGTTTTCTGGTCCAACTTCAAGAGGATTAATCTACAACACACCGTCGAGGGCTACGTTCTGTTGAAATACTGTGCGACTAGTCTGAAAAATTCCCTCGTGTCAGTATGCATAGCATCAACCACCTGGCCTGGATGTTCTGTGCTAGGAATCCTCTCTTTACTATCTCACGTTTTGTTCTGCTTTACTCCTTTTCTTGCTGTCACCTCTTTCTTGTCTGTTTTCTGCTTTCTTGGTCCATTTTCTGCCATTTTCCCTAGAAAGACTTAAAAGTAAACAGTTCTTTCCCACGCCTGGGCCTGACTTGTCAGACGTTTTGACATCAGTGGAACGTATTTTCCCTCACACGAAAGACAAAAGTAGTTGCTGTTTGAGTCTTCGAAGATGACAGAGGAAGAATATGAGCCAACCAAGCTTGGTGCATACTAATGTGGGTAACTATATGCACACGCGCCTGCATGTCATACTCTGTCGGTCAGCACCAGTTTAATTGAGCTATGGAACCATTTCTTGCACTGTATCTGTTTAATTGAGCTATGGAACCATTTCTTGCACTGTATCTGTTTAATTGAGCTATGGAACCATTTCTTGCACTGTATCTGTTTATTTGAGCTATGGAACCATTTCTTGCACTGTATCTGTTTATTTGAGCTATGGAACCATTTCTTGCACTTTATCTGTTTATTTGAGCTATGGAACCATTTCTTGCACTTTGTTTAATTGAGCTATGGAACCATTTCTTGCACTTTGTTTAATTGAGCTATGGAACCATTTCTTGCACTTTATCTGTTTAATGGAGCTATGGAACCATTTCTTGCACTTTGTTTAATTGAGCTATGGAACCATTTCTTGCACTTTGTTTAATTGAGCTATGGAACCATTTCTTGCACTTTGTTTAATTGAGCTATGGAACCATTTCTTGCACTTTATCTGTTTAATGGAGCTAAGGAACCATTTCTTGCACTGTATTTGTTTATTTTATGGAACCATTTCTTGCACTTTGTTTATTTGAGCTATGGAACCATTTCTTGCACTTTATCTGTTTAATTGAGCTATGGAACCATTTTTGCACTGTATTTGTAAGATGTTGCCCATGTTGCGTTTTAACTGAGGTGTTTGTAGTAATAATGATAATAATATCGATTTTTCTCTCTGAAGTCGATATGCAGCTATCTAAATGGTAAGCAAAAATGGCCACATGTACATTCGCAAAATCTCACAATTGGTGAACCTTGGAGGTCTAGCAGAGGAAGGAAAAATAAACTTTGTTTTCCATCCACGTCTTGCTGTGGATAAGAGTGATCATAAATGAGAGCAGCGAATATTTGATAGGAACTAAAAGATGATTGAACCCAGACTACGCTGTATGGGCCACTTTCTGGAGAAATACTATAAAACTGGCATTATAACAAAAGGTAGCCAGAGGGTATAACTTTTTTTTAAAACAACAAGGAAGCAGAAGAAAATCAGCGAAAGTGGAAAAGATGAAAGAACACAAGAAAGACATGTAGAATGAAGAAAGAAAAAAAGGAAGGAAGGAAGGAAGAAAGAAAGAAAGAAAGAAAAGAAAGAAAGAAGAAAGAAAGAAAGAAAGAAAGAAAGAAAGAAAGAAAGAAAGAAAGAAAGCAAACAAGCAATCAAGAAAGCATGAAAAGGAGAAAGTTTTAAAAAGAAAAGTTTTAAGAAGAGAAAGTTTTAAAAAGAACAAAAAGAACAATGTCTAAATAGAGAAAGAAAACAGAAGGCTGTGAAAAAAACAAACAGATGACATAAAACGGAAACAAAACTACATTAAAGTACATTAGATTAAATTAAATCAAATACAAAAAATATAAAACAGATAAAACAAAGAGACAGAGATGCAGAAGGATGAAATGAAACTACGCTAAAAGCAAACAAATCTCCAAGTATAGAAATATGCGGATAAAACAACAACAACAACAACAACAACAAAAAATAATAATAATATAATAATAATAATAATAATAATAATAATAATAATAATAATAGTATGCGCCTGGTGGTGAAAGTGATGTGCTCTTGATCTGCTGATCCCGGTTCGAATCTCGTTCAAGATGATTTTTCCTCTGGAGTAAAAATACCAGTGCGGACTCCACTCCCACCCCCCCCCCCCCCCCCCCCCCCCCCCCCCCAGATGTCCTTCGAATGAGGCCTTAAACCGAGGTGCCGTGTGTGAACGCCTGCGCACACGTTAGAACTTGGCTCCGCTTTTTGGAAGAGTAGGCCATTGTGTGCCGGTGAGAACGCATGACAAAAGTTACAAAACTGCATACACACGGGTACTAGATATTAAAAAGCACATGAGTGCTTATTCCATTATCCTAGAAATAAATGAGTAATAATAACAATAACAAAAATGATAATAATAATATTAATATTATTATTATCATTATTATTATTTACTGATGACGTTGATAATGACAATGATAGTAATGACGATGATGCTAATGATGATAGTAATAATAAATAATGATGATGATGATGATGATGATGATGATGATGATGATGATGATGATGAGATGATGATGATGGATGATGATGATAGTAGTAGTAGTAAAAGTAGCAGTTATAGTAATTATAATAATGATTAGAAGAAGAAGAAGAAGAAGAAGAAGAAGAAGAAGAAGAAGAAAGAAGAAGAAGAAAGAAGAAGAAGAAGAAGAAAAAGAAGAAGAAGAAAAAGACAGTAAAACACTTCAAGCAGGAAAGCCTCCCAGTCTTGGAATATGTCCCTGATAGTGCGGACGGCTTCTCCACAGAGAGCAAAGGCACAAAGGTCCACTTGCACAGGATGGCACACTACGTGGGTCACCCGTAGAAATAATGTAATATCGGGATGATAACACATGGAAACAAAAAAAAGAAGAAAAAACAAAACAAAGAAAGCAGAAAAATTGATCAAATAAAAATTGAAAATGAGAAAGAAAGAAAAAACAAAACAATAAAAAAGGGAATAAGAAGAAAAAGAGAAGAACAAGAAAGAAAGAAAGAAAGAAAGAAAGAAAGAAAGAAAGGAAAGAAGAAAAAGAAAGAAAGAAAGAAAGAAAGAAAGAATGGAAAGAAAGAAAGAAAGAAAGAAAAATAAAGAAAGAAAGAAAGAAAGAAAGAAAGAAACGAAAGAATGGAAGAAAGAAAGAAAGAAAGAAAGAAAGAATGGAAGAAAGGAAACAAACAGATGAAGCAAGCAAGAAAAAGCTTTTAAAGGGAATAAAAGAACGTCCTAAGAAGGGAGAAAAAAGATCGTGTGATATAAAAAAGACATAGAGCAAGAAACAAAGAGGAGACAAAAACAAAAACAACAGCAAAAACAACAAAAACAACACTTTATACGCACGCACGCACGCACGCAGCACGCACGCACGCACGCACACACACACACACACACAACAAACACGGCTAAACAAATTAAAACACCAAAAGAAAAAGATAGAAAAAAGAAACTGATGGAACTTGAAAAAAACCAAAAAACATACATCGTGACAAACGGAAAAAGAGAATCCTATGAGCAGAAAAGCCCGGACATGGAATATAGCACTGACAGATTGGAAGTCTTTTCTACAGAAAACATATCCAGAAGGCTGTTCAGTGGCCAACCACATTGAAAACAGATAAAACAGAGAAACATAGATGAAAACAACGGGGAAAATATGAAATCTTTTAAGCAGAAAATCTCACAGACTTGAAATGTATCGCTGGCAGTGCCCTTTTCTGTTCCGCTGTAAACAGAGGCAGAATGTTGTTCTCTGGGTCAGAGAGAGAGAGAGAGAGAGAGAGGGGGGGGGGGGGGAGACAAACAGAGACAGAGGCAGACAGAAACAGAAACACAGAGACAGAGACAGATACACAGAGACAGAGAGAAGAAGAATGCAAAGAAGAAGAACGCAAAGAAGAATGCAAAAAAGATGAGAAGAAGAATGCAAAGAAGAAGAATGCAAAGGAGAATGCAAAGAAGAATACGAAGAATGCGAAGAAGAAGAAGAATGCGAAGAATGCGAAGAATGCGAAGAATGCGAAGAATGCGAAGAAGAAGAAGAAGAAGAAGAAGAAGATGATGATGATGATGATGATGATGATGATGATGACGAACAAGAAGAACGAAAAGAGCAAGAAGACAGAAACAAGGACAAAAAGAACGACAACAAAAAGAAGACCAAATCTGTCCATCAATCAGATTACCCTACAGCCATCAACCTAGCCAGACGCTCTGCACCCTGGCCTTAGCTAATGGCCTAAAATGGACAGTCACAGCTTCCAGTGAGCAGAAAATGGCCACCGACGTCAACCTCGTTTATGTTTGATGTCAGAGTTTGGGAAATGAGAAAGGTGGACGGGCAAACTGAGGCTTTCTCTGCCCTTGTCTTCATTTTTACCCCCCCCCCCCCCTCCTGTGTTGCATGCAGACAATTTAGCTCTCTGAGGGTAAACAGGCATTGGCACAGCTGTCACTTCTGTGGTTTCAGTGAACACGAACTGTGTTGTCATAGCGTGGTATACTAGCACCAGTAGGAATGTACTTTTGGGAGGACTGGAATTCGTTTTGTAAAATGTTTAGATTTTGTGTACTCTTGTTGTTAGGTATAGCACAAGCATAGATACAGACATACAGGCATAGATACAGACACACAGACATGGACACACAGACACGGACGCACGCAAACACACACATACACACCCGTGCGCACCCATGCACATCCACACACATATTTAGCACATGTTGAAATCTGTTCTGCCTTTAAGTTGAATAGGCTATTTGTGCATGTGAAAACGGGTGACAATATTTACAAATTTGCATGCACCTGACGACCGTATGTAAAAAGACACATGAGTGCTTGTTTCATTATTCTTAAAGATAAAATAGAATATGAATAGATAACACAGACACACACCCACAGACACACACACACGCGCGCGCGCACACCACACACACACACACACACACACACACACACACACACACACCACACACAGGCTGGAGGAACTCCACAGTAAAGGATTGGCTAGCTCTCTGGAAATGAGGATATTCACCCCCTGACCCAAAAGTTTACTGAGAACTGAGACAGGTCAGACACAATCAGGAGAGATCGAGGAAGGAAGGGTATGGCAAAATTGATTCCTGTCTTTTCCTTTCTCAAAGCATGGATTGAGAAATGGCTGCCAAAATGATGAAAGATATGCGAAATTTATAGGTATTGTCGTGTGTGTGTGTGTGTGTGTGTGTGTGTGTGTGTGTGTGTGTGTGTGTGTGTGTGTGTGTGTGTGTTGTGTGTGTGTGTTTCATTTAAAATCTGTTCACTCTAGATGATATTAGATTTAAACAAGAATTAAAAGTAGCTAATTACAAGCCCAACAATTAAAACAAATTCAAAAGAAAACATATAACAGAATATTAATACCAGACCCAGAAATAACTTTTGCAATATCAACAATTTTTGATCTATGACTGATTAAACCCACAGATTCCCTTTTCAGATCTATACCAGAATTTTTTGTATAATGATGTCATAGGGCAATCAAAAAGAATGTGTTTACAAGATAAAGAGTGAGAACAAGCACATACCACATTTTGGAAATACTTGGTTTTCCATGAGTTTAAACGCAGCTTATACATTATATTTGAAATGTGTCTTGGGCAAGACCCCAGTTCTAAACTTTTTCGTAGATAGAATTTATGCATATGCTTCATTAATAGTGAATTAATTAAATGAAAATCAAGTTTTAATGTATTTTCTGTTGTATTTCTCTTCACACCTTGTTTTGCCAATTTATCTGCTGTTTCATTCAAAAACATACCACAATGTGAAGGAATCCAGCAAAATACTATTTCAATACCTCTTGACATAATGATATGTATCAAGTATCTTACATTAAACAATAAATCTTTCCTGATCTTTCAGTTCCAGTCTTGTAAACTATATAAAACAGATTTGGAGTCAACACAGAAAACAATATCAACCTTTGCCTGATGCCAGTCACATAGAAATACAAGTGCCATAAAAATTACATATCATTCTGCTGTAATGATAGAAAAACCTTTTCCAAGGCTTTAGGATTTTGGAATTTTGACAGCAGGGATAACAAAGCCTGACCCTGCACTTAATTCATACACTGAACCATCAGTGAAGATTTTTAAATGGTCTGAATAATTAGTTTCAAGATTTTCTCTAACCCTGCAAGTTAGAATATTAATATTATCTTTTTTGGACATGGTATAGCCAATATCAAATGTAGCAATTTTGTGTTCCCATTGAGGTATCTTAGGTAATGTTGGTATAAAAGCAATCTCTGAAATATCAACTTCACATTTCACAAATAAGTCACTTGTGTAGTTACAAATTGACTGAAGTGAACATATATTATAAGCCCTTTTAGGGTAATCTTAAGTCGAATCTAACAATGTTTCTTTCTTCACTGAATTTTGCACAGATAGACTTCTGATAACGTACTTTGCTACACATAGTTTACGCTGATCTGAAAGAGATAATAAGTTTGCCTCTTGATAAACATTCCTTGTATTTGTGTGTATTGGTACTCCCAATGCTATTTTTTATGGATTTACTATTTATACCTTCAATTTTTCTCAGTATGTACAGAGGAGCTGTAAAATAAACTTCTTGTCCACAAGTTATATTTGATCAACTAGAGCAGTAGCTAAATACAGTAACGTTTTTATGTCTTGTCCCCAAGGCAGGGCGTTTATCAGTTTCAGTAAGCTTAATTTTTCCTTGCTTTATCTATAAGATTTTCTGCATAGATTCTCAAATTCAATTTTGTATTTAAAATAACGCCCAAGAACTTAACGTCTTGCGAATGTTGTAAGTTTTTCCCATCCAGCATAAGATTGGGTAAACACTTAGAATTTTCTCCATCATTAAAAAGCATTAGTTTGGTTTACTCTACTGAGAGAGCAAGCCCATTTTCTTTCATATACTCATTTAATTTATCTAGTTCTATTTGAAAGATTTTTTGGACTCTTTTTGATGTCCGTTTCCGAAGATTTGTATTTATCCATACAGCAATGTCATCTGCATATGAAGTAAGTGTACAATACAAGACAAAACTCCGGGAAGATTATGGATTAGAATAGTAGACAAAATTGGAGCTATTATTGATCCTTGTTGAATACCAATATCTATCTGTTTAAATGATGAATAAAACATATTAAACTCTTGTGCATATATATCTATCATTCAAGAAACATTTGAAGTATTGAAACATTTCTCCACTTATTCCTATAAGTTTGAATTTATACAGCAGTCTCTCAGGCCAAACGCTGTCATATGCTTATATATATATATATATATATATATATATATATATATATATATATATATATATATATATATATATATATATATATATATATATACATATATAAAGTTGGCTCCTTAGGTTACTCAGTACTTTGCTATATTCTTGTTATAGTGTAATCAAAGTAGATTAAAGGTATAGACTTACATGACACAATTAACGCCTTGATGTGGAAGCCTTCTTATGTAATTATTTATGTTTTGGGGTGTTCTTTTTGTATCATCAAACATTTTGCAAAATTTAATATCTTGTTGTAATTGTGTGTATTCATTTCCCTTTGTTTATGTACACTCTGAGTCTAACAATAAATCGTTTTGTTATTATTATTGTGATTGTATGTATTGTATTGTTGTATTGTATATTGTATTGTATACCACTTTAAGTTATGGCAACAGAGACTCAGATGCAACAGAGACTACCACTCCCACATTGGACTGACCAGTCACAGCCAGCGCTGTCGCTGAACAAATGACCTTCTGGCGCAAATTCCATAGTCGACACTGACTGACAGAGGCCTACTAAAGTTACAGCAGATTTCTCTGTCAAAAAATCAGGCTCCTCTCCCCAGGAGGAGCACATTGCCACAAGAGAAGTGCCACCCATTATTTGTTTGCTCTTTATTGTGTATGGCTGTATCTATATCCATATCAGAATTGTATTTTTCTACAGAATTCTGCCTGGAACAGCTCTGTTGTTGCCATTGTTCTTTTACATGTGCTAAATATTATTGTGTAAGACATGGGATCTCGATTAATCATTTTATCCTATTGACTTGCACCCAATCATTCCAGTCTAGTGGATGGGGGAAATTTCTGGCCCAAGCAGGGATTGAACTTGACTTTTTGCTTTCTACACACATGCTTACCTCTAGTCCATCATGTGTGTTCAATTTCATTCAAATTGTGATATTAGAGGAACAAAGGTGTGTGGGGTGGGGGGTGAGGGTGGAGTCTGGATCATTGTTTGGAGGTGAATTGACACATATTTTGAATAAGGGTTGACAAATGAATGGAAGTCAGATGACTTATCTACTATGAAAGCTACAGTATGCAACTACTGAATAATAATTAAGTACAACAGGCAACAATTACCAAAAAAATCTGATAAATAAGCAGAAAAACCCAAAACACATTTGTAACCAGATCTAACAAGTGAACAGTAAAAACGATATATCTAACAATAACCAAGAAATGGAAATCGATTCCACTAAAACGTAATGTCTTTAAAGTTCGTAAAAATCATAATAAAGAACCAGCTGGACTATGCAATAACCATTTGAAAAAATTATACATCAACAAAGGATCACTAAAGATTGTTGATGACAATAATGAAGTAAGAGTAGGTGTGTAGTCTTTCAGCATCTAACATATTAATATATGATCAGTTATGCTGTGACCACATGAGCAAAAAACATGTCCAACATGCTTAGTCTTAAAACAGTTCAATTTCCATCTGAGAGCCAGAGAAACAATCTGTTTTATGCGGTAGCAATCTGTTTCTTGTTTCTTAACACAAGACTCAAATTGTACTATTTCTCAAAATACATTTAGACAACCAACTCTCTTTTTTTCACACAGAAATAACTTTTGCTGGGATTTTTGAATGATCTGATAGCATTCTTGAAGTGATGAATGGAGTTTCAAAATTGCAGTATCAAATAAACCCTTTGCTCCCTGTTTTGCTAAAATGTCTACTTTTCACTATAAAATATACCAGAGTGAGATGGAATCCAACAAAAATTCATGTCAGTCTTTTAAAGTATGGAAATGGATTAAATTTACAAATTTCAGTAACTCCATCTTCTTTTTCTCATGACCGGTATGGTCGTGGAGGTGACATGAGAGACAATTCTGCAGCCAGCTGTCGCCATCCAGCCCTGTCCCACCTTCCGAATGAGTGTTGGACTGTCCAGGCGGGTCCACTCCTTGATGTTATTCATCCAGCTTTTGGTTTGTCTGCCTTGGCGTCTGCCACCTTCTAGCATTCCTTGTTGGACTGTCTTGGGGAGGGTGTTGTGGCGTGTGACATGGCCGAACCATGCCAGCTTCCTTTTCTTGACAGTGGCTATTAGGGGTTCCTGAGGACCAGCCATCAGTGCGACTTGACTTCGCACATAGGTGTTTGTTTTCCTATCCTTCCAGGAAATTCCAAGCAGTCGCCTGAAGCATTTTGTCTCCAACGTCTGGATCCGCTTGGTGGTTTCAGCGGTCATTGTCCCACTTTCGCAGCTGTAGAGCAAGATGGAGATGACCAGGGATCTGAACAATTTGACTTTTGTTTTGAAGCTGATGTTGTCACTTCTCCATATCTTGTTCAGTTTTGCCATAGCTGATGTTGCCATGGCTAGCCTGGTCTTGATCTCTGTGATGGAGCGTCCATCTTTCATGAGGGTAGCGCCAAGATATTTGAAAGCATCTACTTCTTCCAGCTGCTGGCCATTCATGTAGATCTGTGCTGTGGTGTCGTTTGCACTGTTGACCAATACATTACTCTTTTCTGTGCTGACTTCCATCCCATATGCGCCTGCTTTGTCTACCAGTCTGTTGGTAAGGTCTTGGAGTTCCTTGTTGCTGCCTCCCATGAGATCAATATCGTCAGCGAAGCACAGGTTGTTAATGGGTCGCCCTCCTATTGAGATGTTCGAGTGGAAGTCGTAAAGTGTTTCCCTCATGATGTTCTCCAGGAATAGATTAAAGAGAGTTGGAGAGAGCAAGCAGCCCTGACGGACGCCGACTGTGGTCTTGAAGTAGTCTCCGACTTGGCCGTTGAGGAGAACTGCACTGCTGGAGGTGTTGTACAGCGCTTCTATGATCAGTAACTAGTTCAGATCTAACTTTTGTTTGCATACAGCCAATGGCTTGAATTACTGATTTTGAGTCAACATGCAAAAAATTATTTGAAAGACAGTATTTTGAAAATTGGTTTTAAAAAAATCAAGAGCAATACAAGCTCTGCCATAAAAATTGATGTTTTCACCAAGATGAAATTTACATTTGGTTTTTAGATCTTGTATAATGTGTACTCTTCAACCTCTTCCTCAAAAACATCATGACAGAGACACTGCAAAACCGCCACACTTCCATCTCCATTGGTGGAAGACCCCTTTGCAACCTCAGATTTGCAGATGACATTGACCTCATGGGCAGCAGCAAACAAGAACTGCAAATCCTCACAGACAATTTAACAGATCGAGCGAGCGCATATGGCATGGAGGTCAGTACAGAGAAATCAAAGATCATGGTCAACAGCGCGAGTAATGACATCACGGAAATAAAGATGAATGGAGAAACACTAGAAGAGGTGAGCCAATTCAAATACTTAGGCTCCATCCTAACAAAAGATGGCACATCAAACAATGAAGTGAAAGCTCGAATTGCAACAGCAACATCTGCTCTAGTCAGACTCGAGAAGATCATCAGAAGCAACAACATCAGCTTCGGCACCAAATACCACCTTTACAAATCCCTCGTGATATCTATCCTCCTATATGGCTGTGAATCATGGACTCTGACAGCAGAGTTAGAGAGGAGAATCCAAGCATTCGAGAACAAGTGCCACAGAAGACTCCTCAAAATATCATACAAAGAACACAAGACCAATAACTATGTGAAAGAAGAAATCAAAAAGCGTGTGGGCCCCCAAGAGCCTTTGCTCTCCACCATAAAGAGGAGAAAGCTGATGTGGTTTGGTCACACCACAAGACACAACACCCTAGCAAAAACCATCCTGCAAGGAACAGTCGAGGGCAAGAGAAGAAGAGGCCGCCAAAAGAAATCATGGGTTGACAACATCAAAGACTGGACCGCCCAACCCCTACAACACCTCCTACTAGCCACACAGGATCGTGAAGCATGGAAAAAGATCTCTGTTGCGTCTTCTCTCATGTCCCCCCTACGTCCTTTGGGACATGGGACTGAGTGAGTGAGCGAGTGATAATGTGTGCTGCACCAGCTTTGTTGTTTAAGACTGAACCATTGTAAAAACTTTCAAATGGTAATAAGTAGTTTTCTTCTAAGTGAATTTTTGCATGAGAAGACACTAAATTCATAATACCATTCTAAATTAGGTCAATATAGTCGATGTTAAATTTTGCTCTGTTGAGCTCCCAAGCTGGAGTGGGGGATACTTAGTCACTTTTAGCAATATTTGTATTTAAATTCAATGCTGCATTTATCAACGTTTTGGATGTATATGTACCTAGTGTAATATTAGAGGATATCGATCTTTCTCTTTTTGGAAAATCTCTGTCAGAATTAATGTTTACAACTGACTATAAGTTATTTCTTACAGACAAGCTTCCTAGGACAAATTTACTACACACAACATTTCTGAGGCTGTCTAAAGGTAATGGTCCGGATGCACTGTATGTTCACTGTATGTTTTAACACACGAGGCATGAACCAGTAGACCTAGGGCCAGTTTTATGCCCTGCAGTCAATACTTTGAAGTTTTCTTAATAAATATTTTGGAGCATTGAAAAAATACTTCTAGGCCATAGGTCAGTTTTGAACCAATCAAAGATGTTGAAAGGTGTAGTAATGTAAGTGTATCCTGACCCTATGGCTGTTTGCTTATGATCTTTAAGACATTTAAGGTTTTTCTCCCTTTAGTTAAAATGTATTCAATATGACTGTTCCATGTCATTCTTTGTTGTAAGAAAAACTCCAAGGAATTTTACGGTTTGTTTATATTCTAAAATTCCACTATGCATTTTAAAACTGGGCATTATTGATGGATTAGATCCATTATAAGGCATATGTGCATTTACTTTTGATAGTTCAAAACATTTCATTCATAAGCAGTACAATGTTATTCATTTTGATAGCTTTGGTGTCATGAAGTCTTGCAGTGTTCTTTCAAGCATTCTCCACATGCATATATCATCAGCATATTGAGCTAATCTTGGTGTTTTGAAAATTTCGGAATCATATATTAGATGTACAGGAGCAAGTACTGACCCTGTGGAAGTCATTGAAGAGATTTTATACATAAATACGTAGTTCCTATTACGTCCTAATCTGTCTGTTTTCCAGCAAATCCTTTATAAATTATACATATGCCCTGATAATCTAATGTTCTTGAGTTTATATAATAATCGTGAATTCCATACTTGATCGTAGGCTTTGGTAAAGCCAAAGAATGTTGCTAACAGACATTTTCACCAGGCAAACTGATACTTGATCTGAATGGTTAATTTTACAAGATGATCCATGGATGATCTACCTTTTTTGAAGCCAGATTGGTTAACAGGAATAATGTTATTATTTTCATAATAGTAAGAAAGTCTGTTTAAAACATGTTTTTTCCAACAGTTTGCAGACATGAGACATTGGTGCTATGGGCCTGTAACTATTCATATTGGTGTTTTGCTTACCGTTTTTTGTAGAATTGGAACAATAATCTTTTTTTTTCAGACTTTGGGTAAAATGCCACTGACCCAACATTTCTTAGATATTTCAAAAAGATTTTCAATCTATTTATTTGGCAAATGTTTAATTATTTCGTTAGAGATAGCATCAATACCAACAGATGTCTGCTTGATTGTAAACAGTGAGATAGCATCTTTCATTTCTTAGAGAATTATTGAAGCATTGAGAAAATGGTTATTATCAGGAATATGGTCAACAAAACTATTGTTTTCTAAAGTCTCTCTGTGTTTGGGATAAGACTTCCAGTGTTCTTGTTTTTGAAAAGTAATCAACAAATGATTCAGCCTTTTCTATTAATAAAGGGAATTTTTTGTTTGGTAAAACTGTTGGATAACTTGGAAGTTTTATTCCATCCTGCATAACCTTCAACTGTCTCCATACCATCTTAGTATCCTTATAATTTGAAATTGTTAATTTACAAAATGTTGGCTTGTATAACGTTTTAGCTTGCTCAGTAACTCTGTTACATTTTATGTTAGCGTATTTAATGGCCTTATGATTTGCAATTGATTTTTCACGTATGTATTGCTTGAACTGTCTTTTTTTTCTTATTAACTGCTTTACCACACTCTTCCATCCATCATAAGTTGTTTAAATTGCTGCAGTTTTGCCTTTCACTTGTGTTTACTTTAAGAGTTGTTTGGTTAGCAAGTTTAAAATGGAATTACAAAAACAGCTGTGCATTGTGTCAATATCGTCTTCACTTGATTTTGTTACCTCTAAATGTTGGTGAAGTTAAACCAATCTGCTTTTTTGTAATTAAATTTGGGGATACTGTCTGGGGCTTTTGTTTCTACATTAAACTTTTCATTAATAGTAATACATATAGGAATGTGATCTATGCCTAAAATTTAATCACATGTTTTCCACAAACACGTCAGCTCAAGTTTAGGCGAGATCAGAGTTAGATCTATAGCAGTTGATGATGACAAGGGATATCTGAAATTGTAGTACATGACCCATCCTTAAGTAACACTAAAGGTGAATCCACAATATTCTCAATAAGCCTGTTAATAGTTATGTTAATACAATCATTTTCCCAAAATGGTGAATGACTGTTAAAATCACCACATATTAACCATTTTTCTTGTTGGTTATTGATAGTTTTTAACCAGTCAGTGTTATCATTTATGGGACCTCTAGGTAAGTACAGTGATACACAATTAATTGTTAATGATTCAGAAAACCTGATGGTAACAGCACATGAAAAGGCATCTTCTGCATTTTCTGGCACAGATGTTTCCAGCAATAGTGTATGCCAACACGAATGTATATTGCCCTATTGATCTTTGCCTTGGTCTGCTGCTGTTGTTCACAGTGAATAGTAAAACTGCTTCAGTCTTGGTAACTGATTTTAACATTTAAAGACATAAGGAGAACCTGGTAGATCTCAACACTAAGTGTTGCTTAAGTAATCAAAGTTGGTAGCTAAAGATCTGCAGTTCCACTGAAAAATTGAGATTTTGCTGCCTGAGCACATTACCATTAGATTGAAATCTGTTTTCTTTCATCTAGACAGGCAAAGGGAAGAAAAAATAGTATATAATAGTCACAGGGAAAAAATGAAGAAAAAACCCAAGAACAAGTCAGAAGGTAGGTGTGACAAAGGAAAAATATGAGATAAAAATCTGTGGAAAAAGGTCTTTTACAAAATAAATGTTAGCTTCTTACCTTAATCATAATAGCACGCCAGTGGATTATACAGGATTATACAGAACAGCAAGGGCATAAAAACACCACTAGCTTTTGTTGTAAAAATCACTGCAAAATAGACTCACCTCCCTTTAGATTTTATTTAGATCTAGAAAGTTTGTGTTACTTAAAGCAATTTGTCAGTGGTATACAATCTATCATTTCTATCACAATATACGGTACACATGTAGATTTATAAGTGGAAAAAATCTATTGCTTAAGATAGTAAGCCACAAAATCATCACACACCCACACCCACTTGCATGCACACAGGCATACACATAAAACATACTTTCATGAAAACATGCACATGGAAAGTGTATAATTATTTACACACACACGTTTTCTCTTTCGCACATGCGCATACATGTCTATAGTGTCTATGAGCTCTTTTGCAGTACATGTATACACGTGTGCTCGTGCATACAAACATATCAACACTCATCTGCATATGTAAATGCACGCAGGCATTCATATGTACACAATTTTTTCATACCCACACAACCCGTGTGTATGCACAAAGATACACACACACACACACACACACACACACACAGCTGCAGGTCTGCACAGGCTGGGCACCTGCACCAGGGGTTGACAAGTTGTTGTTTGACCTTTAAGGCTTCATCACAGACAGGAGATGTTTTGCTGTTCATGAAGAAAACGCTGAGGATGTGCGTTGTGCATTCTTCTCACAGTCAGCAAACCTCTTCCTGGCACTCTCCGCGTCTTCCTGTCTAAGGTGGTTGATTCAGCAGTGGGGAACAATGAGCTACAGGCTTGCTCGTACTTGAGGTGGCCCTCTCCTTTCTGGTGGATAGCAGCGAATCCATCCACAGCTGTCAGTTTTCCCCACTTTAAGCTCCTCTCAGTGGCTAATCAATCCATCCATTCCCAGCCCAGATGGGTCAGCTGATGCTAATTATAGCAGCAACCAACCACACTTGGACAAGGTAAAAGAAAGGGTGGGCTTAATATGGCAGTCTTGACTGAGTGGTGTTGGATTTGTGCACTGTGGATCCATAGGAGCGGCCTGCACTCCTTTTGCAATAGAGTGGTGCAGAAAAACCATAGAGGAAAGATTTTCATTTGGAATTGCAGATTTTGATGTCATGGGAGAAATGACATCAATTTAGGCTTGACGTCACGGAGTCGTGTGGCTTTCTCCAGTTTTGTTTTAAACTAGCAACGCTGCCTTCATTTTGGTTTTTGCAGAGTGTGATGCGCTGGAACGTTTAGATCTGAGTTCCACTTGACTTTTTCTCTTAGTGACCTCAGCATAAGTACAGCAGGCTTGAGCAACTGGTCTGTGACTCATGCTCTTTTTCATGGTATCTCCCCGCTCCCGTTTCTGTTGACAGCTTCTGAACGGTCTTTTCTAGAGAGTTAACACGATCGCGAGGGTCAGAATGATAGATTTCAGCTCACTGACATTTCGAACAGTTTGGGGTTTTCTTCATTTGTCTTGTTGGGCTTGTTTCAAGGATTCTTTTCTTGAGTGTTTTTTTCCTAGCTTGTAGCCATCTGGCCTTGATCTGAGTCTTGTCCAGAGGAGACAACAGCTGCTTTATATGTTAGATTGGCTGTAGTTTTCTCCAGCTGGGTTTCTTCAGCTCCAACTGACTGTGCTGGCTCTTCAGACTCACAGCTACATTTTTCCTAGTTCTAGAACGAGTGGCTCGCGTCATTGCAGTGATAGACTACAAAAGCTTTAGCAGTCAAACTTTAGCGCTGGCTGCCTGCGCCATCCTGATGACGTGTACCACCGTGTGACCGTGTGTGGTGTGTTTGTGTTGTGCTGTGGAGTGTGTGTGTGTGTGTGAAAAGTCAACTTACGTCATGCTGTTGCTCGTGGAATTTGAATTTACTAGCTTGACACTGGGGTGGGGACTTAAAATATGAATTCCACATCGTATAATGAACACACAGGATCCCCAGCCTTTACACTAGGCTCAAGAGCGCAAAGTCTGGGTAAGTATGGAGGGCAAGCTGTTACCCATGTAGCAGACCCCTTCCCCTCTCCACGTTGATGGAATGGTCTATTGGAAACGCAATTGTCTATACAAATGGTTCCAGTGCTGTCATAGGAGCCACCAGAACATTGCCATATACAGCCTCAAACCGCCCTGGGGACTCCAACTTTCCTATTTTTCCTCAGGGGTGGTGTCTAAACACACCTCTGCGCATACTGCCTTTTTATTTTGTTTTCATCCACTCCTGCCAGCTCACAATGGCCAGCTCTCCGAAAGGCGGAACAGAGTTTTAACGTGTGTGCAAGATATTCTGTATGCGTTCGCACACTGGCCTCGGTTTATTGTCTTGTCCTAATGACTTTGAAATTCAGTTCGATTTTTTTCGTCAAACTGGGAAGAAAGGGCAATGCCATGATCCAACCCAGAACATCACGGTTTACTTGTTGTCTGCGAATATCTTAACTATCCAGCCGCCGCCTTTCTCAAAAACAAGATCTCCACCAATAAAACTGTGATAAAACCCCTTCCTACTCAGCTAGCAGCCAAGGCAGCAGTGTGTGTGTGTGTGTGTGTGTGTGTCCTGGCCTGACCTCACGGTGTTCATCTAAAAGCACAGTCAGTGCTTTCAGTAACGGGAAATGTCTCCAACATCACCTTTTAACTTGCAACATGAGCAATAAAATCTGCAAAGTGAGAAAACTTCATGCATGCAACATTGTATGTTTTATTTTTTTCTCCTTAATCTCTTTTTTTCTGGTCTCTACCCTGCTGTGCTGTTTTTTCATTCGAAAACATTCTGGGTAAAGCTGACTTGACATAACTGCCACTTGGCTGGTTTCAGCGAACACGAACCTGTGTTATTTTAGCGTGAAGGGCCAAGCAGGGGTGTATTTCTTCTAGACACAGGATTGATCTCGATGTCGTGTGTGTGTTCGTGCGTGCGCGCGTGTATGAATGCGTTTGCGTGGGTGCGTGCGTGTGTGTATGTGTGTGTTTATGTGTGTGAGTGTTTGTGTGTATGTGTGTGAGTGAGTGTGTATGTGTGTGAGTGTTTGTGTGTGTGTGTGTGTGCGCGCGCATGTGTGTGTGTGTGTGTGTGTGTGTGTGTGTGTGTGTGTGTGTGAAAAGGCAAGTCAAGTCAAGCCAACTGGTCAAAATTGCCTTTATTAAAGATAGTGTATACATGATATTTTTATCCTGCCCATACAAAAATCAAGAAAAACGATGTAATCAAAAGAAATAAAAAAAATATGATTAAATGTGAACCTAACTCGAAATGAAAAATGATAGTAAAATATATCGTTCACCGTAAAGAATTAAAACAAACCGAGAGAGAAATACAGGTGCTCAACTCAGAACAAGTAGCCTACTGAAGAATGACTTACACACACACACACACACACACACACACACACACACACACACACACACACACACACACACACACACACACACACACACACACAAGTCCTTCGGATGAGACTTTAAACCGAGGCCCCGTGTGCGAAAGCATGCAGAACATCTTGCACACACGTTAAATCCTGCTCCGCTTTTCGTAAGAGTAGGCCATCGTGTGCCGGTGGGAACAGATGACAATATTTACAAAAACTGCATACACACGGGGACCGGATGAAAAAAAGCACATGAATTGATTATTCTGTTATCCTCGATATAAAAGAATAAATAAAATAAAAATGAAACACACACACACACACACACACACACACACACACACACACACACACACACACACACACACACACACACACACACATACAGGGGGACGGATAGCCTAGTGGTCAGAACATTGCGCTGGCAATTTGACGACCCGGGTTCGAGTCCGGTCGAGGAGATTTTTCTCCTGGAGTTAACATCAGTGCTGACTCCACTCTCCCCAAAAGTCCTTCGGATGAGACTTTAAACCGAGGCCCCGTGTGCGAACATCTTGCACACAAGTTAAATCCTGTTCCGCTTTTCGTAAGAGTAGGCATCGTGTGCCGGTGGGAACAGATGACAATATTTACAAAACTGCATACACACGGGGACCGGATGAAAAAACCCACCTGATTGCTTATTCTGTTATCCTCGATATAAAAGAATAAAATAAATTTAAAAAAAAACCACAAAAAAACACACGCCTCGTTAGAATAAATGTACAAAGCAAGACACGGGTGTAAAAGAATTTCTAGCATCAAAAAAGTCATTTTACAAATTATTCATTGGAGAGAGAGAGAGAGAGAGAGAGAGAGAGAGAGAGAGAGAGAGAGAGAGAGAGAGAGAGAGAGAGAGAGAGAGAGAGAGAGAGATTTGATTTGATTTGATTTGATTTATTCTTTTATATC